>CAJNDT010002668.1:648240-1090740 GCA_905221615.1 Symbiodinium sp. CCMP2592 | reverse complement strand
TACTCATCGGCTCATACGTCTTCAACAAACACATACGTGGTTGCAGATGCACGCAGAGGCTAGTGAGTAGCAGTATACATACAGAGACAGATGCAAGATTACAGGTGTACCAGCATGTTAGCCAAAGCGAAATATGCAATCAGTATACCAGACTTACCTACCTAGAGGCTCAATAGTTGATCCTTTCTGGGTTTCATATTTAGAATCCTTTAAGGTAGTCCGAGAAAGGAACTACTATGGAGCCTATGGGTAGCGGTATATGCAAATTAGGGTCCTTTGTGCTGGTAGGGTTTCATACGATTTCAGCTGCAGCCCAGGCGATACGTGTCTTGCGCGTCTTCCGCTTCTGCGCGGGCCTTCAGTTATTGATGAAGCTCTGCAGCATTGAGTGAGACTTCGGGTGTCAGATCCCCGAGCAGTGGCACATACTGAAGGCAACATTTACCACTTGATCTCTCTGCGGTCTAGAGACTAGGTAGATTGTTCTGAGTTCCAAATCCCAGAAACCCAAACACCGGCCTCAAGCAATGCTAGAGGGGGGGGACTTGCATGAAGGATCGCAGGGCTGAATAAGCAGGTTCAGAGTTCCTGTGGCGGTTCGCAGAGTACTGCGATGCTTTCTTGCCCCGTCATGGTTCACGTGGCTGAGGTAGGTGTCAGCTTTGTCGGGTATATCTAGCCCTACCTGGGCTTTGGAGTACCATACTTTAACTCTTTTCCGTATGAAACAAAAGTTTTATACTTTTTCTCCCTGGATTACTTAAAAGCCCAGCTACAATACCTACACAGGTTCACTGTTTTGTGGAAGGAACTCGGCTGTTCGATTCAGCACAAGTGAGCGATGATCCCTAGCTCTACCTGTACATACACCCCTGCCCCTTATAGTAAAAGTTATGTAGCCCTTGCATTGACCCTTACAGCTGATCCCGAGGCGCTCGTGCTTGTCGATGTATTATTAACGCCAGAACTGCTTCAACGTAGTTGGCTTGAGAGCCTTTATCGGTAAAGGAAGCCAGAAGTGTGCGTACAGCTAGCAAGACCAGCGATATTTGATCAAGAATGCGAAAGCCCAAAACCCTGAACCCATCTTCATAATCCTAGTATAAATCCCTAAACCCACTATAAATCCCTAAACCCTACGCCGAAAATCATGGCCGAATCTATGGGACAATTGCTGTCTCAGCCTCGGGGCTTCCGCTTCCGTATCCTAAAACTTGAGTGTAATTCAGCGTCACCCAGACCCTAAGACTCCAAGTGTACAAATAGTACCTACTTTGGGGTCTAAAGTCTATAAATACTACCTACTTTGGGCCATTTGCCTCCATATATAGTACCATTATGAAAATAGGCCCCAAAAGACCATCCTTATCAGGGTGTGAGGGACCTAATCCCACGATGGTACTGTATATGGAGCCTCTAGGTCATAGCCTACTACCCAGAGAGCCCATACCCCTTAAGTAAGGGATATAGCTTAAACCATAAGAATATGAAGCCCTGCGTAATTTAGGCCATGTCCTTCATTAAGGGGTATTGGGCTCTCGGGTATCTTGTAGGTTTTGGGGCTAGAGCCCTATAGCTCCCTCTTTCGCTCAGGAAAGCTTGTCAATCCTTCGTGACCTCCCTGTTCTGGTCCATGGCGTCTTGCTTTGCATTAAAAATAGGGTTCAAGCTTACGTACTACGCCTTGAGCTGCAGTATCTTGTTTTGGATAACCTGTTGTGTGGCGATAGGATCCCACAACAAGAACAACAAGGTCGGATGCATGTCCCGTTACAGGACCTGTTTCAGGGTTGCCGGGCATTCGGTTAGAGCCTCAACAGGGCTGCTGCGTGACCAGAATCAAGTTTCCCTGCAATGCCAACGTCATCAGCAGGAACATTAACATTCCCATCACGTAGCAAGAAATGCACAACATGCCGAACACCAGCGAAAGTGGGCCACACCTGTCTTCTCGCGGAGAGTTGCAGAAACGAATGTAAGCTTCGCTGTATGATATCGAAGCATGTAAGTTTGGACAGCAACTTTAAGAGGCGAGTTCAAGTTCTGTTGAAGGCCAGGGTTTAACATACTGACATGTGGTGGTTTAGGGTTTAGGGTTAATTTGCGGTGATGTTGTGTGTGGTGATGGGATTGGAAACAGGACATCTTGCACTGAGCTACCGTATTTAATCTCGACTTAGGTCCTTCTGGGCGTCTGCATGCTCGCTGGCGCCTTGGTGGTAGGACGCGCAGCAGCACTCGAGTCCATTATTGTTTCTCCGTTTGTTGGAGCGGTGTGTGTCGTGTACCAGTCATCCAATTATTAAGGCAACTATACATAGAGGTTTTTATAGAAAGCTCTATGAAAAATATAATTATCAAGGCCCCTATACTATCCTTTGCCTCGCTCACTTGCGGATCACTGCTCTCTGATGTGGGAGCTTCAGAAAGCCACAGGGTGCCTTGGTGCGGGGCTTGCATTACGAATCTCCGAATTTTGGGTTCTGTGTATATATGGGAGTTTCCGAAAATAGGGGACCCTAATGTAGTACCCTAAACAGTCGGATCCTTATTATAAGGACCCCAAATAATTTTCGGAAACTCCCATATATATATATATATATATATATATATATATATATGGTCACCCCCCCCCCCCATGACAGACCATGCCCTTTCGACTCAGTCGTAGTGCATGGTCTGTGATCGGGGGGAGGGGGCACTCAGCTTTCAAAGACTCAATTCCAAAATTTCCAAAATTCTCTCCCCTAACTTTCCGGATTTCCAAAATTTCCAAAACTTATGTTTTGGAAAAATCCGGTCGACTAGGTCGGGAAATTTTGGAAATTTTGGAAAGTTAGGGGAGAGAATTTTGGAAATTTTGAAAATTTTGGAAATGCTGGAATCTGTTCTATATATGACTCAAGTAAGATTACTGTGTAGTGCTTACTATGTAGTGTATCATCACAACCCTCATCCATACACGTGTGCTCTGTAATTCCTTTCTTGGTAGGACACCCGCGCGCCTTATCGTGCTAGTCTCCGCATCGGACCAGAACTAGTGTCACTTTCGGAGCCAAAAATGACGTCACAGTAGGGCGAGGCATCACTGAGCAGGCACGTTGCAAGACTAGGACAGCATTCATGTTGCATGCATTTCTTTTCGCGCTCCTGTGTTCCCAAAACCTTCCAAAACTCTCTGACGCAACACTACGGTCACTACGATGTAAATCGGCCGTGGGCGGTGAGACTTACGCATGGAACAATGTGTCGAGCATCATGCCGGCAGTGGTCCAAGCATTCTTGGTTCTGAACCAGTATGTAAACTGTGCAACACGAATTTTGCGAGTCAGTGCATGATTACCGGGTGCGCGGGGGGTGTGCTTGATGTGGTTTCGTACATGTGCCCAAAATCGATCAATGATTTGTGTTCCCGACTTCACCTTCAAGATCGTCTTGTTAGGAAGCTTGAGCTTGTGCACCTTGGTGTAGTGCGGCTTCATCCAAACGACCTGAAGCGATTGCATGTTTCCTACAATGATTCTGTATCTATAATTTCATATAATATCATATTATACAAGCCATAAACGAGAAAATGTACGTAACCACCTTCTTGTTGACAATGGTCTTTTTTCTTGTGCACTACATTGCAATGGAGAAGTCCTGGAAGCTTCAGCTTGTACGCTCGGGCACCGTCGGTATGAAGAACAACTTGGCGATTTGAGAGGAGGGGGGTTCCGATCTTTTTCCAGTCGTACTTCCGAATGGGTCCTGGTCCTGGCGCTCGGGTCTTCGTAGTGGGAGGGTTGAGGCGGACTAGTCGTAAGGAAGATGGACGACCCCTTTCCACGATGCCACACCATTGCTCCCACCGCACTACCTTGCCCTTGCCTTCATCATCATCCTCCTCCAACGCTTTTCCCAAATCAACCTCGTCCGCCTCAACGTCCATCCATGTGTCACCTTCGCTGGTCCCGTACACGATGTGCTTCTCCTCACGCTGTACATAACGCGCCCTAGCCACCTCCAGGTTGTGGAAAATGCGCTCTACGGGTTTGTGGTCGTTGCTTGCATAGAAACACCTGCCACGGCCGCATACAGAATGGAGGCTTGCACATTCAGTGGAGTTATTGAATTTCCACTCCCACGAAAGAAGATGGGGTGAAAGTCATCCACCTGAAGATACTGCTTACACCCACGCCCACTGCACTGATGCAACCAACCATTCCGGGCTTTCGTGTACTTGAGCTTACCCAAGGTACCCTTACCGCATCGAGGACAGAGCTGGCCCTCCCAATTTGGCAAAATATTATCCTTCTGCAAGACCCGAACCAACTCCCGATAGGACATGCTCATGAAAGACTGGATTGAGCGACCCCATCGTTCACGATGTGCACGAAATTTGACGGTCACTTGTCCATGACGAACATATGGTGTGGGGGTGTAGGTCTTCTTCTTGATGGACATGAGCTGTTTTTAGCTAACACCTATCTTTTGCCAATATCACAAAATCACCAATAAATTCCAATGTTAATTTCATTAAATTGAAATTAGAGAACTAGTGATTTTGCTCCACCTTTAAAGACTTATTTCTTCAATGCTGCTCTGATCTTCCCACGCTTTGGCACCGGCCACGGTCCTTTGGTCTTGCTCTTCGTGTTTTTGGCATAGCTTTTTTTGGTCATGGAAAATGTTCTACTGCTTTCAGTAGAAGTGAAACCAGAGTAGGAGTTCAGACCAAATTGAAGCCGAAAGATCTGCTACGTTTTGAAGATGAGAACGAAGTATTTAGTCCCGCACCGCTGCGAGCACAGCATGCATGAGCATTCATTTTTTCCTGCGAGCATCAAACTAAAGGCGATGGAGAGAAACCGGTATCAAAATGTTTCCCTGCGGTGGCCACGACCATCGGGTTGCGTCAGTACCGATCTGTTGCAGTATTTCTCTGAACCAAAACATGTAAAATTCAATATAGTCTTATCATAACATAGTGGGGGAATATATGTTTTGGAAGTGGCGGTTCTTGACCTTTGCACAACTCTTTAAGCTATGACGTTATCTGCATGCGCACTGGCCCTCAGGACGCTGATTCCACCACATCCATCTCATCATCCGATTTCTGGGACTTCTCCTCGAGAATCTTTTCAAGCTCCTGTTCTACGTCATCCTTATCACCGCCATTGTTGCTCTGCAGCTCCTCATCCGCGTCGGGGTTGGGGGGCAAGCCTGCGAAATCCGGATTCCTGATGTTGCATTCACCCTGTCTCGCCCTCTTTGCCGGTGATGGGGAATCCAACTCAATGGGTGCACGAACCGATTGCGAAGAAAGCGACTGCGCGAATGCCAACCGCTCCCTCTTAACACGAATAGACTCCGGGCAAGGTCGAGGAACGGGGGCTTGATCTGGATGGTCATGCTGGCGAATGGCCTCGAGCAACCACGCATTTTCCCAAAGAATCCGACTCTCCTGATTTGCGGGAGGGGGGCCTTTCCTTTTGAAGTTAGCAATGATGGGCTTGGCACTTGCTTTGATGAGGTCAGGAAGAAGCCAACTTTTGCGATTGATAGGCTTCTCCAGAGGACCGGGCAAGCGCCAGTAGACGGAGGTCTTAATGACGAGAAAGAATACGGACCGCTTGAAGATTGCCATGGTGTCGACTGAGGAAATGTCTCCTTTGAATGCTAGGTATGTGTGTGTGTGTGTGTGCTTGTGTATGTGTGTGTGTTTTATGCCCTAAACCCACACAACATACAAGTTAATAAAGCACGAAAAGTTGTACGATCTTTCAAAACAATTCGATTCTATCATTCGTCTTCTAGTACTACGTGTTAATCAAATAATACAGCTGATACAGATACAGATCATAAACAAGCACCGAAACCGTGCGCGCCATCAATCAAAATAAGTTTCCGAGTGCTGGGCGGATCATCTTAACGAAGTCGTCGTGTGAGATGGTTGGGTTGGGTCCCGGCACAATCTCTGGCTCCTGCACCCGCTCGTAGGCGTTGTCGATGACTACACGAAGTTGGTTTTGTTTAAATTTCGCTGCTGTCCACCGTTCACGGGTGAGTGTCTCGGTATCCGCAACATCCGAAAACGCCTTTTTTTTCTTCACCGGCTCCAACCCGATCTCCCCGTCGTCGTAAATGGCTGGGACAGCTGTCGAAAATGGGCATCCTCGGAAATATTGAAAGTCACTACCGCTGCGGTAGCTTCCCACCCCGCCATGGTAACGACTGAACATCATGGCTAAAACCCTTCCCAACGGCGTTTTGCCCTTCCCCGGTTCTCCCAATACCCAAATAGCATGCTCGCGGAGGTAGGGCACAATCTTGAAAAAGAGATCCTGGATTTCATCTGCAAAGTCAGAAATAACCAAGTCGGACCGGGTGATCAAGTCCGCCATGGTTGCATCGGTGGCCAAGCTATCGAGGCATCGTTGCACAAGACCGTCTTTCCAACCCTTTATTGGTGAGTTTGCCGCGACGTTCTTCTGGATCCATAGAAGCTGTTTCAAATTCCCCTTATCCCTTTCACCATGCTCCCGGATGTACTGAAACCCCTTCTCCAGCTCCTCCTCGGATTTCTCCATTACAGCTTTTGCTTTCTTCTTTTGCTCAGGGGCAAGAACAACAAGTCTGTATTGGATACCGCCCATCTGCTCCAACATAAACTGCCGAGCTTTTTTTGTAGTTTTCGGATTGTGTCCCCACACGACCTCATGAAGGGTTCCATAGCCACAACCACTTACGAGTGAAGCTTTGATCTTGTTGTTGGGAAGGAAAACGTGTTTCACGATGCAGTGCTTGCCGTTTGCCTGGGTGCGGATAAAAACCTGCATCAAGTACTTCACCTCTAGCTTCTTTTGGAGTCCGAATGGGGCTGGCAGCTCGTCCCAAGCCTGATCTCGAAGGATGGGGCCTAGCTGATCGTGATTGATGGGTCCCTCGAAGTCGTAAATGATGTCGAGGAAATGTTTGAGGGTCGCAGGGCGGGATTCAAGCTCACGAATAGGAAGTGTCAAGGGAGATACGGGACCTGCCGGCATAGGACCGACCTTTACATGTTGCGGTAGAACACGTATCCACAAGTCCGAGGTGGCCTCCGTCGCGTTCGCGAGAGTAATGTTCTCGGGATCCATGACACTTGAACGGGGGACGGGCGTGATGGCTTGTAACTGCGAGATACTCAATGTGGCTGCAATCGCGAACATATCGATTTGTGCTTCAAATTTAATGCGAAACTCTCTCTCAACAACTGCGCCTGACAGTTGCGATCTGTTTTGGATTCGCCGTTCGTCGTCATCGCCGCTACGCTCACTCATTCTGCATGTGTCCTGAGTACATGGCATGTTACATGTAAATATGCTATATACCTCATGTAGCGGTTTTGCTTCATAGAATATCGTCGTGCACGGTGTTTTTTAGACCCGTGGTCTGTCATGGGGGGGGGGGGGTGAGCATATATATATATATATATATACACACATGCATATATCTATTACATTTGATGAATTATTGTCTTAAGACTTCTCCTCTGTCAGGCCGTAAGCCCAAAGAAGCTCGGGCCCTGGCCCGCACCCCGAAATGTCCAGCACGGCCTAAACTTTAACTGTCAAGTAGGCAGATAGGTGCAACCCCTCGAAGTACATCGTCGATCAGACATGAGAAAGCCCCAGCACCCAACAAATACCCTAAACCTGGGGAACCCCCAACAAATTTTTGACATCAGAGAAACAGCTGGTTGCGTGTTTCCCGCCGGTATGAACTGTACATCACAACATTCCCACAAAGATCCCAATACATGCCACTTGCCGAAAGCATGCAGCATACACTCTTTGATTTAGGGTTTATATCGGTTTGGGATGTCGACGTTTCGGGCTCAGGGCTTGACATGTGTAGCTGCCGGTGCCTACGCGAATGATGTGCATGTCTCATTGAGCAGCCCCTAAGGGTCCATGTGCTCATATAGTATGGGTTGGGTACATGGACCCTTAGGGAGCACTCCGACTCGTCGAAGCACTAGCACAGACCGCAGTCCGATGGCGACCGGCCTTCATAGATCTCTGTAGTCTCGGTACAATGATGCCTCACGGGCGTCTGGGATCTATAATTACTCCCCCATGCCGATGCAACAAAGGGGCAGCTAGGTTTCTATCTTTTGGGTTGAGGGTTCGTGCACGGGTGCGTACGACATTGAATTTCAGGGTCTCTTGGGTTACGGGTTTTCCATCCGATCCGACAAGAACTGTCGGGAAGCATCTCTACGATTGCATCGGTGTGGGTGAACTGGTTTGCGGTGGAGGCTTTAGGGCTGAGGGGGCAGATGAGCCTGTTGAGTATACACGTCGGTGGAAAACGATGGCGGAGGCCGACTAGCTACAATACACTTGGGCTTCTGGCGTTTTTTAAGCAAGCGCCCTGACTGGGGGCGGCAGTTAGTTGGCAGTTTTCATGTGTTTGTAAAAACTGCTGTTGGCGGACCAAGGAAACCTTCTGCAAGATTACATCCGGGGCTCTGCAGACCTGGATGACCGGCAGTGGGCTACTAGGCTTGACACTGACATGTAATCGTAATCCGTAAACTCAAGCACGGTTCGGTGTAGAAATTCGGTATTGCAACAAAGAGTAGTCCGCAGGATGTTTTTCAATGCGTCGTCGCTCCGTTGAATTGACTGCATCGTTCTGCTGCCAGTCGCATTCGGCCATGACAGTGCATCAACCAACAGCACCCAAACGGAACATCTCCAATAGCCGAAACAGCAGTTGATGCTGGTTGGGATGCATCAGGTTCGTAGGGCTGCAAAACCTTCAGAAGTGATCAGCCAGCGAAGTTGGCCAGAGCAATGTCTAACGTATCCCACGAAATCCTTGCCAAAATGCGATTATCCAGCCTTTGACGTCGTGGCAGGGCGGGCTGGTTGTGAACGATTTTGAGTGCTTGCGCATGCTCTCAGTCTCTCTCCGCTCCCATGACGATTGCCCCAGAGTATCTGTGAACTATTGAGCTGTTTCAACGGCAACATTGCAGCTGCACAAAGCAACCAAGGTTTGGCAGTTCTATGGGACGACCTACAGATCGTGGTTGCCCAGCTGTGTTTTAGCCACGAAGACCCGAAACCTGCACAGTTGACATGTCTCTGCAGGGGAAGTGCAGCGTTTGATGCTTGTGCGATCGGACTAATTAGGCGTTGTTCTCAGTTCCGTTTAGAAAGAGGAAGCACGAAGTGGCCCCCTTTCTTTCAGAAGTCTGCATATTTACCGAGGTACACACTTTACGAGATAACTTTCGCTGGCAACTTGGCAATACAAGCCGCGGAACATCCTGAGCCACGGACCTGCTACTCCAAACTCCAAATGGGAGTTTCAAGGGTTACTGCCAAGAAGTATGGGAGTTTCAGGTACTATAGAGGTTCCTCTAAGGGTTTAGAGTTTCCGCAAATTAGGGGCAACTTATGTTGGGGTCCGTATAATAATTAATAAGGATTCTACTATTTAGGGCACAATCTCACCGTCCCGCATTTTCGGAAACTCCCAAATGGAGGTGCAGGTGGGTCCTTTTTTCCACTGTATGTAAGTATGCCTGCATGCATGCATGGACGCATGTATGCCATCGTATGCAATGTCTTTCTGCCTGTCTGGCTGGCTGGCTGTCATGTAGGGATGTTGGTACGTGAGTTTGCTTGTTTGCGCGTGTGTGCGCGCGTGTTTTTCGTGTGTTGGTCTGTCTGTCTCTCTGGCTGTCAGAATGTCAATGTATGTAAGTATACCCGCACTGCATGTATGCGTGTGCATGGAGGAATGGATGGATGGGTGGATAGATCGATGGATGGATGGATGCATAGATGCATGCATGGATGGATAGATAGATGGATGGATGCGTGGATGCATGGATGCAGGGATGCAGGGATGCAGGGATGCAGAGATGCAGGGTTGGATGAATGCATGAATGGACGCATGGCCCAGCTGTGGATGGCTGTCTGGATGGATGGATGCATGGATGTGTGCATGTCAGCATGTTGTAGGTCGGTCGGTCGGCAGGTAGGTAGCTAGGTGGGTGTAGGCGGGTATACATGTAATAATGCATGCGTGTATAGACATGTACGCAATGCGGGCCGTACTTACAGCCTTGCACCACGACGTGTTTTATTCAGTGTTGAAGGCACAGTCAGATTTCGTGCTACACTAACTACACCAGCCGGGGACTCCTCTCACAGCCTTTGCAAAGTCGCAGTACAGATTCCTGGGTTGTGCTTTGGGATAATTTTGATTTTTCCTTATTTCCTTGTAAAGGGAACCTATTCATAAATAATTTTCAAAGGGTTTAAAGCACAACCCAGATTCGGAATCTCAGGTAATTGGCCGACGATGGCAAGACCGGCGTCTTGGCAAGAAGCTCCACTCTGAGCACGCAAGCGTGAGACTTATCCGTTCTGAGTTCCGGCTCCCGGCAATTACCTTACTATTTCTCTATAGACTGGGGTCCTGTAGGCCATCCGCAGGACGATACATGAGTCAATGGGGGTCCTACCCAGGGGTGGCCGCTGCGGAGCTACTATCCGGGCACAGTTTAGTGTAGTGGACCCAAAGCCCCCTATACTACATCCTGAACGATCAAGCTCAAGTTTGAACCAGCCACCCTCATCCCCAAACCAAAGACTGACCTATGCTGGTAACGTCTCCAGCTCTCAGACACGAAGATGATTTCCACAGTCTGCGACTGTGCCCCCCCCCACCAGTGCTTAGTAGGGAATGGGGGAATGGAGTATGGAGACTCTAAGTGGGGATTATATAGTGCCTACTATAGGGATCCATTCCCGCATTGCCTACTAAGCACCACACAGACCTTTCCAGCATGGCAAACTCCGAGATGCGTGCGACGCCCTCTCTGAAGCCTTGAGCTAAACCCGAAACCCTAAACCTCGAACCCGAACCCACTCCAGGTGCCCCCGTGGCCTGACCAAGCCTTCACTCAACCGCTAAGCCCTCAACCCCTACACCCGAAAACCTTTAGCCTGAACTCAGAACCCCTGAACCCCAAACCCCTAAACCCCTGAACTCAGGTACTTGACAAGGTCAGCCATGGCTTCGTGGTCTTCTATGTCTTGCTCCCGGGTTGCAGAAGAGATTAGCTTCCTCGGAGAGGGGGTTCGGGCTTAGGGCTTTTTTGATTGCTGTTATGATGATGATGATGATTATTATTATTCACATTATTATTACTACTATTATGGCTAGGGAGGGTGAGGCTGCAGGTTTGGTAGACGTTTGTAATCTAAGTTGAGTTTTGAGGTCAGACTTAAGATTGATTATATGTTTCTAGGTTAGGGTTTTCGGGGTTTGGGTGCAAGGTTTTTTGTAGGCTAAGCACACAAAAGTTCCCTTTAATTTCTGTGTAGATGTTTATGCCTCCTTTTGGATTCTTCGAGTGCAAGAGATCCAGAACAAGAGCCGCATGACGCTCTACCGGGATAGGGACGTCAGGCAGCGCGTGATAAGCCAAAACCCTAAACTCTAATCGCCTATACTCCCTAAAAGCCGAAGTTTACCCTAAACCCTAACAGCCAAAACTCCCTAAAGCCCTAGACCCTCAACCCAAGCCCTCAACCCCAAACCTCAGCGGCTCCTTTAACTGTAATTAGCGTCCCTGAGAATCGACAATTCGCGAGTTTCTGTGAGTCGACCCTGACCCTTTAAGCTACAACCTAGCTGCACCTGGAAACGTGAATGTCGCCGATTTGACTCCAAACCCTTGGCCCACTGTAGGGTGTAGGCTTTAGAGTTTAGGGTTTTGGCTTCGGCATGCATTGGGCTGCAGGTATATCACCATCGTAGTCTTTGCGCTCATCCGAGTGGCTTATCTGCGTTTCAAGTGCGCGCCCGCCGAGGTCCCTATGCATCTGCTCTGTGTGCCCCCGTAGCTACCAAAACCGGCAGCAGCACCGTAGGGTTGATAGGGTTTAGCATCCCGCGGCCGCCTGCTGACAGTGTAAACAATATCACGATGTGCATTACTCACTACTTAGCGCCTGGTTTTTGGTTACAGCCCACTTTGCCATCACATGACTGCTGAAGCTAATGAAGTGAAATCTGAGACGTGCGTAGACATGAAGTGTGAGCTCTAACCCAACCTCCTTTCATGTGCAAGTACATGTATATCTATAAATATGACTATATATATATATGCACATTCTGTAAATACATATAGTTATGTATATATATATATATACACATACATATGTGTATATGCCAGTTCATTCAATTTTTGTCAGGCCTCGGCAGAGTACAGGTATGTGGACTGAGCACAACAAAGTGTTTGAGCCTTATGCTTCTTCATCCTCATTGACCCTTAGTTGAAGATACTAGCTTAAGCAGTGCCAAAATGGAATCGCCGAGACGAAAGCCATCGGACCAGTACTGCATGGGTGGTTTATTTCGGGCAGATACAATCTTGGGGCATCTCAGGGGCAATTGGTGCAGTCCTTCTTGACTTCCAGCAAGCGATACCGTATTGGTAGTAGCAGGTTAGTAGAAGAGCTGACTAGTCTTGTTTGTGGTATGTGATATCATTCGTGAAGGAATGCCGTGTCATCCTGTCCTGTTGTTTGTTTTGTCCTGCCCTCCGAACTACACTTTTCCGAGAAAGCTTGGTAGAACAAGGCTACGACGGTGCATGTGTGCATATACGATACCACTGCACTCATTGCTGATGCATGATGTGACTCTGTTCGATAAGCTCTATGGCCAGACCAATGAAGATACCATCACATTGACTTGTCAGCCCAGACCCTGTGGTGTAGCAACCGAACCTTGCCTGCCAGTACATCCCGGAACTCTGGAGTTCAGCCCTTACACTGCAAGTAGCCCCAAAGTACCTACAACTGACAGACTTGATGCAATGTGGGCCTGATTCAATACTCGCAGCCCCGAAGTAATGATATTCCGAGAATACGACCTCCGTAAACCCCAAACCCGCAACTTTAGTCAGTTTTTAGGACATGCGGCATGAAAGATGATGATGATAATGAGTATGATTTTGATGATGATGCCAAAAAAGGTCATCACGGCTGTGTTTCTCAAAGACACGCTCGACAGCGCCCACAACGATGCAGAGACATTGGGTCGCAACAGCCCAAACCCCACACCCTCATCCCTTACTAATCCTTGAGCCCTCAACCCGAAACCCCACACCCTGACCTCTGCTCCCTGAGCACCTACTGTGCAGTAGGGATGCCAACTTATGAGGTTTATGCTTGCATGTTGTGTTTCTTCTGTTTGAAGAGGCCTGACCTTGGGCAACCTCCCCCGCCCGTCCGAACACTTCTGACACTCTACAGGACTGTGTAAATATATGCTGGTGTACTCCAAGGGTGCATCACGTATCGCATAGTCTTCTCTTACCCAAGCCGGCCGTAACATGTAAGAAGCCATATCGTCGGTGTTTGAACCCCAGGTTTCCGCATGTTGAGGTATACGGTTGTTGATATAAATCCTGCACTACCTTAAGGACCCTAAACTATGGGAATTATGGTGTATTCCTTATTATGGGTCATGCAGGTGTTATATCATCAACCGTAGTGAGGATTACTTACAGCGTCAGGGGACTCCGTTATCAGGCGATACATAGGATCATTCGTATGCTTGGACTGTCAGTACATTCATATTTTGCCTTGCTTCAAATCCTATCTAAAGCGTGCTTGCTACTTTCACTGGTCCTGTACATAAGACCCTAAACTTCAGTCTTCAAGCTGTAAAAAGCCTAGATTGGAGCCCTTGTCTGCAATTCAAGCAGGATGGTTTGCTAAACCCTGAATCCTTCTCCGTAATCTAGTAAGTAGAGAAATGAATGTAACATGTTTTAACTCAAGAGAATAACAATGTACGTATTTCATGATTGGACTTCAGACGCTGAGTCTTGACTGCGTCCACACGAGACTCGCGAATCTCACCCCTGGAGCCTACAGAACTCATCTGATTCGGGCTCCTTAATATTATGGTTTCCTTATCTTATGAATTTTTGACACTGTAAGTTTTTTGCGGTCCAGGTAGGGTTTGGGAGATGAGGTCTAGGGTTAGGGTTTAGGATGACCGAAGGGCCGTCTGCGACCCAGATAATGCTACCCCAGAGCTCCAGTGACCTAAATAGTAGGTTACTGGGGTACCTAATGCATCGTTAGTAACCTACAATTTAGGTGACCGGAGCCCGAGGGGTAGTGAAGCTTTTGAGACGTCTTGGATTGTTTAAAACGGGTCTTCGAAGCTCATCCTCGAGGCTTCGTATCACCGAAGGGATGCGGAAGAAAGCGGAGTATGCCGCTCCTCCGCAGTGACACCTGCTTCCGGGATCAGGAGTTTGACGACTGTGTACCCTTCTTTAATTACTACGGTTGATATATAAATCCTGCATTACCTTAAGGACCCTAAACTATGGGAATTATGGTATATTCCTTGTTATGAGTAATGCAGGATTTATATCATCAACCGTATGGCCGCTTACGGCCCCTACATTACTGTTGTAGGTTTCTGGCTTTGGTCGCAGATTTGCTTAAGAAGTATACCTTCAGGGTTATTGAGGTTTCAGCGCAGCTCTGACCTCCCGGCTTATGCCAGCAATATGGGAGTTTCCCCAAAAAATTAGGGGTACCTTATTTTGGGGTCCTTATAATAGGGATCCTATCATTTAGAGTACTATACTAGGGTCTCTTAGTTTTGGAAACTCCCATGTAGCTTCCGGGTTTCGCAAGTTTTTCAGATGACTTGGCAGGATCGAAGACTTGCGGCCCATTCAACATCCATGCTGAAATATCTGACAGCTCAGCACGGTAGCGTGCCTTGCTGGAGCTCTTACACTACAGTCACTACAGGGCTACAAGGTACAGCTTCCGAGATGTAGTGCCTGTGCTACATCGCGTACATCTGTCGTGCTTTGGTATAGTTTGTCATATCGTAGCATATGTTCCTGTCTTCCTACTATGCTGAGCTGCCAGGCAGGAGTGCACCCAAGGCCAGTCGTGCATAAACCGTAACCCGTAGCTGAGGGCCCACTGGGCCATCGCCAACCATGTTTGGGGGTTTACCCGCCTGGTTACTTTTTAAACCAACCCTAGCCCCTACATTTAACCCTGAGGCCCCAAACCCTTAAACCCCATTTCAAAGCCCTTTGGCTGCAGCCGTGTCTTCAGTGTTTTGATTTATGACAACAGCACCGTCTCCCTGTGTGGGTATGCATAAACAAAGAGAGTCGTGGAGCACTCGAAAGGAGTTAAATTCAAGCCTGAACCCTAAACCCTGAAGAGCCGTGCTTCGCGAGACCTAAGTGCACACTCCGCCAAGCCACGGAACGATTTCCACCCAGGCTTGAAAGGTGACCCCTTCCCAAAGGGCCCTAAGTACTTTAAGGGTTCCTTTAAGGGTGTTAGTTATACGTGGAATACCTGCACAAAGGACAGTAGTAATTCTACTACTTTGTAGTAGATAGGTATTCAGGACCCTTTGGGTTTATTTAGCATCTCAGGCTACGGCTGAGGTGCAATGCATACGTTTCCCGAACTCTACACTACACCCTCTACACCCTGTCCACAAAGCCTACACGCAGAACCTTCTTTAATCGACTGAGGTCGAAAAGCTGGAGACAATCTTCAAAGCTATAGATGAGTCCGGCGACGGCATGATTACCGAGGCATAGAGCTTATGAAAGAGTTACTTAAACGAAGCAGTTTCGGGGTTTAGGGGTTTAGGGGTTTAGGGTTTAGGGGTTTAGGATGGGGTTTAGGGTTTAGGTTCTGGCTACCGACTCAATGTAAACGACGTGAGACCAACCATTCACTTCACTTGCTGGCGTTGGTTTCGTGATATTCCTCGTAACGAGGGGCGAGTGTCAATTGTTTAGGCCTGCATACACATGTGTTGGACATGCTTGTTCAGGGGCTTCTAAGCGCTGATCCATCGCAAACCCGTTCAAACCTGTGCTGGAACCCTGGGTACCTTAACCTCCCGACTAGATGGCCCCGGGTTGCGAGATGCCGTGCTGACTACTGTGTTGAAGTGGAAGACGGCAATCTCCGAGATGACATCAACGCACTGGGTTGGCACAGAGATCCTTAAGCGCTAGCTTCGCGCACGCTTTGCTGAAGGTCTCGTCACATTTCAACCCACAAACCACGAGAGTGCGCTCTGTCACTTGGGCTACTGGTTGTGAACCTCCAGGAAGGTCATGCATTTAAGGATTGAGCAAATGGGCAAGATCATGATTCGCCTTGGCATGATGTTGAGAAAGTCTTTGTTGAAAGACCTAATGCTGTCGTCGTGCTTCTGATGGTATGATCCGGGCAAGCAGCCTTATTTTCACCGCTATCTTGGTACTGTGGCAAGGCCAACATTCAAGAGTGTTTGTGTGCAAGGAGTATGGTCATGACCTGTCTGGTTTTCTTTTTGCTTCATGACTCACGAACCTATAACATTCGCAGCCTTAATCCACCTTTGTCGCTCTGGGAAACAGAAGTCTTGTCTTTTGGTCTTGGCTGATGAGTACGCGCACAGCCGCACAGCCGTTGCATTTAAATCTAACCCCTAAAACCCTGCAATCCCTTCCCCCTAATAGTAAACGGGGGGGTGGGCACCCCCTCCCCCAATAGAAATTCGGAAAACGTTTCTTTTGATAGGGGGTAATGATTTTTATCTCGACTGTCACTTTTGAGGGTCGTGCTCTTGCTCCTGTTCTAGCTCCTGTCTCCTGTTTCCGCGCTTGCTTTTGCTCCAACTTGTGCTGCGGCTCTTGCGCCTGCTGTTGCTCTTGCTGTTGCTCCTGCTCTTGCTCTTCCTCCCGCTCTTGCTTTTGCCTTGCTCTTGCTGATGCTCCGGCTCTTGCTCTAACTCCTGCTCTTGCTCATGCACTCGCTCTTACTGTGCTTTAAGGGTATTTGGAGCCTCGAAACCGAACCCCCCCCTAATTCAGAATAGGTTTTTAAAAGGGCAGGGATGATTTCGAGCGGATTCACTTCGATATAAAAGGGGAAAGGGACTAAGCCCCAACTAAATATTAAACCTTGTAACCCCCAGAACCCGAAAACCTAAACCAGAGCCTCAAGGACCCTGAAGCCTAAACCCTAACCTCTGTGAGAGTTTCTCGACTGCCAAGACCCCCGGCCTTGTTTTTTCTTGGAGGGGGCTGAGGGGACTTTTGGGCTTCCCGGGGTGTCATGCTAAAGGGCCCAAGGGTTTAGGGTTCTAGGTGCCAGGGTTCAGGGCTTTCTGAGCCAATTCCGATGGAAATCTGAAGGTAACCCGATGTAAGGGCTGCCAAACTTCTCAATATCCTGGATATCCGACACAACTGGTTTCGGGGTTTAGGGGTTTGGGGTATAGTACTTTGGATTATTTGGGGTTTCTGAAGCTCGGGTTTGCGGCCGCCTTGTCGCAGGAGCGTCTATCTTTCATCCTGGAGAACCCCAAGGCATCGCGTGCCGACTTGGGCATAACGTCCACAAGGGAAGTAGAGTTTCTTACCCTTAGGCCCTAAGGACTCATATTTTAAGGCTTTTGGGCCCAAAGATCATACTATATAAGGCTGTTGGGCTATTTTGTTCCTTAGGGTTAGTGTGTTAGGACCTCTTGTTGCACGTCCATGCACTTGACATGTGAATGCGCATGACGTATGTGAAAAACTGTTTGTACTTACAGTAAGCCCAAAAGTTGGAAACCCAATAGCCTCAATCCTGAAGAGTAATGTGTATGGAATCCCAGCACTATTTGACCTTCATCAGGTTTCCAACTTTTTGGTGTCTCCTATATGCCTCTTATCTACACATGTGTATATATATATAATATGGTTATATATGTATATACAGATAGACAGAGAATAGACAGAGAAAGCGAGAGAGAGAGAGAGAGAGAGAGAGAGAGAGAGAGATGGAGAGAGGGAGCGAGAGAGAGAGAGAGGGTACACACAAGTCACAAGCAATCAGCCCTGCAAGAAACTATATGTAAGCATACGCTACCCTGGTGCATATCATGTACGTGCGCACATGCAGATTCCATATCACAACTCTTTTTATCGACTAGTTCTGCCTGTGGCCAGCAGACGGAAGCGGACAGACCGAGAGAGAGAGAGAGAGAGAGATACGAACTACATACATACATATACACGGAAACTCAGACGGATAATGCTAGCAGCCAAGACCTAAGCGATTTTTCTCGGACTGCAATTGGAAGCTCTTCAGGAAGATTGGGTTTATGGTGAAGTGTTAAATGTTGCAGTTTCCAATTTAGGGTGCTTTCGACGGGTTGTTTTCTGCTCGGCAGGATGGTATTCCCACTCAAGCGAGTTTGCCCCTACGTCCTAACGTAACATCCCAGTGCGCTGGTCTTTTTCAACTCGTGCGTAACCATGGGGGCAGTCGGATGTAAAACTGTGAAACTGGAGTTTTGCCCTGCAAGTTCAAGCTTGCACTAAGTCACTAAGCCCAAAGAAGCAACAGGATACCTCGCACAGTACACCCGACTCCAAGAGAGAGACAGACAGAAATTACATAGACAAAGAGAGATACAGAGAGATGCAGCCCCGTCTTGAAACACCGTGCTTGTGCATTGTAATCTCGGCAGAAATCCTTCAACTTAGACATTGGAAGTTACCCGACTCACGGGCACTGTGGTCTAGCTTTAGTGGCTTTAGTGGTTTAAGATGTGCCATGTGGGGCTCTTGGGTTTTGAACCTGTGCAGTCAAGCCTAAAACAAACCCACCCCCCTCATTCCCAAGCCTTAACCCCAAACCCAAACCCGAAGAAACAAGCACGCGGCTGGGCGAGAGGCTTAAGAATTGGGGCCCTCAGAACCCTATAAGCCAGACAAGACATAGAAACCTCTGAAAAGGAGCATATCATGGTAGGACGGGAGGGACTTGGATCTTCGGAAAGAGCCCGAAACCCTAAAGCCCTGAACTCATCACCTTCAGGTCAAGGCCTATTTCCAGACCTTGGACTTGGACGTGCATGCCACTTGGACAATTTAGGGCTTCAGGGTTGAGGGCTTCAGGTTTTGTGAGCTTTGTACAGGTATGTGTAGGGGTTGAAAGGCTTCTACGAAAGTACATCCAAGTATCTATCATTCTCATACTCCTCCCAAATACTCCCCAAACCTATTAGCCTAACCCTGGGAAACTGTGCTCAAGGTGATTCCCAAACCCTTTCTTCCGCAACATTGAAGAGAACGGAACCGTGCCTCGAAGTCCCAAGATAGCTTTAACAGCCCATGCGGCTGGATGTTGTAGATGAGAGTGGTAGGCTCTGAATCTAGGCATTGCCCAAACTGTACACTTGTTTTAGACTTTACATCCTAAAGCCTAGACACTAAAACTCAAAAATCCCCAGCTCTTCAACCCTAAAGCCTAGATTTCCTAGACCCCTAGACCTCGAAGACTGTAGTAGCTAGCCTCCTGGGAGCTGCTGGCCTCATCGCAACGGAGCTCGGCACATAAAAGAAACTGAAGATCATCCTCGGAGGATGCACAGTGCTAAGCTCCTCACAAACCTAAAACCCCAACAGCCTAAATCTTAAATTCTATACCCCTATAAATCCTAAACCCTAAAATCCCAAAAGCCTTAATCCCCGAGACCGACTGAAAAGGAGAGTGCGGCCTTATTTCGAATTTTGGACGATGGCGATGGAGAGTGCACCCTCGACGAGTTCATTGGAGGAATCCTTCGATGCAAAGGCTGGGTTTAGGGTTCAGGGTTTAGGGCTCTTGTTAGCCCAAAGGGTCCAAAGTACCAAAATAGTAGAATGTAGGGTTTCTATGTTAGGAATTACCATTATGATATGGGGAAGTATTCCCCATAACAGTACCTAGGACCCTTTGGGTAGGGAACTAAAATTTAGTTTCCATAATAGGGGTCTAGAATAAACAATATGGTTTCGTAGGTTCGTTTTGTATCGACAGGAGTTTAATTTAAACTACCATAATAGAGGGGTTTATAGTACGCATTATGGGTATCTTACTATGGTAACATATATTGAATCCCTCAACAAGAACCCCGAAGGCCTCATTGTAGGTTTATTTTGTTTCGGCTGTTTGGGGTTCAAGGTTGAGGGTGGGTTTAGGGTTTAGGGTGGGTTCAGGGCTTGGGGGTGTTTGGTGCTTGAGGTTAACAGTTTGGGGTGAAGGGTTTGGGTCGATGGTGTGGGTTTTAGCTTTGGGAACTCGCCTGAAGCTTTGCTTTTTAGGCTTGTGGGTTAGAGTTTCAGGGTTCCGGGTGTAGAGGTTACTGGCAGAATTTCCTGGGGCTTCAATTGAGTAACGAGGGCTATAAATCAGGTAAGCGCGTACTTATAACTCCAATTAGGGTACCTATAACCTTACCACATAACTCCCAAGATCTTGCAAGTACTGTCAAAGAATCTTGATGAGTCAATCTTTGGCTAGTTCTCACCATTGGTTTCCTGTGTATCAACCGTCTTATAGGGGTGCCATACTATCCCGGGGACCTAAAAGGGACCCTGATTCAGAGACTACCTGGATGTTGGGTGTTGCTGCCTGCCGACATTGGGGCTTGAGGTATCGGGGGTCGGTTAAGGGTTTTAGGGTTTATACTGCAGTCACTATATTGGTTGTTTGTCATGTCCATGCTGCACAGGTTTGCAGTCGCATGGGTACCATATTCCCAAAGTGTTCAATGTATAAGAACAGACAGGTTGTGTGGTTTTGAGGGCGTGTTCTTCGAGGTTCCCCGAGCTAGGTTTCAAGTGTGACCTCAGCACGCTCAACTGAACACCTAACACACACGATCAAACGCTCACAGCACGCCGCGGCCCTTGCCCCAACTTTGCGATCCCGCGTTGCCGGAGTTTAAAAGCAGAGCCTTCAATGTGGCGTGTTGTAACTAGCTTACATGGAAGCGAGGCACAAACGACAGTCTACAGTAAGCAACAGAAGCGATAAGCCCCAATGAGGAAAACCATAACCCCTAAACTCCTAAACCCTTAGCTTGAAGGTTTGGAGCTGTCAGCCTTGGCCCTTGGAAGAAAAATGCCTCGGGAGAGGAACCCTAAATGCAATGTCAGACGGCCGGATATCTGCAGACGTTCCCAACCGGGACCATGACCGATCTACCGACAAAACGAAGGCAGGATCTCTGATCCTTCAAGCCGGAACCACGAAAACCCGGCAGGGTGCCAGATCCTTCTTGTGCAGATGTTTAGGGTTAAAGGGTTTAATAAGAGTTTTGGGCAGATTTTTCAACAATACAGCACATGAGGCACAGTTTCTCACATGATGTTCGCGAATACGCTTTGGCCGGAAATCTTGTTGAGTTGTATAGGCATAGAGTGCATACAGGAAGGTATACATGTCAGCGTAAGCATGTTCTGAATGTAGGACATTTTTGCTTGAATGTGGGTTGAAACGTGTTAAGGCAGCTTAAAGCATCACAAGTACTTGTGGCAGAACTGTCTTGACAGGTCCGGCGAGGGCCATCGACCAGGTGGCATTGCAGGCGGATATGAAACAGCTGGACAAGAAGGTGCATCTAGGGCTCTTGGCTTTTTAGTGTTTTTGGCTTCAGGGTCTACGGACGCAATCTGTTCGCTGCAATGTGAGGGTGTGCAGTGCAGAGGCCTGTTGAAGCACATGGAGAGAAAGACAGGAAAAAAGAAAGCAAGAGACACGGAGAGAGACAGGAGAGACAGAGAAAACACACAAAAAGGAGAGAGAGAGAGAGAGAGACAGAGAGACAGAGAGACAGACAGACACACACACGACTAGACCCACACAGCTTTCGGATACAAAGACCTGAACATAACCATGTGCATACACATAGAGAGTGAGAGACACATGTACTTGCTGCGGCTGTAACTGCATTTTTGCTGACTGATGTTGCTGATCCGTCTGATACGATCGTTAGTGGCATTGGTGTGTCGATAATGGTAGTTCTTATAGCTACTGGAACCGATCTTTCTTGAAATGTCTGCCAACAGTACGGGGTACCACCACCATTTGGCAAGCTACATGGCGAAGGTTGCGAGCTGTCCTGTTTTGTCATGATAACCAAGTGTTTCCGTCGCGGCACTGCTCCTAATTGCAATTCCAAGTCTACGAACAGTTAAGATGCTACCAAGCATGCCAACAGCCTCAATTCCAGCAATTCTTGAACTGTTGGTAAGATTACCAATGAAATGCGAGTACTGGCACTGCCAGCACCACGAAAAGGCCTGCAGCGCAAGAACTACTGAGCAGTACTTTTTCGACTACTACGTCAGTGTTTCGTCAGACGGATGATGTTCATACTGCCAGCTTGCCTCATAATGTTCATCCTTTTGAACTTCCATAGTCAGTGTGCATACAGTGCTGCTATATCGAAGTGTTACGCCATTTTGCCACGACGCTAATTCTGCTGCTGATATTGCAACGATAAATACAGTGTGGCTGCCATCTCTCGCACTATTCTGCGAATGCAAGTGACCTGACTTTCCAACTGCCCGATAAACATGTCTAGCTCCGACACTCCAGCACCTACTGCCGTAGGATAAATAGCTTGCTACCACTGTGATGGTGGTATAATCGTTTGCATCATGTCTTTCAGTCTCACACATACTGCATTGGCTTCTTCATATGGTGTTGTTTGATAATGATAATGTGTACAACGTTTCTGAGCCTGTAGTTACTGAAACAGAAGGTGGTGGGCTTGAAAATCAGACTATATGCAGTAAATAGGGGGCAAGCAACGATATACAAGTATGCGCACATACTAGTGAGGGATACCTCATAGCTCCAAGCCCGAACTACAGCCCGTGCCTGACTCGTTCCCGCTGCTTGTTAGGTGTACTATAGGGGCCTAAATAATCACCTAGATACTATTCTTGTTTTTTTTGGGGGGGAGGGGGTTCTTATTATGATTATTGTACAATATACCCCAAAACCCCATTAGAGTTATTAAGGCTCCTACATTACCTGCCAGGTCTCGAAGATCATGAAAGCAATGTGCGATGCCGGATGGGCACATCACCTCAGTTCTGTTCCTGGCTCCGAGGCCTTACCCTTCGAAGTGTGGTGGCTGAGCCTTTCGGGTTTAGAGGTTTATAGGGTTTAGGAGTTTATAGGGTTCAAGGAACCGTTAACGACGTTTTTGCGGATTCTCTTCAGCGTCCCACTGCAGTGATCTTCTGGGCTTCACTTGACATTGTTTTTTGTGAGCTTGTCGGATCGATGGAACGCGAGCCGAGTGTTTCTGGCATCCGGCGTCGGGGGGTCGGGGATAAGGCTGAAGAGCCCCGAACTGCAGTGTCCATCGGATTCCGAGAAGAAGGGTAGCTGAGGTGATGAAACGGTGAGACTGCTCTTCGAGTTTATTGCCTAAATTCCAGGGTTGAGAGTTCCGAGATGCTCCAAGGCTTTAGGAAGATCGGGTTGCAACTTCGTTTTGAGTCTGATGCGGGCTTGCAGCTTTCGCAAGCGATGCTTGGTGACCCAAGCTAGGAGTAAGAATTGAAGGGCTTAGGGTTCAGGGTTTAGGGTTATTTAAGACCCGGCATCAACCACTGCAGAAGGCACCAGCAATCTGCAATATCTCCCTACTCACACATCTCTCACGCACCGCGCAGGGACTGCCATCGAAGACGGGAAGCAATGACCAGATGTCGTATCCGGTTTCGAAGCAGTGAGGGCCCAAGTGAGATGGGATTAAGCTTTGCGGTTTCGATTGGGACGTTGAAGTCTGCATAGTAGTTGGTCTGTTTGGTTGCCCTTTTTCCGCCATAACCCTAAACCCTAAATCCCAAGCCCTAAGTTCACTATTCAACAACTGGAGTTGCCATGGAGACTGGAGTTCGATAGAGGGAACTCCAGAAAGTTGGAATATGGAATAATGGCAGGATCCCCTATAATTTACCTTAAAGGGATTTTGATAATGATATTCCAACTTTCTGGCTTCTACTGTTCAGCCTAAACCCTAAACCCTAACCCCTAAACCCCTAAACGCCTAAACTTCGATGGAGGGTCAGCGCGGCGTAAAACCAACTTTTCAGGCCTGGAGCTGCAATACGGTTTCCCTAAAGCGAACTCCAGAAAGTTGGTTGGAATATGGTTTCAGGGTACGATACCTTGCAATTTACCATAAAGGGTTTAGGATAATCATATTCCAACTTTCTGGCTTTTACTTTAAGGGTCCAAGTACCCAAATACCAGGGTTTCAAGGTCCAAAAACCATTCAGAGTATGGATTTTGGGGCCTAAAACCCTACTATGTGGGTACTTGGACCCTCTGGGTTTAGGGCTTACCTAGAGACTCCAATATCCCTCAATTAAGGAATGTACCTTGAAGTATACTGGGGATCCTACCATAATTTTCAGTATATTGCGTAATTAAGGGATAATGGAGCTGCAATACGGCTTATCGTTGAGACTTTCTCCGTAGTCGTAGTAATATTGAAAGGTTGGTTGAAATAAAGGATTTCGGGATCCAAATTAGAGTGATACTGCGGCATGCTCAGCATGCCCCTTGCGGCTCCCCATTATACTACGCCGAGAGGCAGTCAGGAGTTGCCAGTAATCCCGTTTTCGAACATCCGAAACGCTTGGGCCATGTTTGAGACATTAACTCCTAGCCGCTGCTGTGGTCATGCAAGGTTCAGAGTTGTCAGAAATGTAAAGTTAGTGTCGCTTGTCGATCTGATGGAAGATGGCTGCAGGTGAGGTGTCCTTCAGGGGTTAAGGTTAGGGGCGCAGGGTTTTTGTGTACTGGGTTAAGGGCTCACGGATGGTTTCGTCACAGGTCTCAAGGCGACATAAGGTGCTAGCATGGTCCATACTACTATTACTTCTATTACTATTTCTATACTATTACTACTGTGATTATTATTACTACTATTAGTACTACTATATTACGAACAGAGCGTTTGAAAAAGTACTCGGTTTTCTGTTTTCATTTCAAGCTAATTGGTGCACTGAAATTGCTTCCATGCCGAGAGACCTGAAGCTGGGTGGCGTTGATCTCTAGGACCTAGAGTAGGCCCTTATTCCCTTTTTTCGGGTTCAGGTTCCCTTATAAGCCCCTGTAAACCAAAAAGGGCACCCTTTTTATTCCTAGGTTACTCTTGGGTCTAGATCTTATGAGAACTTTGAAGTTGCCTTTTTGCCCGTAGCAGCGGCTTAGGGATATTCACCCATTACACTCTACCAGCCTTACCCTACACTTGACCCTCTCCCGCCTAAGCCCTAACCTAAATCCTACAGAGGTAGATAGACTCTACACCCTAGCCCTAGGCCCTGTAACCTTATAGACCCCGAGCAAGGCCTACCGGAACTCAAAGTGTCCCACCAGCTTCTGCAACCCGGCGCAACTGTGGGTCAGAACCCTTCCTTGTGGTCTAGGCCTAGGCTTTATATGTATGATGAGGTACTACATGAAGCTCGGCAAGTTTCGCAAAGGTCATAGTAGAAGGTCTTGTCTGATGCTTTAAAGGCGAGCTTCATTTGGGCACAAGGATTTGTCGAGATGGGCTGCGAATGGCATACGAACGATAGCGAAGACACAACTAGGGTTTGGGATTGTCCCCGCATGAGGATTGTGTGTTTGTGTGTGTGTGTGTGTGTGTCACAAGTGTTTTCGAAGGTTTGGTTGAGGGAATGCAGTGTTTCCCAGCATCCTGTCCAGGGAATTGTACCCTGAACCCAAAACCATAATGGAGTGGCCTGCTTAATTAGAAAGGATATCTCCGGTCATCTGCCTGCCTGCCTGCCTGTATATGTACGCGTACGTACGTAGGTACGTGCACATGCATGAATGCATGCATGCACAGAGGTAGGTATCTATGTGTGTATGAGACTGTGTGGATGTTTTGAAATGTGTATATATATATACATGTATAAATATATATATATATAAATAACTATATAAATATATATATATATATATATATATATATATAAATATATATTTTTAAGCATATTTTTATATATATATATATATATATGTGTGTGTGTGTTTGCGCTCACACGGATTATACTATACATCACAGCCATAGCATGATTTCCAGCACCCTATTAGGAGACCTTCAACCGTGAATCTAAGTCTTGATTTGCTACATACTGTTTAAGGTTAATTGCGCGCATGGGTTCTGCTTGAAATCTCTTAATTCAGAGGGGTCGCTACACATTTTTGTATCTTCTCCGCGTTTTGGCTTAGCTCTCAGGTACTACAGGGTTGCTTTGCTTTCTATCTATACGTATATATATATATACATATATGTGCATGTACCAGTGTATATGCAAGTTGAAGAGATGTGTTGGCGGCCAAGTCTGAGATGGACATCGTGGAATCGTTTTACTTTCTGTTTGCGACGGGCTGCGGATGGGCGATGAGAGGGAAGTGAATGTGTATATATATATATAGATATACATATATATATATAATGTCTTCATGTATGTATGCATTTGTGTATGTATGTATGTATGTATGCATGTATGCATGTTTGTATTTGTGTGTGATATGTAATATGTATATATATATATACACATATATATATATACGTATATATGTATACATAGGTATACATACATGTTTTTTATGTCCAATATTTGATACATCTGTGCATTGCGCTGGTTCTTTATCTCATGTTTTGTTTATTAAGTTAGATATATGTTTGAAGAAGACTTGACGATTGTATTCCCCAGAAGTTGGGGTCCTGACGGTTGGTCTGTCCTACAACGACTACTGACAGCATCTGCCAAGATGTCTATCTACAGCAGTGCAAGAGCTCTTGATGAGGTGCAAAACTTAGGGGCTTCCGGGGCCTTAACCCCCCAGACCTTCGAATATCCCGTAATTACGGAGCATATCTTAAATTGTCGTAGCATCCCTAATAGGAATTATAAGGCAAGTCCCTCATTCAAGGGATATTGGAAGGTCTGGGCCCACACCGTTAGCCGCTTAAGGTAAAAGCCAGAAAGTTGGAATATAATTATCCTAACCCTTCTATGGTAAATTATAGGGTATCCTACCATGAAACCATATTCCAACTTTCTGGAGTTTCCTATAGCCCTTGGGGTTGCGAAGTTCAGGGTCTCGCGAGGTAGAATCGCCAGGAGCACTTAGTCCCAGACCTTCCAAAACCCCTTGATTAAGGTATATGTCAAAGAAGAAAAAGAAGATGGAGAAGAAGAGAGAAGAGAAAAGAGAATCCCCGGACCCTGGCGCAGCACAGTAGGATGTCTATGGGCGAGACTGCTGCGCTCCCGTGACCATGCGATGAGCACCAAGTAAATCACGCTAGGCTGTGGCCTGAGGCTCTGCAGTGTCCACGAACAGTGATTGTTAGCTGTAGCCCGTCCTAGCAGCATGCGTCGAAGGCCGCGCGCAGAGCGCGAGCCCTTGATGACCGCCGAGCAGTGGGAGCGCGTGTGGCGGCCACTGTTGCGGCACTGCGCGCTGTTGGCGCAGCCGCGCCGAGAAGCCTCCGAGCGGCTGTTGCGCGTGGCGCGGCTGCGGCGGCAACAACGCCTACCCGAAGAAGCCTGGCGGCGGGACCATCCAGCAGCAGAGGCGCTGCAGACGTGGACCTTACAGGAGCAGCAGGCTGGAGAAGCACCTAGTATACTGGGTCGCCGTTTTGCCACAGTGTAGCTCTGTTCACGCATAAGCATACAAGGCACAATCCCTCTAGGTCCGAGACTGGCTGCGGTGGGGTGCCTGGGGCCACTGCCACCGCTGCCATGCCTTCTATGCGCGCCGCATGGTGGAAGCAGAAATCTTGAACCCAAGCAGCGTCGCCGTCAAGGTGGCCGACCCATGCCCGCAGTGCAGGGGACGAGCAATCAACCGATATGACGCTCCCACAGCCGCAGAGGTCCCGGCAGCACTGCGACACTTGGAGGTCGGCGTGCGAGAAGTTCTGCGGCCCTTTGTTTTATCACAAGGGGAACCGGCAATCCATGCCCAGGGATACCGACGCCGGGACACCTTGACGGCGCTCAGCTGGAAACGCCAGCCGGTTGCTGAAGCCATTGCTGCTCTGCCCCCTCTGCAACGGGAGCGCTCGACTTCCTGCAAGGCGCACACGGCTGCAGCCGTAGCAGCAGTAGTCATGGGGCACGGTCTGACGTAGCTCTCTATCTGTCTAAGGAGGATGGGTTTTGGACTAGGCCCAGCGTGAGCCAGTCTTCTGCTACGTGTCTGCCGGACAGGCTGCCCGGAGAGCCCTTATGGGGCTTGGCTGGAAGCGCATGCGCAAGCTCTGCGCCGTGCTCTACCAGACGACACGCTGCGACTCAGCCTGGCAGCCATTCTGGAGCCGTACATGGAGGCAGCCCTGTGGCCTGACCTCTACTGGAAGAAGGCGCTCTGTGAGAGTAGCATGTACGCTCCGGCCAATTGGACACCATTTCAACGACGACGCAGCAGCGTGGAGAACAGCAGCCGAGAGTCCTGCAAGCAACACTTTGTCGCGAAACTCCTCAGCGGCATCGCGGACTACAGCATGGACTTCTCTCTGCTGCAATTTCAATTCGATCGCCACGTCCTGCGTACTTTAGCCAGCTCTCAGCAGGAGCAGCACAGCACGCTCCAGGCCGGACTTCGGGAGGGTGGGCGGGTGGAAGTGGAAAGGGTAAGAGAACGTTCCAGCCAACCTAGCGACAAGGAACTACCTGCAAAGCTCATGATGTCCACTCCTTCCTGGTGTTTTCCGTCTGTCTCCTCAGGCCAATGAACATCGGCACTGGACCCCACAATACTGGCACCGGCAGCATTTGTATGTGCAAGACGTTGCTCGGCAACTGGGACCTCCACATCTCTTCCTTACAATTGCCCCGTGGGAGTGGGACTTTCCGGTGCCGGCGTGGCTGGAGCGGCTGCGCGACATGACGAAGCTCGGCCCCACACAACTGGCCGCCCCGGAATGTCTGGCCATTGCCCACGCGCTGCGGGAGTTCTGCACTGTTTTTTTAGCTGGTTTCGGCCCTATAAGCACCAGTGGAAGAGGAATGTCTTCAGCGACAAGGCCAGGCAAGGAACAGGTAGGAGAGTCCACGTAGGGATTGGGCTACAAGCTGTTTTACATGATGCAAGCCCGCAGGTACAGGGAGGCAATACAACGTCCTGGCATATGTGGGCCGTCTGGAATTTCAAGAAGGCGGCAAGGAACATACCTACGGCAAAGGCCGCGGCTCGGTGCACTGCCACCTGGTGTTCTGGCTGAAGAACTTCCCCCACTCCTGGCTGCAACGCTACCTCTGCGCAGAGCTGCCGGACAACGATGCTGAACTAAGTACCTTGGCGCTGAAAGTTCAGCGCGGTATTGGCGGGGAGGCATGCCGGGCGCCCGTGCGAGAAGAAGCCACAGCGTGCAGCTATATGACACTGTGCAAGGCCGCTGGCTGCTACATCTGCGGCATACTGCAGCCTTCGCGCACGAGCGGCTAAGGCCCTTCCTCAAGCCCGTGCTGCGCGTCCTGCGGTGTCACTCGGACGCACAGTGGTGGGATGCCCGCGGCCAACTTCTGCGCTACTGCGTCGGGTATGTTCTCAAGTATGCAGAACGGCCCGACGCAGTAGATCGCTGCGGCGAAAACGGTGGCTTCCTCGCGGCGGTGGCCTGGCTCCGCAACTGGCGAGCAGGCGAGGCCGAAATGGCCATGGTCCTGGGCCGCGAGCCGATGGTCTTCTCCAACTTTGTCGGCAAGGAGTACAGCCCACGCTTCTATGGCGAGGAAGCCGACGAGGCGCTGCAACTCTATCGGCAGCGACCGGCCACGGAGGAAAACGCCACCTTGCTCGAATGTCCGCGGCACCACACTGTCACAGGATCCCTCGGCGATCACACGGCCAGAGCCACAAGGCGAACCCAGCGCACGTTGGTCGCCGTCGGTGTCCGCTACAAACCACTCAGGATCCTAATCTAATTTAAGGTATATTCCTTAATTAATGGGTTTTGGAAGGTCTGGGTGTTTAGGGTGTTTTAGGCCTTAGGCTTAGGGCTTTCAGGGTTTAGGGCAATCCCACCGTGACCGAGTAGGGTGGCCTTGACACCTGAAAGGAGGTTTCGTGCTAAATGCAACTATAAGTAGATGAAGAAATCGAAGGGAAGAGCCTTAATTAGGGATCATCTGGCCCCTCTCTACTCCCATGACCGATTTTCTGCAGGGTCCGCATGAAGTTGCTATTAGGGTTTATAGCATCAACCTACAAAAAGCGTAGGCCTATGGTAGCTTGAAAAGGTAAGCCCCAAACCCTCGGCCCTAAAGCTTGAGTAACACTAAAAGGTTTGGGAAATCTTGAAGCCCAAACCCAATAAACCCTACTAGCTGTATAAACCCTATAAACCCCAAACCCAGTTTGGGCTTCGCAGCTATGCTCAGGCGATAAGTTCGGCTTCCTTCTCGGGATATCACAACGCAATCCACTACAACGAGGCAAGGTTAAGCACAGAGAGCCTAACAGTGCAGGCCCCTTAAGGGTTAAGGTTCTAGGGTTGAGGGCTGAACCTTTGCATTCCGTGTATTCAATCCTACTTTGGGATCCACGTTTGCGGAAGCACCTACTTTGGGTATTGGCAACAATTCGGATAGGGTTAGAAACAGTGTTATTAGGGTTTAGGGTGACAGCGGACTACAACGAGGCCCGCGAAGGCCGCGACCCTAAGGTGCGCGGTGTAGCAATAGTCAACCCTAAACCCTAAACCCTAAAACCTCAACCTTTAGGGTTTAGGGGTTTAGGGTTTAGGGCAACATACAAAAGGTAGGCTTTCTGAACAGATAGATACGGACTTCACTGGTTCGGTTTGGCTGCCCTGTTCTACGACTCATTTATGACTAATTGCTTGGCCTGCATCGGACTTCTTGCTATAGCATGGTTTTAGTTTTCCACTGCATGAGCCCGACACACACACACACACACACACTCCCTCACATCCGTGCGAGCGCACGTGCGCCACAGGCACACCATGGCACACCGCTCAGTGGCTAAGCTTTTCTCGAAGTTGAGGTGCTTATAGTCTGCATGTCTTCAGAAGAACGCTATCACAAACACTACCAGTGCGCATACAGAAACAATAGTGGTGAACCACTTGATCTCGTCATGCTCGCTAGCACATGCCATGGTAGTGTTTGTCTGTTGAATACGATAATCGCAAATGAGGTTGATGATTGTTGGGAATGGTCATGGCCTTTAAGATAGTGGTAACGTCAGTGATGTCAATATTGTTGGCGGTTGGTGTCGGTGATGGGGATGATGGAGCAGGTTGCGGTTGTCGTTGGTTGTTGTTAGCACCTTCTTCACGCGCCTTCCAGGCTCCTGCCGGCTGGCAACGACAGGTGCGAGGGTGGAAGCAGTCGAAGAACCTACTAAATCACAAGCAGCATTGTTGTTGTAAACTTCGAACCCCAACCATGCAATGTGTCGCGCAAGCAAAACCTCTTCAAGGATGATTATCCGAGTATAGCTACAAGTAACCAAAACATGAGTGAGAAAACAGGAACACCCACAATCGGCCGCATGGGCGAATCCTCACTGCTGGAAACTAGAAGCCCCAAATCGAAAGCCTCACCACTGAATCCGAACTTACAAGCTAAACGTTGAACATAGTCCCAATGCATTGTAATGTCATGCATGTACGGGTATGTGTGTGTGTGTGAGTGTGTGTGTGTGTGTCTATGTGCACTGTACACGTACATGTACATGTATGTCGTGTCTATGTTTATGAGGGAGTGTGAGTGTGCATGTATATATGTACCTATGCGCCTGTGCATTAGTTTATGTATATGTAATGTATGCGTACTTGTTTATATGAATGAACACATGCTTACGTATGTATATATATAGATAAATGTAAAGTTGATATATATATATATATATATATGTACATATATTCATGTACAGGCACACAGACACACACATAGAGTCATGCTTATGTTAATGTGTATATGTGAGTTTATGTGTCTGTATGCATGAATGTATATGTATGTCTGTACGTAGGCATGCGTGCATGCCCGGAGATTTGTGCAGCGTGCAGCGGCATGTTTAGAGGTACAGTTGCGTGTTGAGACAGATGCCGATGGGGACGGACGCGGAAAGACGGGCAGATGGCTGGATCGAGAGGTAGCCTCAAAGACAGCCAGATGGACAGACGCATGCAACCATGCATGAGTTATTCATGCTCTGTTCGCACACGTGTAGATAAATACAGCCGTATTTGCACATGTTTGCATGCACACGAGCACACACACACAGACACACACACACACACACACACACACACACACGCATACACACGCATACACACACATACACACACACACACACACACACCTGCACACACACACACATGCACACACACACACACACACACACAGGTGCGGACACCTCTGTGGATTTTTTACGTTGTGCTGTTTTTCGTTAGGTTTTGGGTTCGAAGGGCCTAAGCTCGATGAATGCTTGAACCAGCAAGCACGCATATAGTCTAATTTGTGCTTTTCTTTCTTGGTTGCACTGCTCTTGATAGTTTTAAGTTGTCTTTGCTGCAGGAGTCCGGCAGAAAGAGACGAGCGTCACAGGCTGCACAAATGCTTCCGGGAAGCATCTTGATGACGAGCCCTAGACCCAAGGACACGGGAAAGTTTCGAGGAAGTCGGACTCCAGGGACCTACCAGGAGTTCCGTCAGAACACAGGAACCCTCACCCCCAAGAGATAATGAAGTCCGACTTCAAGTCTTTATTGTTCTCGTTTATAACCCATGCATACACCGCACAGCCTGCTACATCAGCGCATCCTGGTCCGTGAAGGCACTGCAAGCCATACAAGCCTTACGAGCCCCGTAGTCCTTATGTTGTTATATGCCCTATCATCAAGAACCAAAAGGCCACCCAAGTATAACTTGTGTGTGGTATATCCCTACCTTATTAGCTTACTTCTTGGGCGGATTGTGGGATATCCCAACCTTGTAGATGTTATTTAAGGTGATTTTTTGGGGGGGTCCCTAGGTAAGCCTAAACCACTGGAGCCGAAGACGGTTTGGGTTTCAGGGTTTAGAGCTTGGGGGTCTAGTATACATTGTTGGGGGGTTGAGTCCTACAGTTGAGAACATACATCCTGCACTACCCATAATAAGGAATATACCATAATTCCTTCAGGTAATGCAGGATTTATATCATCAACCTAAACCCACAACCCTAAAGATCCCTTGAAGGAACCCCTTAAAGGTACCCCTATAGATCCCTTTAAAAGGAGCCCTCGGATTTATATCATCAACCGTAGCGGCTGAGTTTGTGTGTTCTAGACCGCTTGGGATCATCGGCCTCAGAACTGACAGCGCGAAACTGTTGCGGTTACTGAACTCGGTGTCTGCGAAGTACCCGACAAGGCCTACTTGTTTGGGGTTCCTTGTTATGGCTTCTTGTAGGTCCTTTCTCAAAGGTAGGTAGTTTGGAGTCCAGGTAAGAATATGCCGTAGAATCGGTTGGGTTTTTTGTCGGCGCAGGTTTTGCGAGTCAGCTGGAGTCTAGTTAGAGTCTGGTTGACGAACTTAGTTCACGACACCGCAATATGCTGAAAGCATCTTATTTACCATAAACCCCTCGTATGATAATCGCAATGCAAGTTCGTGGACAACAACTCGGTCACACGGGCCCAGGTTTCTGCACCGAACGGCACTGACGCCTGATGAGCACGGAGAGGGATAACCAGTTCTACGCTATATAAAGTCTACAAGCCCTGACGTCTTCCCTAAACCCTATAGCCCCTAAACCCTGGAGGTTTAGGTGTTTAGGAGTTAATTATGGGTTTGGGTGCTTTTTCTTTGATTCAGGGGACTATGGGTTTAGGGTCTACTTAGAGGTTTAAGGGATTGTGGGGTTGGGTTTTGGGGTTCGGTACGGTTTAGGCGTCAGGGTCAGGCAGTGGGCTGCATGGGGCTGTACTAGGGTTTGTGCAGTGCGGGTTGTATCGGGCTTTGTCATGGCTTAGAGTTACATAGTTCAGGGTCGAGGTTTGAGTTCGGAGTGTCGGGTTCAGGGTGGAAGATGAGTGGTAGATTTTGAGTACAGGTTGAAGTGATGGACCACACGAAGGAAATCTGGGCTGAAGCTGAAGCTTCAAAGACGCATGAAACCCTAAACCCTTAACCCTGAACCCTATACCGTTACCCTATAAACCCTAAACCCTAAACCCTAGGTCTACTTAACAGTACGTCGCTTCAGGCTCTCAAAGCCGTCAGCGATGCTCTAGGCGAGCCAATGCATAAGAGTTTGGGATATGGGCTTTGAACTTATAGCAACCCTAAACTCTTAACTTGAGTTGAAACTGCTTCAAATGCCTACACATAGTCAACTTCGCAAGGTTGAGACCTTCCCTGATCCCTCTTCGCAACCAAAGCTTTGAGTAAAGCTCTACACCCTAAACCCTGGTCCCCGCGAGCGGCCGTAATCGCCCAGGAATCGGACCAAAACCAGCGGCATCGGCAGCACCATGGACGACATAAACATAGGCGGCGGCACATACATCCTTTGAGTGCAGGCGCGGAGGGTCAGGGTTGGGGAGCAGTGGTCAAGGTTGGGCCAAGGGTGTACGCTGAGTTTAGATTATGGCGTTTACATGGGTTTACCTTTAGGGCAACCAAGGTCCACGTGACTCAAGAAAAGGTAAATGTACCAATTGTTTCAAAGGTTCATTGGTCACTCTTGGCAGGATGGAGAGGGTGTGAGTTCAGGACTTTTGAAGTGCAATTCTTTGCCTTGTCAGCGAAGGCCACCAGGGCTTCATCCCAAAATCTCTGTGTTTTGATATGCCGAAATTGTCGCGAAATAACAATGATGGCAACTTGATTGCAATCCCGGCAACCAAGAGCACCTGCAAAACTCTTGGAGCCTAGATGCGTGAATTTACGCCGAAGCTCTTTCGAACCACACGCTGAGCCTGTCACGTCACACAGGATTCCATTTTTGATTTTCAGGGTTTGGTGTGTGTTTGGGATTTAGGGTTGAAGCTCAGCTTGTAAGCTCCGATACAAAACGTTGTGTCTCGTTTGCACAGATTTTGCGTGTTGCAGGCCTCAGGACTTGTGATGTTTAGGCCCTGCTCCCCTGACCCAGAAGCCAAGATCCTAGAACCTGTAATACAGTAGTTATCTTGACAAAAGTAGTACATGATAGTACTAGCAACAATTACACTGAAGAAGAAACACTGTTTCAATTCCCGACGTCCTCTCGGCCACTGCAAAAGATGTTTATAGCCCTTCAACCTGAACTAGCAACTTGAATACTTGACTCTTGCGTGGGCTTCTACTTAGGGTTTAGATTTTTATTCCCCCCCCCCCCCCCCCCCCCGCCGCTACTTTGGGATTGATGCTGGACCAGGTCCAGAGCCCTAAACTGCTTAGCCTCAACTCTGCCCATAGGCCCCATAGTAGTTTTTTCTTTTTGGGAGTACCTTACAGGATTCTAAATATGAGCCCCAAAAAGGAACTTCTATGGCGCCTGTGGGTAGACTGATCTAGGCCCCTCAGCCTCAGAATCGACGGTTGAATTCTTGGTCTTTCGGTTTGAGGTTGACTTCGAGAACCCCAGGACCCTAAACCCCAGAGCTTCACGTCGTAAGAGAAGGATCCCCCAAGCATCAAAGGCTCCTCCTGTCAGTATCATGGGACTTCGTAGCTAGGGTTTAGGGCATAGGGGAGGGTTAGAAATGTAACTGCAGATATGAACACTTATGAGCCCCAAATTAGGGTACTTATGACCTTACTAAGTCCAAGGATCCTCCAAGTACTGGATCAGGCCCAGAAGCCCCTGCGTCCATGTTGACCAGGATGTGGTCATACACAAGTCCCAAGCCTCTATATACAGCCGCAAGCTTCAGACGCTTAACGTCATTTCTAAATCGCAATGCCTAAGCCTCTGTGTTTCGAACCTCTTCTCCTAAAGCCTCATTAGAAAGTTGTTCTTTAGCATTCTTCGTCGCTAAGAACTAGTGCAACTCCTTGAGTCCACGGTCGCAGGGAATGGTGTATGACAAGCTTGAGGCGCAAGGTCCTCAAAAGCCCAACTTACAACGCGAGCTGGTGTTGAAGGTTTCTCGGATAGTTTTGGGGTGTTTTTGACTTCGGCTCTAAACCCAGTGCCCTAAACCCTTTCTGCTTCAGGAGCGTCGCGCCAAGCGCACAGCCCCTTGGCCTGAAGCTACCGAGAAACAACTGGCTTAGGGTTCGTCAAAGTTGCATACCTGGAGCCTACAGGACCTGGCCTTTTAAAAGGGCTCAGGGTTCGTCAAAGTTGCATACCTGGAGCCTAGAGAACCTAGCCGTTTAAAAGAGCTTAGGGATTAGGGTTCGTCAAAGTTGAATACCTGGCGCCTAAAGAAGCTGGCCGTTTAAAATGGCTCAGGGTTCGTCAAAGTTGCATACCTGGAACCTACAGGACCAAGCCTTGTAAAAGGGCCTAGGGTTCGTCAAAGTTGCATACCTGGAGCCTAAAGAAGCTGGCCTTTCAAAAGGGCTTAGGGTTCGTCAAAGCTGCATACCTGGAACCTACAGGACCTAGCCTTTTAAAAGGGCTTAGGGTTCGTCAAAGTTGCATACCTGGAACCTACAGGACCTAGCCTTTTAAAAGGGCTTAAACTTAGGGTCCGTCAAAGTTGCATACCTGGAGCCCCAAAGAACCTAGCCTTTTAAAAGAGCTTAGGGCTTAGGGTTCGTCAAAGTTGCATACCTGGCGCCTAAAGAAGCTGGCCTTTTAACAGGGCTTAGGGTTCGTCAAAGTTGCATACCTGGGGCCTACGGAACCTAGCCTTTTCAAGGGTGTTGGGTTCGTCAAAGTTGCATACCTGGAGCCTAAAGAACCTAGCCTTTTGGAAGGGCTTATAGGGTTCGTCAAAGTTGCATAACTGGAGCCTAAAGAACCCCGCCTTTAAAAAGGGCTTAGGGTTCGTCAAGGTAGCATACCTGGAGCCTAAAAGGGCTTAGAGTTCGTCAAAGTTGCATACCTGGAGCCTGCGGAACCTAGCCTTTCAAAAGGGCTTAGTAGGGTTCGTCAAAGTTGCATACCTGGAGCCTAAAGAAGCTGGCCTTTCAAAAGGGCTTAGGGTTCGTCAAAGCTGCATACCTGGAACCTACAGGACCTAGCCTTTTAAAAGGGCTTAGGGTTCGTCAAAGTTGCATACCTGGAACCTACAGGACCTAGCCTTTTAAAAGGGCTTAAACTTAGGGTCCGTCAAAGTTGCATACCTGGAGCCCCAAAGAACCTAGCCTTTTAAAAGAGCTTAGGGCTTAGGGTTCGTCAAAGTTGCATACCTGGCGCCTAAAGAAGCTGGCCTTTTAACAGGGCTTAGGGTTCGTCAAAGTTGCATACCTGGGGCCTACGGAACCTAGCCTTTTCAAGGGTGTTGGGTTCGTCAAAGTTGCATACCTGGAGCCTAAAGAACCTAGCCTTTTGGAAGGGCTTATAGGGTTCGTCAAAGTTGCATAACTGGAGCCTAAAGAACCCCGCCTTTAAAAAGGGCTTAGGGTTCGTCAAGGTAGCATACCTGGAGCCTAAAAGGGCTTAGAGTTCGTCAAAGTTGCATACCTGGAGCCTGCGGAACCTAGCCTTTCAAAAGGGCTTAGTAGGGTTCGTCAAAGTTGCATACCTGGAGCGTAAAGAACCTAGCCTTTTGAAAGGGCTTAGGGTTCGTCAAAGTTGCATACCTGGAGCCTAAAGAAACTAGCCGTCTAAAAGAGCTTAGGGCTTAGGGTTTAGGGCTTATAGAGTTTATGCCTTTGAATCCTAAACCCACTTCAACCAAAACCCGGCTGCTTGGATCCCGGAGCGGCTTGGGTTTCTCGGGGTTAAAGGTTAAAGTTGATCTTTTAGTTGTAATGTTCACAATAAAATATTGAAGATGATATTAAGACTATTGGTATATAATGTAAAAATGAAGGTTCTCCGAGTAGGATCTGGATTTGTACTAGGTTCAATCTGTGTTTCAGGCCCATAAACCCGAACCCTAAACCACATTTAGACAGGTTCTTCCTTGATTCGGCTGTTGGCTAAAGGCTTTACGGTGCTCGGGCCGTGGAGTATCTGCAGCCGAAGCACCTTTGAATATAAACCTACGATTACAATATTGTGTTTTCTGTATTTACTTGCATACTTGTTTTTATGAACGCATTCATGTTAGCTTACTGGGAGGATTTAGCGTTTTGTGCACATAAAGCAGACTTGTTCTCCAAATGGGTGGTTGTCAACATTAGGGCCCTTTTTCGGTACCCTAAACAATAGGTGCCGTATTATATTAAGGACCCAGAAAGGGACCCTAATCTTGACAACCACCCAAATGGTTCTGTCTGAAACTTTTTTCTTCTCTCTGAGATATAGGAGTTTCTGAAAATAGGGGACCCTAATATAGTACCCTAAATAGTAGGATCCTTATTATAAGGCCCCCCAAAATAAGGTACCCCTAGTTTTCGGAAACTCTAAACCCTAAACCCTTTATGGAACCCTTATAGATCCCTTTAAGGAACCCTTATATAAAGGACCCCCAAAATAAGGTACCCCTAATTTTTGGAAACTCCCATATAGCAGCTCCAGCCTCGAACCTGTGAATCGTTGATGCATTCCCTGCTGTGCTTACGGTTTAGGGTTGAGGGGTTTAAGGTTTAGGGGTTTAGGGCTGAAGATTTAGGGGGTTTAAGGTTTAGGGGTATAGAATTTAGGGTTTATATATAGGGTTCCCAAATCCGGGGCCTTTCGTTGCCAAGGCCCCTGCAAGAGGTGAGTTCTCGTGCCTGGATGGCCGAGACAAAGGCAACAGCCGTTTCACGAAATGGGTCATAGCCAGGGGATGAATGGGAAGCACCCACCAAGACATGTCTGGGAGGTTCCCGAATGCTATTGGGATCTCCTTGTGGTATCCTCGAACTATCAGAATCCTGCAGGAAAAAGGGTCGAGTCTATACGAGGTGTGCCCTGTTTTCGGAACCTCCGAAAATTTACCCGTAGGACATCTCCCGCGTCGACCCCGTGTTGCAGAGCTGCCTGGAACCACAATGGCCAAGGACACATTAAGTCAAACGCCGAAGCCGTTTCCTACTTTCCTAGTTAAGTCACTCCCAGACACGATGGCACGCAAAGTCGAGTCTTAAGGCTGTAGAAGCTCCAGTCAAGTCCCACATGCATCGTGCATGCTTTTCAAGTTTATTGCCTGCGGAACCTGGCCAGTTTAGGGTTTAGGTTTAGTTTAAATGGTCTCGAGGCCTCTGGAATTGCAGCTGCAGCCCTGCGTGCACTGGATAGAGACGGGGGGATGTCTGAGGCGTTGCACATGCACACTTGCTGCTGACTTCGAGCTTGAATTTGCGCAGAAGGGAGCTGCAAGTGCAGCAACACCTCCTGCCTTGTGGAGCATCGAACCCTAAACCCTAAACTCCTAAACTCTAAACCCTAAACCCCACATTGTCTACTATAGGTTCTCAGACACTGCAGCTCACAGGCGAAGTTCGCCTGACCGCTCCTAGACCTCTGAATCCTAGGCTCCTAGACCCCTATAGTAGTTCCTGTTAGGGGTTCATAGTTAGAATCTTATGAGGTAGCCCCAAAAAAGGAACTACCATGGGGCCTCTGGGTAAAGCCCCAATCAAAAGCTTCAAAAAGACTATAAATCCAGACTCGGAAGCCGCCTCTGGAGTTGAGCTGTGGGAGCTTCTTGGGTGTAGGGTTGAGCGTTGCGGGCGCTAGAGTGGCTTTCCTTTTGGGAGTACCTTATAGAATTCTATATATGAACCCCAAAAAGGAACTACTATGGGTAGTGATGTCAGGATTTGGGGTTCATGAGTAGCGTAATTATGGCCCGTGCTGCGAGCGGCTGCCCGCCCCTCAAGCACAGGCCCATAACCTCAACCTGAATGTCCGATATCAGGAGCCCAACGCCCGCGCAGAAGTGTTGAAGTTTACATCCCGTCGTATCGACGAACGCGGAGACAATCGACTTCGCCTGGGCACTTGGTGGCTGTTTTGGGCAAGACATCCGGCATTTCGAAGCATTGTGCTGCTAAACTCTCAACTCTACCCTCTACCTCAAGCCTCAACCCTAATCAAGCCCCAGCCCGGTTCTTGTGAATACCAGTCATACCCAGCTAAGCTGATTGCAAAGTGGGAGTTTCCAAAAATTAGGGGTACATTATTTAGGGGTCCTTATGATAAGGATCCTACTATTTAGGGTGCTATATTAGGGTCCCCTATTTTTGGAAACTCCCAAGTAGCTACTCCAGCGCTTCTCTAGGTTAGGTGAGACACAGCCTTCGGACACGAGCCGCCATGTGCATGCTTATCCACCGCCTTTTTCTTTCCGGAATTGGTGTTGAGTGGCGAGTTTCCTCGACATTCCATGATCGGCCGAAGCAGAGTTTAGGACCAGGGTCTTAAATGACCGAAGGCAGCCGCATTTTGCCAGAAGCTGACCCGGCTCCAGCTTAACAGCATGGGTGCAGTGGGATATCCTTCAGGGTCATCACAGCTCGATGTTTAACATACGGGAGCTTCAGCAAATGCACCCGAAATGGCCAGGACCAGCATTTATAAAGGCCTAACTAGTGTGGGTGGTTGTCAAAATTATGGTTCCTTCTTGGGTACCTTAAATATTAGGTGCCGTGATACATCAGGGACCCAAAAAGGGGACCATAATTTTGACAACCACCCATGTGTCGCTTCTGGTCAGAACCCGGCCCGGTAACAGTGCACCAGTTTTAAGCTGCTGGTCAGAGGTTTAGGCTTTAGGGTTGAGGGTTTAGGATTTACGTTTTTGGTGCAGCCTCCCAGGATCCAGCCCCTCACACCCTCCCAAAGGGTCCTATGTACCTGTCTAGTAGAATGTAGGGCTTCCATATGAGGACTTGCTATTTATGACTTAGGGAAATATCCCCCATAACAGTACATGATCTATGACATAGGACCCTTTGGGCCAAAATCTGCGTATCCGGGAAGTCTAAACCCCAGAGGTTGCCCTGCACCCCAGTTACCCTAAACCCTAAACCCCCTTAGTAGTTGGGTTGATAAACTTTAACCTTTTGCAATAATGAAACCCTGTCTAAAACTGAAAGTTTAAACTTTTTTGGGCTTATGAACTCGGCAACTAAACCCCTTCTGAAGCCTCAAACCCAGCATGTCTTACATTCCTGGGCCGATGGGTAAGATCCACTCAGCATCACTGATTCGACGACTGCTTCCCGCACCCAAAGGGTCCATCTCCGTGGGGCAAAAAACAGAGTAGCTGGGGACCGTGTCCTTGAAGTCTTGAGATTGATCTTCTCCTTGGTGGACCCTTTTGGTCGTCATACGCACGTCGTTAACACGACGAGGTGTGTCGTCAAATTCCATCCCGCCAGCAGACAAAAATCAGGTGCAGGGTCGAGCTCAGGGTGTCCAGGGGGCTTTAGTGTGATTGAGTAGCTGCAATAGTTTAGTTCAGTGTTGAGGTTTCAATGGCATGGGGCCCAGAGGTTCAGGTTGCACTTTTCTGTCTTGTAACTTGGTTAATCATTTAGATTGCGGAACCCAGTCAGTAATTAATCCTCACGTAGTGTGTGTGGCGCACACTATGCAGCTACACGACAGGTGCAGGCGGATGGGTTCCGCTAGCTCCCGCCTTGGCGAAGTGCATCTCACGTCCCATCATTTGCGCACCATCCTTGCGACCCCGTTTTCAATCTCTAAACTAAACCCTAAACCCTCCGAATCCACTATAGGTACAGCGGCTCGTCACTTTCGGGTTTAATTAGGCCCGAATGAGTACAAGCCCTCTGTCATGAAAGAAACCAACGCAGTACACAGTTAACTTTTTGTCATGTTGGGCTTTCACAGTTGTGTGGCGCCCAGGTGTGAGCTCTACTTCGCGGCAGTGGCGGTCGTTTGCACCTTTTCGGTGTTCCAGCCTTCTGGCAGCAATGATGGCTTTACACGTTTCGTGCTTGGCCCATTCGAAAGAGCAAAGGTCTAGACAGCCGCGAGAAATTTGAAGTCTGAGACGAAACCAAGCCTTCAACTCCATCCTCTGCCTCTGCTTCCTCCGGTTTGGGGTTTCGGGATGTTTGTTGTGTAGGGTTAGGGATTACGAAGGTTTGCAAGATTACCCAGATCATCAAGATTACCACCCCGCCCCCGGCTTAAAAATGCCCAAGGCAAGATGCCAAGATGACAAGTCATTTTGCCTGCACACCCTGCATACAAGGCCCCTACTTGGAGGATCATGAGACTTAGTATGTAAGGAAATAAGTACCCGAAATGGGATGATAATTTATAGGTAAGTTTAAGTCCCATGATCCTGCAAGTAGATGAAATGAACAGATTCATTGAATCCTTCGCTTGTCCCAGGCGGGGTGACCAGCCGGCTCGGTGACCTCTTAGACTCGCTGCTTTGGTCTTTGAGGATTCAGCGTTTTGAGGTCTAGGGTCCGGGTGCATCACTAGGGTTTAGGGTTTGGGGTCGAGGGTTGTTTGAGGATTCAGGGTTTTTTCATGGTGAACGACTGGTGGGGCTTCGGATGCAGAGTTTAACGAGTTTTAGGTCGCAGGGGTTTAGGGCTCGGGTTGCAGAGTCTATATGCCTTCGGGGTTTGGGGGAGCCTTTGGGCTTTTAAAACGATTTAAGTGTATGGTTTGGAATCCCAGCTTCAATTCTTGATCGTGAGTTGTTGTGAGTAGTTCGTCTCCGTTCTCTGGGTTGCTTTGGCTTCTAGTCTCCTTTCATTCAACTGCATGGCCCCAAGCAAGAGCCCAACGGGTTAGGGGATTGTTCAGGGGTTTAGGGCTTATGCGGTTGGGGTTTAGGGGTTCAGGGCTTACGTGGTTCGTTGGGTTTTGAGGGCTCTGCGAGAACACACGCAATCTTCAAGCTAATGAGGTGATATTTGCCAGCAGCTGCCAAGCGCGACACACTTACATTTGGTTTCGGAGCCCCAAACCCAATATGCAAAAGTGCGAAGAGGAGAATTGCTGACACAAGGTGTACTACGAGAGTGCATTCGCAGATTGGGCTTGAGAGTTCATACTTGGAGGATCATGGGACTTAGTAACTAGGGTTATAAGTAAGGTATCTATAGTTATAATTACTTATAACCCCAATTAGGGTACTTATAACCTTACTTACTAAGTCCCATGATCCTCTAAGTAGGCCCTCGGCAGCGCAATTGACGTCCAATGAAGCGTTTGCAGGTCATACCGTCTTGCGGCAGTCAAGCTATCAACAAGCTGCCTAGATCCCAAATGTAGTAATTACCTTTCTTCGGGTACTGTAGCTTCTCGATATCGGATCCTAACCAATAAATGGGTAGGTTGTCGAAAAGGTGCCACATTCTGCACCTGAGGTTCCTTTAGATGCAATCATCGTACACGCCGCTCGCTTATGCCAGCAAGAACAGCTGCCACCGTTCACCGAAGAATGCCCTTAGGCACAGCAATCACTATTACTTGCGAGGCTATATGGTTTCTGAAGTTAAAATGCGAACGAACCCTCACAAAAGCACGCAAGCTTAAACAAAGAGCCCTAGCACCCAAAGCCCGCAAAGGCCTGCAATCTTTCGCCCAAAGATCACACCCTGACCTCGACCGCCCGTAGTAGCACTGCTTCGCACGCAAAACGGGGAAGCAAACTTCTGAACTTCGATTTGCCCTGCACCTGGCGGTGTAAGGTTTTGACTCCAGCCCCACAGTTCTAAGCATACGAAACGAACGTTTTGCAGTGGATGCCTGCTTTAGTAACGGTGATGTGACCGGGTAGGGTTTAGGCCGCGAAACCCCCTCTCCCCCTAATCCCTAATCCCCAAACCCTACACTTCAGCTACTATAGGGGCCAATTTTTCACCAATACTATTGCGGGGGGGTTGCATAATTATAGTATAATGGCCCCAAAAAGCCTATTCTAATTATTCATGCCCCTACACTAAACCCCCATAGCCCCTTGCAGTAATCCTCATAGACCCCTTAAAGATAGAACCCGTAAGGGAACCGTATACTCTAACTAGGTCGGGTTTAGGCTTTGGCTGCCCCATGCACGTGCTTGCGGGCCCATGGACCCTCGTCCGCTGAAACTTCGCGCGGCCTCTGCATGGAGCAGGTGGGCAAGGTGGTCTTATAAGGGTTTAGGGTTTACTGTAGAGAGTGCCACGGAATAATGGCCCGTGTTTTACAAGTAAAACTGTTGTTTTTTCGTATTTTTAAAGACTGGCACGAAGTCTCAAGATCTGAATCCTGCTGGAAGTCACGGGACTGCCAAAGGAATCCAAACCCTGGCACGATAGAACAGAGTAGGGGACAAAATCAGTTGGATAAAGCAGTGCGCTTCTCGTCCAACATGTTTGTGCAGAAATCCAAAACTCAATGTATGTGAAAGGCGGGAACCCAAGACCAAGAAGGTGAAAGAGGCCGACGCCACAAGAATCGCGATAGGTTCACGACTACACAAATGACAGGTGTTGGATCCTGCCGTAACTTTATAATGCGATGATGGCTGTTACATCCCAAACTCTACAAGACATGAACGGGCTAGCAAACGCAGGTACTAGCAAAACCTCGAGCACATAAGAAGTAAGTGGTTTGGAAGATTGCTCCCACAAGCCATCCCTAACAGGAGTGAGAGGTTCGGACAGCACATATCCTAAAGGTGGTGACTAGTTACTAGCTCCCGAGAAACCTAGGTGGACTTGTTGAAGATCTCAAAGAGATGATCTGAGTCAAATACCAAACATGGAGACGGGGACCAGCCATTGAGAAACCTAAATTTAGCCGGGTTGGCTCAAATGCAGACCCAACAGCGTATGGGTCGCACTCCCCGAATACAAACATGAAAGCTTCTTCCCAAATATCCCAAATTCCGATGAAAACCGCTGCGTGGCAGACCCAGAACCTGAGTCCTTAAACAAGGCCGGCAGCAGCAGAAACTCTAAAAGAGCTAACTGGCTTTCAGATTTTTAGACTGATGACTGATTGATAAAGAAGCTCAAATCCTAATGATAATGGCATCTCGACAACCCGAAGTGTCAACGAATTGTTATGGTTGTCAGGCCTTGCAGACCCCATAAGCGCTCTACAAAGAGGGCAAACGAGTTTGCGTCTTCAGAGCAACCCATGCGAGGAATGATGGGTGAGAAACCTTCAACTCCAAAAGTTTTCCAACATACCCAAACCGTAAAACTTAAACCCAATATCTGAGGAAGGCCAAACCCCAAACCATGAAACACCAATTCATCAAACAACAATCTTTATGAGACCCCCAAGTTCCAGACATGACACAAAATCTTGTGAAAGGGTATGCTACCTCGCAAGCTTCAAGCCCCAAGATAACAAGGCAAGCCATGATCTGCAAAGTCGGTAACCAAGTTCCAAAAGTCCCCAATAGCCTGGTAGGCGATTTCGGCAGCTTTGAAAAAAAACTGTCGTCTCGTTTAAGAGCATACTTGCGACCCAACATCCCTTACTTGAACTTGGACTTCTATTTCCAGTCCCAGTAGCACCGTTGAGCAATCTCTTACTATACCTTGGGGATCTTTCGGTTTTTGTCATCCATGATTCATTCCCCTGGTCGAGGTCCTGTCACCCCTGCGGGGATTTGTAAGTAAGGTTGGCCACCTACCTGGTCATATTCTTTTAAAGATTCGGGGTTTGCACCTGCCACCCATCGTCTGTTACTAGTTTGTTGTTTGCGTTTTCTGGGAACATGTGGTTTGCCGCTCATCGTCTCTTGTGGCCGTTGGTCTGCGACACAATTTTGCCGACTGTGTCGGGTTTGGGAGGCTCCGTCACCTTTCTTACGGTTTGGTTCTGAGTGCTGCCTTGCCGCGCACCAAGCCCTTGCTGGTAATTCTATTTTCTTGCAACGATCAATATCTCCCGTTACAGTGTTCAACTTCCAATCTCCACCATTCACTCCTGTCAGGGATTTGAGTTTTTGGGAACCGATTTTTGGGAACCGGTTCCTTACCGACTATTCCTTTCAAGCCATTGGAGTTGCCAAGGTTGATTTTCGGGTTCCATAAAGGACGGCACACATCCGCAGCGTTAACGGTCTGCCACGTGATTGCGCATCAAAACCATACCCTATTGAACGTTGTAGGTTTGGGGAACTGAGCCACATCTTCCAAGAGTCGGGTTTGCCATCCAATCCTCCTTGCGTAGGGCTTTCCCCACATCTCATGTTGGGGTGTTTAGGAACCAGTCTATCTTTTGGAGGTCTTGGGTCTCCTTGCCTCTGCGGGTCCCATATCTCATATCTCCTTAGGGTCTCAGATTTTCGGCGCCATTCGCACGCATGTACCGACCATGATCGATTGAAATAGGTATACCATGTATTATCAGCTTTCAGATTTTCAGGTTTATGAGCTTACGAATAAATGCTATAGTCACTGTATCGTTTGTACTTTTTGCGTCACCTGCTGTACGGGGTCTCTGATGCCCGATTCCAGTCGCTCGCATCAGCCCAACATTCCGTATTGAGGTCGTGCAACAACATACGTTTTTTCGTTACTGGGCTTTGTCTATATATATGTACCTATATGTACGCATGCACATGCATATGTACGTACGTACATCTAGGAAATAGACTACACATGTCTTACTCGCGTATTTTCGCATGTACACCAATGCACATAAATGAATAAATCTAAATATATAAATATATAAATATAAATACATTTGTATATATATACATATATACATATATACATATATACATATATACATATATACATATATACATATATACATATATACATATATACATATATACATATATACATATATACATATATACATGTATACATATATACATATATACATATATACATATATACATATATACATATATACATATATACATATATACATATATACATATATACATCTATACATATATACATATATACATATATACATATATACATATATACATATATACATATATACATATATACATATATACATATATACATATATACATATATACATATATACATATACGTATACCTCATTGTATATAGACATTCATACATACACGTACATGTGTATATATACATACACATGTATATATGCTGGTACATACATAGTCCATGTTTGTGTCGTCAAGTATCTGACGACGGTGACAACCATACACAAAATACGAAGTATGTTCCGGTCTACCCATGTATCTCAGGGCGTGACATCGCAGGGGAGAGGGGGTCCGGGAGGCCGTCCTAGGTGGGCGCGCGCGGATGAGGAGGGGCCGGAGGGTCCTGGAGGGGGGGGGCGAGGCCAAAAAAATCAAAAAATAAAAAACATGAGTTTTTTTTGATTTTTTTTGCCGACCCCCCCCCCCCCCCCCCCCCCCCGCGGAGCCTAGGACCCGGGCCCTCGGCATAGAGGGATGCACCTCCAAATAGACCTGCACCTTCAATTCCACTTGACCACGTGCATCCGTCCATCACGTTTTTCGAACTTCATACTTGGATATAATACATGGACATTGACATTCAAGGCACATATACGAAATCTTTGTTAACAGCCAACACACCTCTAGTTAGGGGTTTAGGGTTTTGGGGTTTAAGGATCAGGGCTTAGGGCTTGAAGTGGTTCTAGTCTAAACTTGAACTCTAGCACACACAAATTTATCACTGTACTTGTCTATCCTTTTTTTACGGCTTTGAGGACGGGTGCTGCCCGCATATACACACGCTGCCCCATTAATCCACATGAGCCCTCAACCGCCATAGTCTATATGTCCATATATGAACTTCCTAAACCCTACACCCATAGAGCTCATGAGCTTTAAGCCTGCCTGGCGCGTACTTGGGCAAAGGCCCTTCGGATGGGAATCCTTGGGGTGGAACCCCCAAGAGGGGGGGGGTTCAGGTTTAGGGGTTTCAGGGTTTAGGGTTCAGGGGTGCTCGAGCTTTAAAAGATTCCCTTACCGGTTCCGTGCCGAGGACCTCGAGGATACAAGTTCAAGTCGAATAAAAATGAAGTGGCAACTTTGTAAGGATGTGGTTTCAGTGAACCGGTGGTGAGGGCACTCAAGAACAGCAGCAACTCACACATCGTTGAAGCCCCACATCCTAGGTTGAACGAGGCCCCACAAGATCTGTACGATGATATTGCGAGTAATTAGGGTTCTGTGGTTTATTCCAGTATGCTTCATTATTCAAGCTTTCGCATCATCCCGACATTCTGGCTTGGGTCGGGTACCCTTCCCCCCCACATTCAGCCTTGAGTGGGGCCGGGCCCCCCAGCTGTGCATCTCGAAGGCGGGCGAGGAGGAGCCCAGTGCAGCCAAGCGGGCACGGACAGACATGAGACTCGATCTGAAGCTTGATAGCTTGACGTTTAAGTGGCTAGGTTTACATGGTTTTCATGGGGTCTGCAGGGTTTAGGGTTAATAGGATCAGACTTAAGGTTGGATTATGGATTTAGGTTCGGGTTGTAGGGGGGTCCAGTCTTCTTGTTCATGGAAGCTTCCAGCTTCCTGTCAGAAGAAGTCGAGTATCGTTTGATCATAAGGCCGCTGGTAGTCCCAGCAGAAGCCATTTAATGCGGTTTCGGGGTGCGGCGTACATGGTCGGTCCGCCCAGGGCGGTGAGAGTCAGGGTCAGTCTCATTCTCATGCTGAGTTCTCGGAGAGTTGTTGTCAGAGTCGAAATCAAAACGCTGAAGTCTTGAAACTGGTATTATCCACCACGACGTCGCGATGAAAGACCCCAAACCCAAAGCCATCATTCAAGGCTATAGCCCCCTCATCCGATATCATAAGGGGCGAGGCAGTTGTTTTCCCCTTCTTTCTTCAACGAAGCAAGTGCTGAGACTCGCAAACGGTATGTCAGCACCCTAGTACATACTATTATTTCTGTATGAGCTCCATCTCGAGTACCGAATGGACAATGATACACCCTGTTGGAGTTCCGAGACGAACCCAGAGAACCCAATACTCCTGTTTCAAGGAGTATACACTAAGCTATTTGGGGCCTCCTGCTATGATCTACCATATATGTTCGCAATTAAGGGTGTTTAAGGAGTCAAGTCTTTATGCTTGCCAAGCCCTTCGCGAGAGATTTGAACCTGATACCCGCAGAGACAATCTGTAGCCGCAAGACCCATAACATACTCCGGGGTTTTCGGGGCATGGGGTCTCATGGGCGCAGGTTCATGGTCACAGTTTCCACCCTCAGTCGCTGGACCCCAAACCCTACACCCGGACCCTGAAACACACCCTGGAACCCGAGAGCCCTAAACCCCTAGAACCCTGACCCCTACTCTAGGGTTTAGGATTTAGGGTGGGGGTTCCTTTTTATGATTATAGCATAGTATACCCCAAAACCCTTTTCCAATTGTTGAGGCCTTTTTTAAGCCCAAACCCTAAACCCCAAGCAAGCTCAGGGACAATCCAGCACCCAGCGCTGATCAGGTGGCAGGCTCGGCTCGCAACGGCTTGAGGGTTTGGGGTTTTAGGGCTTTAAGGCTTAAGGTGTTGCGTTTTAGGGTTTTAAAGCTTTGGGGTTTAGGGTTTGGGGTGTTGCGGTCTATGGGGGTTAGGGCTTACGATTATCAGGGCCTTTACGACGGAGTGTCAATATAGTAGCACATGCCTGCGACAGCTAGAACTGTTGGGTTTGAAGGTCCTTTCAGCTGCATCTGAGATCCCACAGCCCCGACACCCTAAGCCCTAAGCCTAAGCCCCCGCTGAACCCCAAACCCATAGCCCCGTTCAGGTTACCCGGCACCACAAGGCCAAGCTGAGGCGGCCGTGGAAGGGGTACTTGGAGGATGATGGGACTGAGTAAGTAAAGGCTTAGGGGTTTTCTAAGGCAGGTATAGTACGGGTATAAGTACCTTATCAGAATTATATGTCTTTATTTGCCGTATAGGCTATAGCTATAATCTATAGCCGTAGGTACTACGTCCCGTGACCCTCCAGGTAAGGGTGAGGGGTATGGGGTTGCGGGCTTTGCGCTAGAGGGTTCGATTATAGTCTCATGGGTAACGACTAACAAAGAAAACAAGGGCTTTGTGAAGTCCCCTCAAAGACACATCCTTATTTTCGCACCTCTGTTTATACTGGCATAGCTGTCATGTCTTATTAGCAATATGAACGCTGTGAGCGAGCCGCACATGTATGTTTGCTCCGGGCATGTATAAACTTATATGCATGTGCACAGTCCGCATGTATTGTATGCATGTATGTATGTTCGCGCATCTCTAGAAAGGTAGTTCGAATTATGCCTGTATGCTTTTGAAGGTGAGCACGTGTGCACACAACATTTCTTATTGTACACGTTGTAGTCAGAGCTGCATACATACAGCGAAGAATCAGGCCTGCCTGCATACATACATACTCCTGTATATATGAACCCAACCTACCTGAATAAGTGCTGTTCACACACACATGTGTGGGTAATTACATGCGTATGCAAGTACATATACACAATCATTCCATGTCGCTACATGCTCATGGACGTGCGGTTCGTGTGCATCAAATCTTGCATGAATGTACACATTTACACATGCACTCGTACAGAACTGCATGCAAACATCAGGCGTAGCACGTACCTACGGTCAATGCACGAATGAATACAGGGGACAGCCAGCCAAGCCAGCTTGACAGAGGAATTTACAAAAAAGTTTTCCATGGCATCCATGTGCACGCACATGTGCAGAGACAGGCAGGCCTACACTTGTCACCAGACTAAGAATATGAAGGTGTTTTGTCTTTGTTGTTTCGATGCTGGAGATTAAGCATGTCCTGTCGCGGGCTTTATGGAACATGAACAGGCACCTCGGCCTGTTTCCCCGGACGACAGCGCAGAGGAGTGCCTCCGGCTAGGGCTTTGGGTTTGTAAGGCCTCATGGTTCAAGGCCCATACACGTAGGGTTGAGGAGTTTTGGTTTTGGGTCGCGCGCCTCGCATGGTTTGCATGGGTGGGTGGAGAAGGGTACTGTGTGTGCATTGAGGTTCAATGTTTGAAATCTGTGGGTTGAGGATGCATGAGTTGCTAATTTGTTGGTTCCGCTGGTCTGCAGCTGCAGGGTTTTGCGTCCACTCTCGTGGGACACGTTGCCCATACGACCATCAACCTTAAACCCAATAGATGATACAACCCCGGTCCGCTTTTGTAAGGTTTCGCCTGAAGTGCGCAGCTTTTCAGGACTTTGACAGATGGGTGGTCAGCACCTCAGAATCATGTGGGTGTTGGCCTCCCAGTGAGTCGATAGATACTGCAAATGTTTCATTATTAGTTGTTTGCCAGGCAGAGTTTGTTTTTCAGGATGTATCCTGAATGTTCATGCTTTTGTAGGGTATACTGGGCCTTGAAGTGTTTCCGATTGAGGTACCTTAGCTGAAACTTGTGTACTATACAGGAGCATGGACCCTGAGGGCATAGCTTCCTTAGCCCTCCGCTAGTTTTCATCTTACTCATTAGCCGCCTGGTGCTGTCGTAAATGATCGCACGGCAGATGTTAGCAGTGCCTGTATATACTTTCTGCTTGAGGGGGCTGCTGCAAGCCATGGATTTACTCGACGAGCATAACCATCATGACCCCGTCTTCCCTTCAATAAGGGAAACTTGCAGGCATCTCAAATTACCACCTACTGAACTTATCATGTGGCTTTTGGTTTTTGTCAACATGTTTCTTGTAATTGAGCCCATGACATTGCACAGCTGCACACGGTCAGAGTTAACCATCAACAATGGCTGAGGCTACTGGCTTTCTTCCCTCCTTGCCAGCTTAGCCTATAGTCAGTAATTGCAAAACCTTCTGCAAGTTACAGTGTTAAGAAGCCCTCGGATGCCTAAGGTGAAATGCAGTTGATTCCGCTGCTTTACATACCCTCCACACTTGAAACGCCCGTAAAGGCTGCGAAGGCTTCCGAAATCTTGAACGCCAGTCCATCAGGTTCATGCATTACGCTCGACAGCAAAGGAGCCTCCGAGTGCCGAGGAAAGAAAGCAACTTCACGTGTTGGTGGGGAGCCGGTTTGGGGCTTCGTAGTGGATCCTTGTGGTGATCTAACAGGTGCAAGGTTACCAAGGGTGCATTAACTTAGTGGTGTCGTGTCACCAGGGCGGTAGTTTTTTGTAGTAGCCTCGTGCTGCTCAGTAGCGCTATGAGCGCTACATTAGACCCCTGATTGACAAACCCCCAGTCTTCTCAGGCCTTCATTCGAATTCTTGTTCGTAATCTTTGGTAGGAGAAGCGGTTATACATCAGAGCTTTACATTGCAGGAGCAAATGTGTTTTGAGATGTTTTCTGTGGAATAGCCACCCATTGCTATGAAGCTCGAAGCCCTGAATGCCGAAACCCTCTGCCTGTTTGCCGCTGTTTCTACACAGCCTGGGCCACGAGACAGCAGCTACACACAAACACGGAGTTTGAGTTGAGAGCTTTGCTTGGGCCCCTTTGCTACGGTCCATTGAGAGAGCTTACGCACTTGGGCCACCATCCAGCAGATGCGCTGACAGGTACGATCTGGGATAGCTAACCCTAAAGCCGGAACTCTAAAGCTTTTACGGTTCTCGACTGCTCGGCGGGCTCTGCATCACAGACTTGCGAAGCCTTAGATCCACCAAAGACTTAACCCTCCAAGTCCCGAATTCTTGGAATCTAACACCCAAACCTCGATGGACACCCGCATCGCTGGGGTTCAGGATTGAGGGTAAAAGCCCAAACTAAAATTGCCTTTTGTGGTCTGCAACTTCAGGACCCTGCAGAACTGCCGCCGGAGTTTCGAGGCCTGTGGGGATTTAGAGGTTATCGCCGCCCACCAGAACCTAGTTTTTTTGAAGATTCTTAAAAACCGAAACTCGGACAGGGACCCTAGAAAACAAGTGCTAGTAGGTTCTGGCAGGTCAAGGTAGGTCCTAAGCGGCTTAGTGCTGGGCTGCTGGTGTTTGAGGGTTTAGGGCTCTCTGGCGATGTTTGCAGCGATTTGTGCGCCGAAGGGCACTGTTGCTGCTTCGAGGGCCTTTAGGTTGGGGTTCGGAATTTACTGCTCAGAGTCTCGCGGCTAGTGGTTCCAAAACCCTATCCTGCAGGGGGTTGGTTCCTCATTATAATTCTGCAATGATATGCCCCAAAACCCTGTGTTCTAATTCATTATTATGGCCCCGCTTATTGGACCCCAAGCCTCTTTAATTGGGGTTCGGAATTTTGGGACTCGGACTCCCAAAGCAGTCTTGGAAGGACCGCCAAGCTCTGGACAAGGGTTTTGTCGAGCCTTCTTGTGTAACATAGGGGCGTATCCGAAAATTGGGGCTTACCTTGTTTTGGGAGTTCTTATGGTAAGGATCCTACTCTTTAGGGTACTATATTAGGCTCCCCCCTTTTCGGAAAGTCCCATATAGAGGTCTGAGCAAGTACGACTATTAGTGTCCCTGTATCCCGGAACCGGGATCTACTTGTTCACGACATCCTGTACAAACCCTCCAATAAACAGAAAAAACTGTTGCAGAACAGAGACACAGTAGGAGTTGTCATGACCATTGCATTAAACAGCGCGGTGAAAGTAGCCAAGGTAATCATGCCCGGTTGCCTGTCGTCTGTTCTAGGTTGCACAACCAGTGAAGGCAGTGCTCACTATGATAACATTAGTGCTACCATCAAGTTATCATTGTTATGGTTTCCTGCTACAACATGACTTCGGTTCCCTGCGTTATCATATCTAGGCCCTAAGTGTGGGGTATGGGTTTCGGCCCAGGGAGTCGTGCTTGTAGCGTTGTTACCTAGGGTTTAGGGTTTAGAGTTTAGGGTTTAGGGTTTAGGGTCTGCGCGCCGGTGCCCTACCCTGAGCCTGGAGTGACAACACTGGACGTCGAAATCGCTGCCCTGAAACCCCGATTTGCCAGCAGGAGCCGTAAACTCTTTGAAGCCCAAGACCTGACCTAAACCCTATAGTAACCCTTATGGGAACGCTTTTCGTAACCATTATAAACCCCTTTTTTAAAGAAACCCCCTGTAGATAACACCTTCTTAAAGAAACCTCTATAGGTAACCCCTTTTTTAAAGAAACCTCTATAGGTAATCCCTTTTTAAAGAAACCTCTATAGGTAATCCCTTTTTAAAGAAACCCCTATAGATAACACCTTTTTCAAGAACCCCCTTTGGATCCTACACCCTAAACCCTATGGTAACCCTTTATGGGAATGCTTATAGTAACCATTATGAATCCCTGTTCCAAGAAGCCCCTATAGATCCTAAACCCTAAACCCCTGAATCGTTTCTTCCGCTTGACTCGTCAGGCTTCAGCTTCACCGGTGCCTTGAGGTCCCCACAGCACCTACGGAGGTTTGAGGTTTTCACTTCAAACCCTAACCCTTAGACAGATTATTGAGGGTGACAGGATTTCGGATTTCGGAGCTTAAACTTAAACCTTGAAGTTGAGGTGCTTTCTGGTTCTGGGTTTGGGGCTTCCGCCGCCGTGGCGTAGGGTTTCGGGGCTTGGCCTCTACCCATAGGCTCCAAAGTAGTTCCTTTTGGGGGTTCATATATAGAATTCTATAAGGTAATCCCAAAAAGGGACTACTTTGGGGCCTATGGGTAGGCTGCAGGCTTTGAATCAGTCGGCTCAGGTCGAGTGCACAGGTTTCAGGAAAGAGAGTGACCATACCTTTGATTTGGAGATTGGGGGTGTAAGAGCGTGGGCTTTGGCTGGTACCAGCATAGTGCAGCTGTTGGATGTTTGCAGGTTGAGGGTTCGAAACGATCTCTACTACAGGGGCCTTATTAATTACCTTCCTTGTTACATGATAGTATAGTATACCCCAAAAAACTATTCTAATTGTTAAGGCCCCTATACTACAAGCTTATACAAGCCCCGCCAGTTCCGGAGATTACAGCAGGACATGTATCACCACACGAGAATGAGGCCTTGAGAATCTAGATGGGGTTTTTGATGGTGTGGGGGGGTATCTTATGGTATACCCTAAACCCTAAACCGTATATGGCTTATGGTATACTAGTGTTCCTAATGATTTTCCTGTGGCCTGGTAGATTGTCACAGGGCGGGTGTTTCAGATGCCTAGTCTGGAGGGCCTCAGGCCTGGGCCTTAAACCCGAAGCCAAAACTGAGCCCTAAACCCTAAACCCTCGTGAGCGAAAGGCCACTGCACTTAAAAACCAAAAAAACTGGTGAAGTGCCACCTAGACCCCCCAAAGTAGGTAAAATAATGGCCCAAAACCTATGAAAGGCCATTATTCTACATACGTTTGGGGTCCAGGCAAAACTGAAGCCTCCGAAACTCTTTGACGCCTCCTGTCCACACCATCCTTTGCACTCGAAGCTTTGATAGCTTAAAGCTTCGAGATTATGGAGCTTAGAGGCGAAGAGGATTAGGAGGGTAAGAGCCCAGAGTGGCCAAAACCCTGAGGGTCCATGTACTCATATAGTATATACATTTGCCTTAATGTAGTCCCTATATATGTACTTTGGGGCTCATGTATCTCTATATATGGGTACATGGACCCTTAGGGAAAGAAGCCCGCGAGTCCCGACGCTTGGATTCTCTGAGTCTGGGGTTTAGGGCTTCTCTACCCATAGGCCCCATAGTAGTTCCTTTTTGGGGTTCATATGTAGAGTCCTACAAGGTAGTCCGAAAAGGGAACTACTATGTGGGGCCTATGGGTAGGCATGCCCGAAACAGGGACGAGTCTGAAGGACGAAACCGAACAGTTAGTGCAGGCCTAGCATCGTCTCCTCGCAGATGCCTCCACCAGAGGTTCGCTGGTTGCTGTGGACTGTTCTTTACTGCTCTTAGGAATTCTGCTTTATCTCACTATAATACAACTTAAGGGGATGAATGAGATCGGGTTCTAAGGGCAGTTAAGTGTTGATCAACGTCTCCAGGAGTACCGTCGACCTTCCACCATGCCCGCCAGCATCATGATCATCCCCAACACCCCCACGACCATGTGCGTGGTTGTCAAAAGTAGGCTCCCTTTTTGGGTTCCTACTATAATACGGCACCTAATATTTAGGATACCCAAAAAGGGACCATAATTTTGACAACCACCCACGTGTGCTTTCATCTGGCCGAAGTCGTTGTGGGCCGTTTGGGATCGTCGCTCACCGAACAACTTGCGGGTTTCCACAGGCAGGGACTTGAGAAAGCCGGTTCAGCAAAGTTCTTGTAGGGAGGTAGCAAGTGTCATCCTGTTGGCACGCGCAAATCAGTAGTTCCAGAAACGGGCAGCTGATGTTGCAGCCACATGTTCGCCGGTCTTGAAGGCGCCCTATAACATACTTTGGGGCGACATGCTGACACTTTGCGGCCTGAAGCTTTTGAGGGCTCGGCAATTCCAAGGCATCATCGCTTCCGTTTATCTAGTTGAGGTATTCCATTTCTGCAGATTGCTAGTCTTGCTTTCCCCATTTCGATAAATGTCGCCTTGGATCATCTGTTCCTCTACACCCTTAATCCTAAGCCGTAAACCCTGACCCTATATGCTAGCATTAGCGAGGATGCAAGCGTCGACCTGAGGTCGACCTCAGAAGAAACTGATGGCTGTAAGAGTAGGAGCCTGAAGAAATGCAAGCACTCTTCCTTACAACAAGTACCGGAAAACTCATACCAAAACCATTTTCTAAAAATAAGCATTATGCTGGGCGAGCTTTAGTATCAGGCTAGTACAGGATTACATCGAGGCCCTTGATCTCAACCTACAAGCCGAATGCTGCCCTGAATCCTGCACCTAAGTTACCATAGGGCTCCAAAATGTTTATTCAATACACGTTGGTAGTATCCCCCCAGTAGAGCCCGTATGTAGTCATACTATGTTACACTACAATGCGGCCCGAGAGCTCAAAGCCCCATCCGAAAATCGTTTCTGCTCCCATGATAACGGTTTAGGGCCTGTATGACCATATCCCTTCAACATAATCCCAGAGGGTCCAAGTACTCCTTATTATAGGACTTTAAAGCCTTTTTAGGTATCAAAAACCATAAATAAGGAGTACTTGGACCCTTAGGGAATATGAAGTGAGACTCAAGGATTCGTAAGGGTGGAGGTGTCGAGGACTCTTGCCTTGAAGCGGCGAGGTTTGACTTGGGGGGGGGGTCGGTGCTTCGATGCCGTTGAACCCTGATATTCCCGGGTTTAGGGGTTGGGTTTTTAGGGTTTAGGCGCCTCATACCAGAGCCTGGAATGTGGCAAGGTCAGCAATGCTCGTTTGCCTCCTGGCTTGGCTTAGCTGCACATAGTCAGAACCACATCTTATGCTGAGAAACGGGCGAAGTGCTAGATAGTGGTAAACACCTCCACTAGCCTCACTGCTTAGCCAGCAGCTCCTCAGCCTGCTTTGAGCTTCCTTCTTGAGAAAAGTTTTTATGCTCAATGGCTTCTATGCTGTAGTCTACATTACCGGTTCCTGCACATCTGGCACCATGGCCTCACCCACGGCTTTCGTTTCCACGGCGGTGAAGCCGCCAGTGGCAGAACGAAGCTTGGGTCCTCGTCGGGCTCCTGGCTTAGGGTTTGTTCAAACTATTAAGGCCCCTATACTATAGTACCCTTATGGCCCCTTATAGACCCCTTTAAAAGAACCCTATTCTTGCAGTTTATTCCCGATGGAACATCATTGTCCTGATACCCTTAGTAAAGAATCGAGGGAAACCCAGCACGAACCACTAATCGTCCTTAATTCATGTTCCAACTTTACGGCTTGTAACATCGGGTTCAGGGTTTGGAGGTTCGGAGACTAGATCTTGAGGGTCATCCTTTAGGATGTATGTCTTCAGGCTTCTTCAGGGTGATACTCGGTGATGAAGCCCTAGACCCTAGACCCTGATGAACGTAAGAATATTTGACGTAGGCTCATTGTCTTGAACGAAAGGATGGTAGTGAAGGAGCAGGCAGTGATTACGAATCTGGTTCGTTTGTCACGAGATGCCTGCGCCCATACTGGTCTGTTGTATTGCTAGCTTCGACAAGTTGTGCTGCGGTGCTGGCAGCTGGTAAATTCGAAGCTTTGGTGGATTGTTGTTTAACAAAACCCTAAACCCCTAAACCCTAAATCCTTCCTGCTGTGTTCATGCGGCTTTTTCCTCCATGTACACATTGTAGAAGACACTTGGTACGTACTTTACCCATAGGCCCCAAAGTAGTTCCTTTTTGGGGTTCATATCTAGAACTCTATAAGGGAATCCCCAAAAGGAACTACTTTGGGGCCTGTGGGTAGGGCCAAAGAAAATGAGGATGTGGGTTCATACCCTAGGGCTCCATAGTAGTTCTTTTTTGGGGTTCATATTTAGAATCCTATAAGGTAATCCCAAAAAGGAACTACTATGGAGCCTCTGGATAGAGCCTCACCGCTCGGTCCTTGCTCCCAGATTCGGCCCGCATTCCGCCTTCGCAGTCTCAAGGCCAATGCAGAGGGCTGTGTTTTCAGATTTAGTGATTAGGTTTTTACGGTTTTTGGCTTTTAGGATGTTAGGGTTTTAGGGTTGATGGTTTAGGGTTTCAGGGTTTAGGGTTTAGGGCGTTGCTCCGTTACGGCTACGGTTTTGACTTCCTTTCGGAGTGTAGGGACGGCCTAAGAGGTTTACTGGTATTCTCGCTTTGAGGATTTACAGTCCAGCAATGCTAGCGACCTACTTGGAGGATCATGGGACTTAATAACTAACTAGGGTGTAAATACTGTAACTAGATAATTTTTTACTAATTACTTATTAAGTATTACTGATAACCCTAATTCGGGTATCTATAACCTTAGTTACTAAGTCCCAAGATCCTCCAGGGCCAGAGGGGTTTGAAGATTGTCGAAAGCGTTCAGGTTCCAGAGCTCAGGACTCAGAGCGGTAGCTTAATTTAGGCATGAAAAAAACGCGCGAGGTTTTCTCACAGCAAACATAGGCATCAACATCCAGGGCAGTACTGCTGGTGTAAAAGCCAATAAAGACTTTTTATGCAAGGAGGATGCGGTGCTGCCTGCCATTTTGAGACTGTGTATAACCCCAGCTGGGTTGCTTTGTAAATTGTAGTGTAAATCTGCCATCAGTTTGCATGAACCTAAATCCTGCGCCCTGAAACTTTGGGCCCTGGAAACCCTTCACCCTAAGCTTGAGGCAGGCCGGGTGGGCGTGGCATTGACGGCCAAGGTGCCGAAAGCTAAACTTAGGACAAATCGTAGCTTTAAGGCACCATACTAAAGAAACCATATTCTTGATGATCGAATAAAGTTAAGTGCCCTAACAAGAACCCAGAACATCATCGGGGCCATCAAAGTTCCGGGGCGGAGGCTAGGATGCAGTGGTGGGTTGGGGCCCGGGTGCGCGCGGCCGGAGAGCTGTCTGAATGTAGGCATTGGAATGGTTTAGGGTTCCCTTAAACTTGAGAGGTCCTTTACAAGGGTGTAGGGTTATAAGTGAACTGCTTGAAAGGCAGCAGACTGTTGATCGATGCTTCTTTCGTCTCGTTTCATGCACGTAGAGTTAGGGTTTAGGGTTTAGCATCTTGACACACTTCCTTCCCAAGACCAAGAGCGACATGTGTGTTATGCCGCGCCTAGAGGTGCTATTCAACGGAATTTGCTCTCGATGACTCATTGGTGCCATGTCCTCGCTCGCCTAGCTCTGCACCTGTCGTGCTTCAAGCTGGGTTCGCTTCCTACAGCGCCTGAGTAGTTACCAATGCTATTCCTTCCCATTCCTACTACTATACTTGAGTAGTATACTGTACCCAGAGACAAAGTCTATGCGATTAAGACCTCAAACCTCTGCAGCGCTTCGCTCAATCCTGATCCTCCTCTTCGCTTTGAAGCTGCAAAAAGGGATTCAGGCTCATACCTATGCATCCTACTCCTTGCGTTAAGCAATGTAACGGCACTAGCTGCACTTCACAAAGCCCAAATCCCAAACCCCAGACCCTTCATCCCTCTCAACGCGTCGCTGGGCAGGTACCTCAGCACATCGTGTAGCAGGCAACCTTGCAGACAGAAGGGTGGCGGGACAACCATCATTGTTCACTAGTGTAAGGCAAGCTCTCAGGCCCACCACAGGGGTCTCGAATCTATATAGACACTACCCGACAACCGTCGCGCTCCACCAGCAGCAAGGCAAACGCCAAGCTTCGCAGCATCATGTGTATGCATAACATGCAAGCCCGAGCAGCTCGCTGCGCAAGACCTTGCGCGTCATCCTCAAGCACTCGTATCCAAATTGCCAAAATCTTGCCAGTGGGCTGCACTTTGCAAACATTCTCAGCAAAACAGCAACCACTCACCATTGTAATGTATCAAACTCTGAAATCGTCCCCTGCCCAAAGACACAAGCTGGGCTTTGGAGTACCATACCTTAATACTTGTTTGGGACCTGTTACTTAAAGGGAACCAATTATGAAAAAAGTCTATACTTTTTTCACTCTGGCTACTTTAAAGCCCAGCAAGACGCCCGAAGAGCCCCCTAACACTTCGAACGTGGGGTTACTTGGAGGGGCAGGGGACTTAGTAAGTCGTTTATAAGTAGGTTTATAATTGGGGTAGCTCCATTTAGGGTACTTATATCTCTACTTAGAACCTACTTCTGTCTCCCATCCCGGGAGCTGCCGGACGCGTCGCGTTTAAGAATTATTGGGACAGGCCCAGTCGAGTCGAACTCCAAAACTGGGAGTTTCCGAAAAGTAGGGGTGCCTTATTTTGGGGTCCTTATAATACCTAGGCCTTCTTCTGTGATGTTTATTTCCGTAACGAAATATTTGTGTATCAAACTTATGTGTTTATGGCCGCTTTCGCAGATGTGGCCGCTTTATGACAAATGTGTACGGAACGGTTACAAGAAGGCAAGATTATGGGGTTGGCTAACATATATGGCATAACATTGGGGGTTGAGGATCTGCTTCTCCTGTTGAGATACCCGTTTGGGGGTTTTGATCGGGGTGGTTGTTAGAATGGATCAGGGTAGGCTTCAGGGCTTGTGTCGCACACACGTGCACAGATACATACTCACGCACATCCCTCTTCCCCGACTACGGCGACTTCGTCTTCCGATTTTCGGCCCGATGCTCAGCGCAAGTCAAACAGCTTCTGCCACTCCGTCTTGTAAAAGACCAGGCACTTGGATAGTGTTCGGATTACCGTTGTTGCCGCATGGCACCGTCTACTCACTCTGCTGACACGGCCAATAAAATCTTCGTCCGTCCAGGTGCTCCAGCCTAGAGTATACCATGATGTTCTGATGTTCATGATGTTAATGCTCGTCGTAAATATATTTTCAGAAAAGCCTGCAGGAATGCAACCAGGTAGCACATGCAATTGACCACTGCAGAAGTAGCAGAACTCTTCAGCTGTGCTTGCACTGCCCATCTTAGTACATCTTTGTCAGTAAAAGCCGGGTCGGTATTAGGACTATATAGTTTACAAGTGGTGTGTGATATGCCATAAACCTAGCTTATACTTCTTCGGCACAGCTGCATAATCTCTGCCTGCATGTGGATCTTGGGTCGTATACGATAAAGGACCCATCTGCGTTCGGCAGCCAGTCGGGCAAGTCGATGGTAGCCTTCCTGCAACGAATACATATAGATCCTATTGGCTATTTATTACACAGAACCGTACAACTTAATCCACCCGACTGAGGCCGAGGATCCAACATCTTCCAGCCGCTTTCAACCGCGATCGAGGCATGCTCTCGGGTCAGAAAAATTCCAGAACCGTAAAGTGTTCGAAAGTGAACCCCACAGCATTGCATGGTCCATTGTAGGATCTTGAACATTTCCAAGTGCTCGGGAGCCTCATCTAATACTGGAAATAGACCCCGATCTAGATTAGGCTACGGGAACCATAGGAAATCAAGGCACCAGGGTAGTCTCATCGATTCGGCCAATTAGATCCTCAAGCCAGGCGTTCATTAGGCCACAGTCGTGCCCCTTCCCACATCCAGCAGGGTATTCTTGCAACCTTTGCAGTCCACATGGTAGCAGCTTTAATAAGCCCTACTTAATCCCTATAACCCGACCTATAAATAGGAAATATGTAATTCCAAATTATATGATCATATATCTAAAACCTGGCAAGATGCGATTCCACTCTCAGCGTCTGCAAACTGAAGTGGGGGATGGAAGTAGCCTTTCCATGCTGATGGCAGTAATCTCTGAAATCAGTGTATGCTGCGTCCAAACAGATCTGCAAAGATCTTCCGGGGAACACATCCATGCGGAACAACAAAACCAATGAGCTGGCGGCAAGATCCTTCCCCCACCCCACGATGGCATATGTGTGCGCTACATCCGGTTTGATGGTCCCCCGGTCGTACTCGATTGTCGGTAGGAGTCGAAACGGTGCCGGCGGTTCATTGCATTTATAAGGAGTAGGCATCGGATCTTGAGCATGTGCAAGTGTCAAAGCATCGTTGCTGAAGTCGTACCACTCCTGGTATGTAACAAACCCTAGGCCCCTAAGCCTTGCAATATATAACCGCGACTAATAATAAACATAAGCTTGAAGTACAGAGGCTTAGGCAATTAAGGATCCTCTGACATACAAAGATGGCACTTGAGCTTGGAAGAAAATCCAGGGGCCAATTTCATCGCCTTCCTCAAAAACGGCCAGTCACCCTTCACCGCCAGCACCGCGAATTTGAAGCATAACACCCTCTGTTTGTATGTGACCTTGCATAGGTACATAGTCGACCACTCATAAAAACCTAGACCTAGACAATACATATAGTTTAATTAAGTCATAGAAGTTGCACAGGATCCTCATAGCCTAAGCTGAAACAGCTCAGCTGCTTGAAGTCCATTCTCATACAACTCCAGCAGGTCCTGGGTCATGCTCTCCATCAACGTGTCCAAGGTGAGGTCATTCCAATAAAGTTGGCTGGGGATGACAGTAAATAACATCCGTGTGCTGAAAGAATGCCTCTGGGATCATGGTTTCAATCAGGAACTTAGCTGCATCTGTAACAGATCTGGTGCTGACTTTTAGGGTTTAGGGTTTAGGGGTATAAGGACGATTATAAGTCTAGTACAAAACATAGCCCAGTCACCCACTGCTGTTCACATGCTGAAGACCCTTCCATCCGACTACCGGTTGTATCGATAACACCATTATCGGATGCTTGGCCTTTCCACGGCCCTCGTCACCGTGAATGCAAATTGGCACAGTTCTGCTTGGACACCAATCGTCTCGGGTAAAGCAAGGACAATCCGGATGGCTAGATTGGTAGTTGCTCCAGAAACTTTCCAGCATTGTCGAGTAAGCACTTTCAGCATCCAGGCAGCATCCTCCTAGGAAGGCTTCCCCACCCACACTGAGTGAGTAACTCAGCCACGAAGATGGCTTGATCACCGGGAAGCTCATGTTGGTCTTGCTTGGTTTGCCCTTGTGGACAACACGCACAGGGGTCTCCACGAAGTCAATATGTACCGGAAGAGTATAGCCTTGTCGTACGATAAGCTTGTGTAGACTACGAGAAGCATTGCGACCAACACGATTGCCAGACCCGCAAGCTGCCAGGGCTTTTAGCCCAGGTTCGACAGGACCTCAACCGTTCTAGGACACAACCGATATGATGTGTGTAAACCCACAATTGCACTAACTAGGAGTCGCTAGGAGTGTCTAGGTCCCCACGAGGTCAAACTTGTCAACTCCACCGGGTCTACAGGCCTGTAACCAGATAGTATACGGATGACAGTATGGGCCCTGTATGTTATCTCGAATACTATCACTCAGCCTCGACCCATGCGAATTAAGTTGCAGGTGCCAAGAGTCCGAGTTTCTTCAGCTTGCGTGCTGCCACTTGTGCTATGCGAACAACCCGCTCTGCAGTCTCTGCCTTAAGCGATGCAGCATACCATCCTGTTTACAGATAGAGTTAGATATCCTTAACCCGAACATTCGCTATATAAGCTGAAGAGTACAAGGCACACCTGATTGAAATCCCACAAGAAGCTCGGCTGCCAGGTCGTCATCAGTATCATCCTCGCTCAGACAGCCTGCGTGGTGCCAGCGGGGTGCTTAGAATAGTCGTTGTAGAGATTAGGGGGGGGCCTGGGCTTGGAACCTTTCATGGGTTATGGTCAGGGCCTGGGGATATTCCAAGGCGATCTAAAGCCAGGTTAGGGAATCCATCTTGGGGCGGAAAGATTAGCTGGGCACTTAACAGATAAGGCTTCGGACTTTGAACGATCATTGCAGTTTGCATAATCTATAGCCGGGGAGTTGATGCGATTCGACAGGTGAGCTTCATGAATACGACAGGATAGTTACTGCAAATGATGAGGGGGTTTGTGAGTTAGATTTACTTTGAAAGGCGGGCTTGATGGGTTTAAGGTGGTTTGGGCTTCCAAGGGATTTTGTATGCTCTTTCTCCCTTGACTAGGCCCTAAACCCCAAGCCCCTAAACCCTAACCGGAGCGACCTTCATCATCATTGTCGGCACTGCCATGATTCCCTGCTCGTGGGAACATACCTGCCCGGAGATGTTCGAATCTGCACTAGCCACTAACGAATCTACAAAGTGAGCTGTATTGTTGCAACGTGGCACACCTAACATGTGTCCGGACAAACAAGTCGGCACTGACTTTTGCGCTCTTGCACAACCTCCCCGCGTGTGCACAGGAACTCGTAACTTCACACGAAACGGGTAGATACAGCAACTGGGCACCTATAAGTGCAAATTGCGATCATCGATCTTCAAAGGAAAATCAGGTCGATCTTCAAAGGAAAATCAGGAACCGGCTTTGGGGTTCTTTCCCTTAGATTTGCTCGGGCTGGACTTCTTCCCGCCGCCCTTCTTGGAAGGCTTTGACTTCTCCTTCTTATCATGCTTATCCTTGGACTTGCCCTTCTTGGCAGGCTTCGAGGACCCTGCTGTGGATTTCACCGACCTGATATAGATAGGCTTTACAGGCTTGTAGGGTCCCTGGTTTAAGGGTTTAGGGTTTAGTGGGATGGGCTAGGAGCTCTATCTAAGGACCTTCAGGGTGTATAAGGGACAATATATATATATATATAATAATAATATATATATATATATATATATATATATATGTATATATATATATATGAGAACATCTTCAGGGCTTAAGATAAGAAGCTTAGGGACCATGGCGTGGGCTGGGTCAAAGGGCATTTAAGCGACCTTGTGCTAAGGAAGCCTTACGGGTTTGAAGGTATACTATATCATATGGGGTCAAAGGGTCGAGGATCTGGGTTTACAGTCCCGGGGCTTGTATATTGTCGGAGGTTGTAAGAATGCGATGCAAACTAGGAGTGCATCTTGTTCCTGCAAACAAGAGACTTCGATCTCACAATGTAATTGTTCATGATGAGGTCCTGCTTCGTCACATCAGCAAACATGCGAAGGATGGAGTCCGAGAAAGGCCTCGGTAGGTATCTCGCCCCAGGGGATTCAATTGCATTCGTAATTGAGCACAGCAGCTTATCCAGCGGGCGGGTCAAGGCATCAGACTGCTTCTTGGTCAGATCGCTGAACATCAGTTTCATGCCCTTGAGCACCTCTGCGATCTGATCGCGGAGCCTTGGGGATCGATCAGTGTGCACTAACCTAACACACAGCCAATGTCGTTTAAGTGCAGTGGAGTAGCGCTGTGGCACGAGCTCCTCCCACAGTTGCCAACCGATCCTGGGCAATTATATAAATTCAATCAAGTGCCCAACCAAATCTATCTAGGTGCTGCAAGCTAACCCCACCCCCCCTCCCCACGGTCCAGCACATCCTCGGTGTTGTCGATTTTGCGGCCCAACACTTCTAAGTACTCGGGCAACAGCTGGACAGGCGAGCTCGTCTGCGACAAGCTTGGGAAAGTAAGCCTTCGGATTTGGGGTATATGGGCACTATAGGGTTCGTGGGGGCTTGGGTTTAATGCAGGTTGCCTTCGTTCCTAGAGAGGTGTCGTGTAGTGGACGAATAGCAAATGCAAGCTGGCTGCTTGAAGGATGCACTCGCGGAGAAGGATTCCATCTGCTGGGCTGTGGCACTGGAGGCTGCAGCAGCGGTTGCAACACCGTTCGCCAGTGCATGCTCTTCCGCATCGATGTTCGGTACGTCGTTCGAGAACAAGAATCCGGAATCGTCCTGGTAGGGATGCACTATGGTTTGGAAGGGTTCGGGGAACCCGAACTGGAAAGCTATATCGATCATAAGGAATCATGTGGCACTCCTCGACGTCGACGGTCCCTCGAAGGGCTGTCTCTGTCGAGGTAACATCCTCTGCCTCGAACCGGTCCGTCAAAACCAATCTCGCCTCCTCCTCCCCGTGTATGGGGTTCTTGCGCAAGTTCTTGGTCTTGGCTGCCCATTGCCAGGCAGCTGCTACCATCTTCCTTATGTTAGTGTAGTGCTATAATGCAATCCCAAAACAATAACCATGCAAATGGAACCTTCACTGCATGCAATCGAACTTAGGCCTTGGCGGGGTCCAGTGAAGGACTTGGATCAGGTATTGCTTCGTCACCCATTGCCCTTCCTTCTTCTTGCCGTAGCTACTCAAGTGGCTTTTTTTGACGTGCAACTCAAGGGCCTTGAAGCTTCCGTGGGTTTTCAAGAGATCGCGAAGTTTGGTACCTAGGCACAAGCACAGGGGGTTTGCATTATTTGTAGATATCACATATGTTACAGTATTGAAACCGTCATAGCCCAGCTGCGGCCTTCAGCGGATCGGTACAAGGCGAGGGCCTCCGGACTGCACTTGAGGGATCCGCATTTCTTTGGTTCAAAGTATCGCCTCATCCTCAGCAGAACCGCAGCAGTGATTGTAAGTACATGCACTTCGTCCCTGAGCCCACATGTCCACAATATGTACACATGCATTATATACCATGCATACACGTATATAGGGTTTAAGTTTAGGGTTTAAGGTTTTGGGTTTTGGGCATATATTGAATTATACTTTGCTGCAATCGAAACTCTGCCAGTAGCTTGGGCTTTTAGACCTCTTCGTCTTTGTCTTTCGGACTGGGGCCGGTGTTGTGCTCGAGGAAGGCGGGGTCACACTCTCGGGGGGTGATCTGCTTTCGTCCAAGCTCTCTCGGGTCCTGCTTTTCTTCGGGGTCACATGACGGTCAAGAGTCGGGCCTGGGTTTGTCGGTGGTGGCATGGATCCAGTCGAAGGCAAGCTGTGGTCTGGGTTTGCCGGCGGTGGCGCATGGGGTCCAGTCGGAGTCAAGCTGTGGCCTGGGTTTGCCGGCAACGGCACATGGGTCGAAGGCAAGCTGTGGCCTGGGTTTGCCGGTGGTGGCGCATGGGGTCCAGACGAAGGCAAGCTGTGGCCTGGGTTTGCCTGGGTTGTGGCCGGTGGTGGCGCATGGGGTCCAGTCGGAGTCAAGCTGTGGCCTGGGTTTGCCGGCAACGGCACATGGGTCGAAGGCAAGCTGTGGCCTGGGTTTGCCGGTGGTGGCGCATGGGGTCCAGACGAAGGCAAGCTGTGGCCTGGGTTTGCCAGTGGTGGCACGGATCCAGTCGAAGGCAAGGTGTGGCCAGGGTTTGCAGCTGGCACGTGTGCGTGGCCTGGGTTTGCCTGTGGTGGCACGGGTCCAGTCGAAGACAAGGTGTGGCCCGGCTTTGCAGCCAGCACGTCTGTGTGGCCTGGGTTTGCAGCTGGCAGGTGTGTGTAGCCTGGGTTTCCGACTGGTCCAGTCGAAGGCAAGGTGTGGCCAGGGTTTCCAGGCGAGGGGTTTGCGTGTGGCACGGCTCGGTCGGGGGCTGTGGGGACGAAGTCTTTCTTTCTGGGGAACGGGCACTGTGCATCTTCCAAGGTGCTGTCGTAGGAATCACTTCCCACACTCCGAGTCCCAAAAGACTTCGGTGGGCTTGTCATAGGCACAGCGAAGGTACCAGCTAGCCCTTCACATGAAGCCATCCTGGCCAGAGCTGGGGCACCTTGGGATACATATACACATGCATATAAGATGCAGAAGCCACATGCCATGCATATGCGTGTATACACACACACACACACACACTTAAGTAGCTGTTCGTGTGACCTGCAGGCGTTGGTGCACCGGCGTGAACTCCTGCAGCATTCGAGGACTTGCGGGTCGCGAGCTGCGCTTGCAAAGCTTGGATCTTCGCCCTGGAAGCCTTAGTGATAGGATAGGGTTTGGTGTGGGCGATTGCACTAGCTAGCAACAACTTCTAGAGGGCTGCGTGCAATAAGTGCTGACAGAAGGCTGCAATGCGAGCCTGGAGATCATCTGCAGGCTTTGAGCTCTGATCAGCCATCGAGTTTTGCCCTAGCAAACTAATCCCAGCTAACAGGGAATTGCAGGATCCTTTCCTGGATGCCATAAGCACTACCTAGAGCCGTTCTGGGACGCATCCACACACTCCCAGCAAGAGCTACATGCAGCAGTCGCATTGGCAAGACACTGGCATGCTGAGATTGTAAAGATGCAGACACGAACTCGGCTTTTGGCAGGATACCCCAGCACTCTTCTGGAATCAGATTCTACGAGGCCACGGATCTGCAAATCAAGCCGGATTTTGAAGAATACAGCCGCTTGTGTTTTACGGTTTGATATGGATTTTGGGTTTGCGGCCGGTTGCGGGGATTTGCGGCCGGGTTGCGGGGATTTGCGGCCGGGTTGCGGGCAAAACCGTCCGCTTTATTTTGGCTTTTACCACGACAACAACCCAAAACAAAAAGAGACCGGTAATTTCTTAAACAGTCCAGCGTTCAGGGGCTGGCCTTCTAAATTGTCTAGCGAGGCAGCAATTCGGGCGGCTGGGGGCCGTACTCCAGGAGTTCAGGGCATTGCCTTCTAAATAGTCTAGCGAGTCTATGGTTGTGCTCGGGAGCCTGGGGGCCGGGAGTTCAGGGGATTGCTCTCTAAATAGTCTAGCATATCTAGTCGTCCGGGGAGGCAGCAACTCGGCCGGAGATCGGTGGATTGCCTTCTAACTAGTCTAGCAAGCCAAGAGCCCCAGCTTGCAACCGTGGCAGACAGCAGCAGCCAGCCCCAAATCAATTGGAACCCGAGGACTGTCGAATTAAGGATTGCAGTTCACTTCGCAAGTCCTCGGAGCCACATGCCTTGGGTCGGCACAGAATACTCACGGCAGACATTTCATGTGCAAATATTCAGAAAAGGTGCGGTGTCTAGGACCTCTTGCTTGAACTCCTTCATCGCATCGTGCCAGCTGTCCGGTATCCTGATATGACGGCATGCTACTGTTCGCAGAATATATTAGCCATATGGACACCATATCATGTTCAATCGAGAAGCTCCACATACTTGCAACGGCACAAGTACAGGAACACCTCGTGCACACGACTGTCCACCCACAAGTCACCGGTGGGCAACGCCTGGAAGATCTCCCGGTCACTCATTGAGAGGTCCACACCCTGTCGAGCCCTTAAGTCTCCCCGTGTGGCAGCCGGCATCACCTTCCAGTCCTCATAGGCCTTGAGCAGGTTCTTCCCGAAGTCTCTGGTGTATGCACTTAGTTAGCAAGGCAACTCTTAAGGTTATTGGGTGAGGATGCAGTGGCTGGCTACCTGCCTACCTACAGACCTACCTACCACCCAGCTACCCTCCTAGCTTCCGAGCTACCGCCTAATTATAGCTACCTTGCTGCTGCTTCCCAGCTACCTACCTACCTACCTACCTGATTACATCCCTACCTACCCAAACACCTACCTGCTATTACCTATACCTACCTACCTACCTACCTATACGGCCTAAACCCTAATTGGTGCCTAAATGCCCGATAAAGCACTCCCTCTATAACATATACGTTTTAAAACAGACATACTGAAACTGAAGGCGTCCATCCGAAAAGGCTTTGAGCTTTCAAGTGCTCAGCCCTAGGCCGAAAAGCCTTAGACTCGAAAATGCCCTCAAAGACCTGGACTGCTTGATATCCGAAGACTTCGGGCCCTTTGGGATTTGAGTGTGAAACAGGTTTGCAGGTGGCAGGTTTAAGGGATTGGATGAGGTTTCGGGATCAAGGCTCGGTTGCCTAGATGGGCAGGTAGGTAGTCTGGTATAGTACAGGTAGATGGCATGGTTGCTACGTATATATAGAACCTAGGAGGCAAGCAAGCAGCTGGCACGTGTATGTGCATGCTATGCAAGCATGCATGTGTATATGTGATGTGTACATGCATGTGTATATGGGTATGAATGCATGCTATGTATATATATATATATACATACAGCTGTATATGTATATACATTCATGCATACATACATATGCATATATATAGATATATATATATATATACATGTACACACACGTGTGCAAACCTCAACCTATTGGCTTCGCTTGTCTAGAGGTTATAACATTAAAGAACCCGAGTACATACATAGGGCATTGCTAGCATGCCTTTCATACTCGCTCATTCTGGGACACTTCGTGGTTTCGATCTAGTAATCTAGTTCGGAGTTTAGCAGTCAGAACCTATTCCAAATTATAGGTTAAGCCCTTGTGTCGCCCAGGTTCCCAGACATCTTCAGCTCCTTCCTGCGACCCGTGAAGCGAGGGCGGCCGAACTTGTCGAGGTGCCTTCCTGGGCTGCGAACTAGGTAGCTGGGCTGGCTGATTTCATTAGTATAGATTGGGTCCGGGAGTTTTATATTCAGCAGTGGTGCGGACCGTCGTCAGCTTGTTGCGCTTTTGTTTCTCCGCTTTGGTAAGACGGCCGAGGTCCAACTGGGATATGGTAGCCATTGGTGAGAACACAATTGTAGGCTTGGGGCTGGCAGCACCATGTAGCATCATCCAAAAGCGTTGTTGGAAAACCTTGGGATATTCAGCAGGCTAGAGACAGAATCTGCAAAAGACACAGCAACTACAGGCGTGCACTGTTTGGGTTTTAGAATTATATAGGGTTTCTGTTAGAGGCTTATAGGTTTATATAGTGGGGGTTTAGGGTTGTTATAGTCTTTAGCTGAGAAGCTCGCACAACTTGGTTGCACATCCAGTCCCAGCGTGGGTGTGTCTTCAATAAAGACTGGTGGGGCTGCTCAACCACCCATGTGCACTGCTTAGCCATGACCAGCAGAAGGAGGAGAACCAGCCTAGCACTTGTGAACTGAATGCAAGCTTTTGCCTAGACTCTGTGTACATGATCACACGAACTCGAATAGGCCTGCTCACCAGGCAGTAGTTCGAAGAGACCCAAGCAATACCCATCCTCCCAAATGGATTGATGCTCGACCTCATACTTGTGGATCTTGCTGGCAGGCCCCAACTGCTACAGTCCGGGCCGATGAGATTGAAGGCATCCGGGCACTCGTTCAGGACGACCCAGCAGGCAATCCTAGGCAACACGGAATGGAATGGCTTGTAGCTATATATATATATACATATATATATATATATATCTATATAGATAGAGAGAGAGAGAGAGAGAGAGAGAGAGAGAGAGAGAGAGAGAGAGAGAGAGAGAGAGAGAGAGAGAGAGAGAGAGAGAGAGAGAGAGTCGCAGTTGCAACCGTGATTCGAGAAGCCCTGGTTTTGAAGGAAGTTCATGGGGTCGCCATAGAGTTTGTCGAAGCTTGCAGTAACAAACCCCTCCTCATGCCTGGGACCGCAGAGTAGCGCTAGATCTTGGAAACTCTGTGCACATGATCTACTAGTAGTGCCACATGCACAGATGAGATCCCCACCATAATTGGGTAACCTTCCCTTCTCCAGAGAACACCTCGAAGAACTCGTACGTGTCACCGTAGGACAACGTTGTCATCCACCGGAGCAAGAGAACCTTATATGTACAGATCAGCACATGTAGTTGGGTACAACCAGCAACGGAAAGGACACACACACACACACAGAGACACACACTCAATTGCATGATATGGTACTGTCGCAATGAACACCTGAGCTCATCAAGGAATGCAGATTAGCTAGATAACTGATATTGTTGTGTCCTTACTTAGCCTTAGTTTGCTTTCCCAGTCACCTTTGGTGCTTGCAATTGCACCAAATTAACGACCAGTGAGTTGTAGTCCATGGCACCCGGCATTGTATAAGTCAAGAGTATCGACATATATGGGACAGGAGGGATGCAATACACACTATAGGCTTTAGGGTTTAGGGGTTCTTACCTACATCATCTTTGGTAGCTACACAGGCAGCACCACGGCTGGACAGCTCGACCCATATGCTGCCCATGAGGTTCACACAGCTGGCTCTAACTTCGTCTCACATGAAAGAGGCTGCAATCACAAGACCAGCCAATATGCTTCGGAGCATAGAAACCTCACGAGCCTGCTCGGGAGGCTCGGACTTGCCATCCTTGGATACGATCGGCAGCTGGAGGTCGAGGCATCCTGGCAACGTGGGGGTTGGGAGGAGTCGAGAGGAGGCTTCAGGCTTATAAGCTTGCGTCTGCAGGCAGGTGCAAAGCGTGTGTCTTGACAGTGCATTGCAAGCTGGTCGCAGAAGCTGTTTCTCACGGACAGAGCGAAGCTAACGTGCACGATGTTCACACCGGCTCGGAACGAACCCCAGGTGTTCTTACTGACACCACACATACCCCGTCGCACTTGGCAAACTTAAAAGCTTGCACGAGCGAACAAAACCCAAAGGATGCCATGTGCATCCATGCACCATAGGCGGCTCCACACATATACGAATCAGCATGTCTCTTTGTATGCCTGCACAGGGCGTTGCTGTAACACTAGCACACATGCACATGTAACAGAAATCGCACCACTATATGCATGATGCACGAATACCTGCTTGGCTTTCAGTCTGCACTCCTCTTCTGGCTTGCCTTGCTCCTTCGCCTCCTTAAATGCTCTGTGGTATGCAACCGATTTCCTGGACTTCGCCTCCTTTGCGAGCTGCTTTGCATCGCTTGCTGCGTTCGATGGCTTGGCTTTGTTTGACTTGCTCTTGCATTTGGCTTTGGGTTTGGCATCATCCTTGGTGCTTCTTGTTCCATTCGCCTTGCTTGCAGACGGCTCGGGCTTAAGGTTGCTTGGGTGCTTCGAGGTTCTGTTCTTGGACGGTGCCGGCTTCCTTTTTGGGGACGGGGTCTCATCCTCCTGCTCCTTTTCGAGCGGTGCTCGCTTCCTTTTTGGCCCCCTTGTCTTGGGGGCTGGTGCATCATCCTCCTCCTTTTCCTTCGGTGCCGGCTTCCTTTTCGGCGCTCTTGTCTTGCGGGTCCCCTCCTCTTCCACCTCGTTGGCACTACAGGCATCATCCGTCAAAGGCTCATCACCATCATCATCGGGAGGTGGGGATTCAGGTCGCTTGCATCCCCGTCCCCGGCCGCCCCCCTTGGCCCCGGGAGTGCGGCCACGTCCACGGCCACGTCCACGGCCACGGGCTGCGGGTCGCTTGAAGACTGGCTCGGCTTCACTGCACTCCGGCTCGGATTCACTAAGCTCTGGCTTGGCTTCACTGAGCTCCGGATCCTGGTCATCATCACCAACTGCCTTCCTGGGGCGCTTGGCTTTGGCTTTGCTTTTAACCTTTGCCCCACACAGCTGAGTCTGCTCAGCCGGAGACAATGGTGTAAGCTTGGAGGTGTCCGGGCAGGCAGGCAACATCTCCTCCTGCTTCGCAGGCTTGGGGGCCACGGGCTCCTGATCGCTTTCAGGATGCTCAGACACATCCTTAGATATTTAGTGTCAAGCACAACATGTGTACATGTACATGCACTGCACCAATTCAGTCTGAAAGTCAGGCACGGATGGAGCGTAGTGCAGGGTGCAGTGGCTTGGGATATCATCATTCTCAGATTCGGTTGGGGTATCCTCGGTCTCCAAGCACTCAGCTGCGGGCAGACGTCCAAGCACTGGCTTTCCTGGAACCTCGCTGCTCAGGTGGGGCAGCTCCCCTAAGTTGGCATCCTCGAGGCCGGCAATGTCCAAGTTCCAGGGCAATGTCTCCAAGCAATCCGGTCCTGGGATTGTTGACATATAGGGGGCTTAGCATTATGTCCGGGTTACAAAAGTCAAAGCACAATGTAGGGATATGTTGAGCTAGGCTTCCTGTAGCCGAAGTCAAGGACGGTGCACCAAGCAGTGCATTCTTTGCTAAGCTTTCGGGGTCAGCAGAAGGCACCGGGTTGGGTCCAGGCGTGGAGCTTGCTTCACAGCATGTAGTGCGAGGCCGCTTTGCATCCCTTGTTGGTGACTCAACCTGCTTTGCATCTGCGCATGCTGCTGCTGGTGCCTCAACCTGCTTTGCATCCCTTGCTGCTGGTGCCTCAACCTGCTCTGCATCCCTTGCTGGTGCCTCAACCTGCTTTGCATCCCTTGCTGCTGGTGCCTCAACCTGCTTTGCATCCCTTGCTGCTGGTGCCTCCACCTGCTTTGCATCCCTTGCTGCTGGTGGCTCAACCTCCTTTGTTTCTGTTGTTGCTAGGGCCTCAAAATCTGCTGCTGCGGCTGCGGCTGCATCCTCCAGGCTGCGAACTTTAGCCTCGTGCAACTGCTGTTCTTCTAAGGCTACCTGTCTCTCCAGTTCTTCGATCTCGGCCTGTATCATCATATCTTCAAGCTGCTGCTGTTCAAACGAAAGCAGCTCCTGAAGCTGAAGGCCCTCGGCTTCGAGGTCTCGTAGCTTCTCCAACTCAAGCTCAGCTGCATCTGCCGCCTCAACCCTAGCTTCGGAACCCTTGGGTGGCTCGCACTTGAATGACTTCAGAACCTCTAGGTCTTGATTGCAACAACTGCAGTTCAAGCAGATGTGCCCGTAGACCCTGTCTTTGACAAAGTAGTGCTTCCCACGTAGCTTTGCCTCACTCTGAGGGGAGAGTGGCAAACCTCGGAAATTCATGTTAATATAAATCTCAATACATCTCGGGTGCCACCGGGAAGCCTTTGGGAGGTGGTGTCACCACAAGCGACGAAGAGGAGGACTCCGATGGTGTAGCCCGAGCAGCAACACCTGTGGGTTGGTCGTTCTTATTTCCCAATTGTTCGGAATCGTATACAGATCGAATATGGCCTGGCAACAGGAGCTTTGGAACTTTCCCGGCATCCGTTTCCTAGGCAGCTTGGGGCTTCGGGCTTCAGGCACGACACAGCAGCATGCATATGTATTCGATAATTAACTACATTCAACCAAGCTTCAGCTGCCACGGGGGCTGGGGCTTTTGAGGCTTCTGCTGAGGCATGCAGGGCTATCGATGGGTTCTCATCGGCAGCCGGAGCAGACAAACCATCATCCTCAATCTCCATATCGTCCGAAGCTGCTTCAGACTCCCCCCCTTCATCATCCTCATCGGACATGTCCACGCTCTCGTCGCAGGACTCCTCGCCATCATCGGCGACACTCGATGTACCACCTCGGATGGCATTTGGGGCTGGGGGTTCTAGGCCTAATTTTAGGGTATTAGCTAGCTAGGTTTAGCATTATAAATTTGAATCAGAGGCTAGGTGCTTGCGGGCACAGGTATCCCCGACTGGGCGAAAAGGCTGCGAACCCCCGCACATCTTGGCCGATGCGGTCGTTTCGCCACTTTGGCGAAGATCGTGATCAGATTTCTGATAATCCAAGCCTGGGCCTGCAGCTCTGAGCCTGACAGACATATATATGTCAATGTGTGCTGGCATGGTAATGCTCATGATTCATGATGCTCGGTTTGGATGCTTGCCTGCTGGTGCCTTTCGAGACAGTGGTAGGTTGTTGTGGTAAAACCTCCGCAGGAGCTCGCTGATGCCGGGCACAGTTGGACGCAATCCTGGGATGGGGACAGGTTATCGGTTACAGGAGTCACTAGTGCCAGTATAGTTTGAATCAAGATTCCCAGGAGATTGATCACGGGAGCCAAGAGGTCCACATTGTCAGACAAAGAGGCTCTGGACAAGGTGGGGTATTGCAGGATAACAAGCTTATCCTTCAAAAGCTGGGACATCACCACAGTGCTCTTTGCCCATGCCGAAAGCACAGGGCACGAAGGGGCCGAAGGGGCGCTTGCCATGGCAGCACCATCAGAAGAGTCCATCTTCTACCACTGCACATGTAAAAGTGCTAGATTGATCGCTCATTGTTGCACATGACATGCCTCGAAAACTCCCTGGACATTGGAGCCTGGAGAAATCCCCGATATGCATGAGCATGCCACTTCTCAATCGCGAATGCATAAGTTGAAGACAAGCCAGTCCGACCTTGAAGTCGATGCCAAATGCAACTGCCCATGTTGTGACCTGGCATCAATTGAGGTACTTTCTGGCGAGGCTGGGCACGCATACACAAACAAACATGCACAGGCTGACCTCGGGGTCGATAATATGGAAACGGTTCAGTTTGATGCTGAAAATGTTTCGGCATCGCACTCGGAAGTCGGATTTATAGAATATGGCCGCTTTAGAGGATTTATGGCCGATCTTTCAAAAGTGACCGCATCAGAGAGATTCCATAACAAAACCCCAAAGGATCGAAATAAAGATACCAAAGGAAGGTCCAGGTAAGGATCCTACTATTTGTGCCTTATCTTGGGGTCCCTAACTATTGTAGGGACCCTACTATTTAGGGTACACTATATTAGGGTCCCGTATTTTCGGAAACTCCCAAATCGACTGGATGGCTATCGGCTCACATAGCGGCGTAGCGTGGAGCCTGCGACAGTGTCTTGTGTCATGCCTCAACTCCGTCTGCAGGCTATTCTACTTGCCCATGGCCTTTTAGACTCAGTACAACGGCGATGTCATGGCACGATGCGCAGACTCTTTCAGTACTGCATACTTAGTCTTATTTAGCTGACAGCTTTTCGTGCAATCCGTCGAGAAACTTACCAGCCCCGAATAGCCCAAATGACGGATTCTTTCCTATGGTTCAGTTGCTGTGCCGGAGCAGCGCGCCCAGCACGACCCAAATGATCGAAGCCGAGACCCCTGCACTCCAGCTGGGTCGTGCCCTTGACTGTGGTATCTGTCTATAAGTCCAGGGTCAAGAACTGAAAGCCTCACTCACAATTCCAGTCTCCAACATTCCAACCCAACATCCTTAAACCCTGACCCTGAGGCTACGAATCATAAAACCTATGTCAGTGACCAGGCGGTGCAGCCGCAACGGTGGCAGCGCTCCTGGCGCGCCAGCCGGGCAAGCCATGGACCCAGCAAAGTTCAGATTACAGTTTGGGGGAGTTTCAGCTCCAGGTTCTTCCGAGGGCTAGCTGCGGTTTGGCTGGGTCGTCGATGAAAGCATGAAGTTTAGGATTTAGGGTTTTGGGCTTAATTAGGGTTTAGGGTGTTTATGAGGGATGTGGAAATTTAGGGACGGAGCCACTGCTTTTGAGTGTCTGGTCCGGGGCTCTTCTTGTTCGGTACTTAAGCCTCAAGCCTACCCATAAGCCCCAAAGTAGTTCCTTTTTGGGGTTTATATATATATATATATATATAGAATTCTATAAGGGAATCCCAAAAAGGAACTACTTTGGGGCCTATGGGTAAACTTTTCCAAAAATTTAGGGCCTGCAGCTTTGGCCGGGTTGTGACGGAGAACTCGGCTCGGGGTTTACTTGGCGGATCGCGGGACTGAGCAAGTAATCTCATAAGGTACCCTACCCTACTTGGAACTACATGTAGATACAACTATAGCATCCTTATGTATAACTTAGTTACCCGGTCCGATGATACGGAACTGCATATCCTACACATTCTGCACGGCGTAAGGCTTCAGGATGGACGACAACACACAAAACCCTTTAGCTTTCAGGTGGCGTTGCATCCTACCCTCGTATCTCCACGAAACGTTTCTCACAGAATTTGAGGCTCGATGTTGGATGTCTTCGTCTTGCAGGGAAGACCCTGCATCGGATGTGTGAAGAGTCGATGTAGAGCCGTGCTTGAGCTGGCTCATCCGTTTTCACGAACGGGGCCTTGTAATGCGGGGTTTAAGTCGCCCTACTTAACACGACGAGTCTTGCACCCGGGCCAAGCTACACAACCCAACGGCAATTCACAAAGAAAGCCTCCCGACACCCTATATTCTCAATCTGCAAGCCTGTCCACGGCGCAAGCTGAGGCGCCGCCGAAATGCTGTCAAACGTTCTGCCACAGCTCTAGAGGAGGCGCACCAAACATCACGATTCTCCTATTTAGCAGTGGAGTCTCGGCATGGACTGTAGGACGAGGTAGCGGAGTGTGCTTCAACGATTATAGTGGGCGTGCTTTGTTTGAGGCCTGTGATATCAGCAAACACGGAATAGACGATCTTCGCAAACGTCCGAGCTTCCCGAATCTGAGGCGGTAAACCCCAAGCCCAACACCACCGATTATGTACGGTAAGCTTACTGGGACGGGATAGGAGTTACATACCCCCCTTTTGGGTGTGGGTCTGAAGCAAGCGAGATGTGAGTACTTGGTTAAGGATAGTAGTACTGATATCATGCCTTTTTAGGTTTGTTTTTTGGGTAAACGGTGTTGTATACTTTCTGCAGTACTTCATCTCTTCATCCCGAACCCTAAACAACCCTAAAGCCCGCACCCTGAAAAGTTAAACCCTAAACCGCAACCCCTCAAACCCTAAGCCCAAACCCAAACGAAGTGAATCGACTCAGCAAAGGCCCGAAAGCCCAGACACCACGGCATTTTAATCAAACTACATCTTACACACTTTGAAACGAATGTCATTATCAGCATAGTATAATAGCGGTTGCTATCTATCTATCTATCTATATCTATATATATATACACATACATATAAATATATGTATATATGTAGATCCGTGGATATCGTCCTGTCGTCATGGAGAATGCAAACGGAAAACCATTGGCGTTTGTCAATCTTTGGCAGGCACCGAAGAAGATTGCGGAGGAGGTGACACTTTAGGGTCGTGGCATTAGAAGGTTTGAGCTGGGGTTGCAAACTTGGGAAACCAATGCAAATTTCGGCTCTGTACGAGAGCAGCAGTTCATGATTTTAATTTGGTTCGAGGTTGTCGAAAACTTATGGGTTACACTGTTACACATGAGTCTGCAGGGCAGGGCCGTGTGTTTGCAGCACAATTTATGTTAGGGTGTGTTTCATTGAGGGGAGCTCCAAGATCTAGGCCGCAACCGTAAACGCGAAATCCACAACCTTGTACCGTAAACCTTTCGCAAGAGTTTGTCTACACGGCTTACATCTGCAGCAACCCGTGTCAAGGCCCGAAGTTTCACCGACGAGTTTGTGCTAGATAGAGTCGTGAATAATCGAGAAAGCAATAACTAGATTGCTAATAGTAGCAGTTACAATGAGAACAGACATGGTGGTAATATGTTGATAATGATCCTGGTGTGTGTTTAGGGTTATGCCTTGCGAACTGGCTGATGATCGTATACCCTAACGCTTCCAACCGTAGATTCAAATGATGTCGAAGATATGATAGCCTGATGCCCCGAACTCTTCTCGAAATCATCAGGGCCATCGCTCCTCCTTCAACCTTAGACCTCATCACACCCAATGTTCCAATCAAAGTCATAGCAGCATAGGTCCCTTGTTGTTTTGGGTGCTTATCCTGACCAGGAAATCCTCTGCACTAGGGGACTTGACTTGAAGCGCAACTCAAGCTCAGCTGCTGTCTAGCACCTTCGAGGTTTCTTAGGCGTACTTAGAAACAATTTTAATTTTTTGGCTATTATAATCCCTAAGAAACAGCTAAATGTATAATTTTTGCTAGGGTTCCAAGTTCAGTATAGGTGCTTTCAGCTGACAATATCTGGAATGTGGAATGCGCCTAGCAATCCCGAAATCCCACGAACTGAAAACTAAAAGCCTACTCGAGGGCTCTAACCCGACAAGTGCGGGAAACGCATGAAGAAACCTACGAAAAATCCTAAACCTCTAAACCCCCTACACCCTAAGCCCTAAACCCCTTAAACCCCTCAACCCCAAACCGTCAAGCCTAAACTCAACGGAACCATCAACTCGCACGGAAAGCCCATCAAGGTCTCCAAGTACTGTAGTACCCATTCGCCCTTTTTGTTCTGGGGTTTCGTTGCTCAGGCGGAGTTGTAATTGAAAGCGTACCCTAACTTAATATTGCGGCACATATTAGGACTTATATAACTATAATGCATAGCAATTGCTACTTACTAGCAGTATTAGTATTCTCATTATCATTCTTCTTCTTATCATTGTTGTTAATTGCATGTTTATGTTATTCTGATTTTGGGGGCCACTGGGGAACCTGCGTTGCGCTCTAGTCGAAGGCCATCAAAGCGGCCGTCGCATCGGCAGATCGCGCAGGCGATCCGGGCTCGGATCAGGCGCCCCTAGGGCTTTTAGGGCTTTAGGGTAGGGTTTAGGGTTTAGGGTTTAGGGTCTAGGGTTCAGGGCTTTTAGGGCTTGTAGGGTTTGTACGGTTTAGGGTTTGTGGGAGTTTAAGATTTACTGTTTAGGGGTTTGTAGGGTTTTGGACCTTAGGATTGATAGGGTTTCGGATTTGGGCTTTAGGTTTCGTAGGCTTCAGGGTCTAGGGTTTCGTCCGGGACCCTTTCGGCCTGGGAATTGACGCTCCCTTGGCCTCGCCCCGTCCCATTCGCTTGTAGTTGATGCTCCCCTAAGGCCCTAAGGCTCCAGTTACCTAAATCATAGGTTACATCACCCAAGGACCTTATAGCTAGGGCCCTCGACCCCGTAAGAACCCAACGATAAGGTACCTGGGAGCATTGGGCTACATGTGGTCGTAACTTACGATTTAAGAACTGGAAGCTCTAGGGCTCTTTCGGGCCTCTCTTGCCACAGCTATGTAGGGAAGTGGCTCTTGACGATACGCCAAGGAGAGATTGTTGAGACGAATGGCGTTTCAGTTGTACTCGCGTATGCGACGCCGCAGTAGGTATAAGTTGTCCGTTGACATGTTCTCAGAAGCTCTCAGACCGATGTTTACGTGTATAGTACCTGAATGTTGAACGTGTTTATCCAGGGTTGTTTTACCATGCTACCACGACGACGTTTGCTCCTGCTGCGTGGCAGGGTTTACTCACGGATTGCATCGGCACTAGCAGTAAGACTAGTCAGGTCAAGATGAACTGCGTGAGTTGCGTGCAGCAGCTCACGCATTGGTTTTCTTCTTGGCTTGGAAGCTTCTGGCCGGCGATGGTGTTAAGCGCATTCCACGAGATGTGCTGGCCTTAGACAGGAAATCTATCATGGACCGCGGCTGCTGGGATGTGTCCACTCCATGATCCAGGCAGCAGAGGACTTCATGCACCACTTGGATAACAGGCCACAGATGTCCATGCAGGACAAATCGCAGATCCAGGCAGTAGAGGACCTCGCGCAAGATCTGGACAATGGGTCATAGATGTCTGCGTCGGAGGTGCAGGAGCAATCGCAGATGTCCCGTCGCTCGGATGAGGTTGGGGAGAGTCCCCCATATTCCGGTGAAGATGAGTACATGTAGCCAATGGATGTCTATGTATGCCTGCATATATATATATATATATGTATATATGTATAGACTGTATAGACTCAGCACGCATGCAGATTCACACACATGCAATGTAGCGAGCGAGGTAAATAGGCGGGTTCATGGTTTTACATAACTAAGCAAATACATATATGCGCGTTATGTATGTGTCTATGTATATATATATATATATGTAGACATACATACATACAGCAGAGACAGACATCAAGATAGAGGGAGAGAGGCAGAGAGAGAGAGGAGAGACTCAGCGGGCAAGCCGAAAGAGACATACAGTAAGACGAGCATGCGCAGCCGTTCGCATGCTAATACAGAAAGCCATTAATACATCGAAACAACACAGCCACCATTGGCAAACCACATCTGCATCCAAACCACCACAAGCTTCTTGCGAGGATCAGCTGAGCGATGACAGCATCCGCACCAGCTACGTTTCGCATCAGCGCACTGGGGAGGACCAATGATTTCCCGTGCAGTTTACTCTACCCATAGGCACCATATGCTAGTTCCTATCTGGGATTATAGGATTCTGAATACGAACCCCAAAAAGGAACTACTATGGGACCTATGGGTAGACCTACAACCCCACCCCCTCTCCAGAAGCCCTCTCTTCACTTCTTTTGCAGTCTACTTGCAGAGGTTATGGCAAAGCGGCAAGGATGTCGACCTCAGACGTTTTTCGATCTTTCTACTAAGTATGTGTAACCAGAGAATAGCATAGTCGCAGTCCCACAACCTCAGTTGACATCTGTAGACTGTAGACAAGATCCCAGCACACACGCCCTCACGAAGACATAAGCTTCCAACTCCAAGGCGCCACAGTCCAAAGCAGTGGAACAGCCTGAACTCTAAAGACTGGAGCCTGTACTTCAAAAGGTTGGAGTGATTAGTAGTATTGTCTCCTTAATCTGATTATGACCCCGAAAGCCAAGCTACAATCACTACAGACAGCCTTGTCTTTTGGTGCACGGATGAATGTAGGGGCCTTAATTAGTACCAAAACTATTCTGGGTGTTCCTTTTGATGATTCTAGTAGACTGGGCCCTAAGCAAGCTGTTCCAGGTGGAGGCCTGTTGCTTTAACCATGCAAGCATGGCTGTGCAACTACAGCTCAGGGGAATTTCATGCATGGGTGATAGTCAAAATTAAGGTTCCTTTTGGGGTCTTGATATAGTACGGCACCGATTATTTTAGGGTACCCCACAAGGGACCCTAATTTTGACAACTACCCATGTATGTCTCTTGGAGGAGCTTGGGGCTTAGAAAGTAAGGTTACAAGTACCTTAGTTGGGCATATGGGGACGTATAGCTGTAGTTACGTTTTTCGAAATCCTTGAAGTAACCCTAAATCTAAAAAGCCCCATGGTCCTCCCAGTACACCCTAAAACCACTACTCCAGAACCCGTAAAGACCCCTTGAAGACACCCTTAAACTTTAAACCCCAAAGCCAAAAAGTCCCATCATCCTACCGTTCCCTCCAAGTATGCCCTGAAACCGGCTATTCTAGAACCCATAGAGATCCCTTAAAGGCACCCTTAGACTCTGAACCCCAAAGCTAAGAAGTCCCATGATCCTTGAAGCAACCCTAAATCCCCCCATTCTATAACCCGTAAACGACCGCTTAAAGGAGCCTTTTAAGGAACCCTTCACAGCCCCAAAGCTAAACAAGTCTACCCTAAAGCCCCGTATTCTAGAACCCATGCATGAACCCTTGAAGGAGCCTTTTAAAGGAATCCTTCAAAGCCCCATGATCTCCCAGTATTGCTAATTACTTGGAGGATCATGGGACTTACTAAATACGGTTATAAGTACCTTAATTGGGGCTATAAGTACTTATAAGTATAGTGACCCTAAATAATAACCTTAATTACTAAGTCCCATGATCCTTTAAGTATGGACCCCAAGCTACGATCCTGGCACGCCTTGCCCTGCACGGGATTTCAAGGTTCATTACGATCAAGGCTAGGCTGGGATCTTGTTAATTAAAGAGTTCAAGTTAAGTTACCCTAATTAATCAGGATCTACAGTAGATATACGGTTTGTTTATTATGGTATCTTAGAATAGATCAATTAACCCAGTAAGACACTGCGGCTTCGGGGGGTTCAGGATCATGAACTTGAGGATGTTGTGTTTAGACTGCGGACCATCTTCAATAAACCCCACAAGCCCGAAACCCTAGGCCCTAAACCCTATCAACCTGCATTGAGCCGGATAGCACCCTTACAACACTCATAGCACCCTTATCGCACCCTTGCAATCATTGTACCCTTATTATAGTAGCCTTATAATACCCATCTTCCCTAAACCTTAAACCCTAAACCGTGCCTCAGATCGCAGGAAAATGAAGTGGACGAAGATGGCCTTCCCCTTGTCTACAACAGTGCTCTCATCAACAGCTACTGGGGTTCCCTGCCCGCGCATGCAAGATCGGGGATCGGGTTGAGGCTGGCGGTGGCTTTTCCAGCTTACTCGGGTGCAAGATCTGGGTCCTCCACATCCAATATTAGTCATAATAGTACTGTTACAATTGTCAACATTTTTCAAATTATTAAGATTCATAAAAACATTAAGGTTATCAGGTCAGTATTGTTAATACTATTAATAATATTTTTAATATCAACCCTGGGTGACGTTTCCGAGTAATGCATTATGACCATTCTTGTGTCATTGAACCTCTGGTTTCGAGAACCGGAAAGTTTCGAAAAGCCTAGGGTCATTAGAGGGTTTAGGGTTTAGGGTTGAACTTCGAACAGAACTTCGGCGCAGAGTTTACTGTTGGAAAAGCTAGACCTCTCTACTGCAGGGCCCTTTTTGGAGGTTCCTTATTATACTTATAGTATAATGGGCAACCCTATTCTAAGTAAGGCCCCTTTTGGAGGTTCCTTATTATACTTATAGTAGAATGGGCAACCCTATTCTAAGTGTTAAGGCAACTCCAGAAAGTTGGAATATGGTTTCATGGTAGGATACCCTATAATTTACCATAGAAGGGTTAGGATAATCATATTCCAACTTTCTAGCTTTGACCTTAAGGCAACTGTATTAGCCCCAAGCCTCTTGAACTCTGGCCTTCCACGCTGGGCTTGTGCGAAGGTAAGAATGCAGGGGCGGTCACTGGGCGATGGTCCGACTTCTTGGGGTGCGCCGCGGGCTTTGCGAAATATGTTCATAGCTTGAATACTCATGGGCTTTGGGTCTGGGGTTCAGGGCAATCATCAGATGAAGTAGGGTTCATATTCGGTCGTTTCTAGTAGGCGGAAACTGGTTCCAAGCAGCCTGTTCATAGCAGGTGTATGGGATTCAGAATTTAGGGTTTTGTTGGAATGACCTTGATTAGCACGGAATCGTTCAGGAACACATGCTTTCTACCACACAAACCCTAAACCCTAAAGGGTTTAGGTTTCAGGGTTTAGGGTTTAGGGTGCTTCTCCATAGGATATACCATCAGGACACGACAAGGATTGTCGAGATCTTCGATCCTAGGGTTCGTGATCAGGGTTGTGGTGTTTAGGGTTTAGGGTTTAGGGGTTTACGGTTTTGAGGTTTTGGGGTTTAGGGGTTTAGGATTTAGGGGTTTAGGGGTTTAGGGTATAGGGTTTTGGGGTTTAGGGGTCGTTGCAGATTCGTCCGGGAATCAGGGTTTTTTTGCAGCCCCAACGTCCCGAAAATGACACCGACGTCCGAAGGGAAAGTGTCGAGTTTATCTGACACGACCTTAAACCTACTTTTTGTAGGTTCTCATTAGAAGCCCTAAATGGGGCTTGTGCGGTGCTCAGGGGTTTGGAGCTTTCATGGGTTTAGGGGTTAGGGTTTAGGGTTTAGGGTTTAGGGGTTTGTGGTTAGAGACCTTGTTCAAAAAGGGTTTAGGAGAAAACTCTAGGGTGGTTCGGGGTTTAGTCCTGAGCTTTTTTGCAAGTCCTGCAAACTCACCTGGACGTGGCGATGGATGAGCAGCCCATTGGCATGCATCTGACGGACTTCGACAACCAGGTGCAGCAGCAGGTGCTGGCCATGTATCACATGTTCCTGGTCGTAGATGCTCCACCACAGAAACAGGGAGATCAACGGAGGACTCTGCAAGGCGCGTTCCTGCCGCCGGTAATGGAGCAGCTGATTCAAGGATGCATGGAAGCCTCGCCCAGTGGACGGCCACTGTTTCACTCCACCTGCTACCACTCGCTTCTGAAAGACTCAGGATGAGCCCCCGACGCCTCAGTCGTATGAGATCCGCGAGGTCTCGGGCAGGCTGGCGAGACAAGCGCCACGTCGGGTCCTTACAAGGACTTCAAGTTCCTCCTACCAGGGGCGCTAGAAAAGGTAGGTTTTGGTAGGTTAAGGTAAAGGAAGGGATCGTAGACTTCCTCCCAAGACCGGATCCTTCGTGTCCTCATCCTAGAAGGGGGTTTGTGCCCTGACAGTTCTAGAGTTTAAGCCATTACACGCAATGCCTAAGCCGTACTATACCTCCGTAAAGTAAATCAAAGCCCTTCTGGCCCAGAAGGCGTAGTACCAATACGGAGAGACTTTGGGGGCCCATGATATCTAATTACCACCTAGGCAGTATAACCCCCGAGCCTTTCACCCTAGCTCAATGAAGCCACAAACTTTCTGTGAGTGGCCGCCACCCCCAAGCCCAAGCCATAAACGTAAAACTCAAACCCTAGACTATAAACCCTAAACCCTTTGCGAAAGCGAATTCCTGATTCCTAAAACTGCTTAGGCGGACGGAAAAAGGTGCTCAACAAAAAGAACCCTAAACCCTACACCCTACTGGTCTCCGAAGGGTCGCCACACCTTGGATCGCCAGCGCCTTCTCTGCTGCGATGACAGGCCGCTGGTCCGAGGAGGCAGCGGCGCGTTGTGGATTTCATGTTTCCCTAAAGGGTCCATGCCCACCAAGTTCAGTCATATATATATATATATATATACATATTTATTTATTTATGTGTTTATATTTCAATAGAAATATATATATATATATACATACATACATATACACACACACATGCACGTATACATACGTACATACTCCGGGCCTTGAAGTAGTCCCTATATCTAGGTGCTTTGGGGCCAGAGTATGTGCTACTTGGGTACATGGACACTCGTTCCAGAGTTTCTGATCATCGGGGTTGCACGGGTTATGAACGGCTTGCAAGGCTTTATAGCGCTGTCTTGTAGGGACCTCCAGGGCTTCATAGGGGTACTAGGGGGTGTAGTACCGGGCCTTACGAATCAGAGTAGGGGTTTGGGAGTACACGGTAGTTTGGTCAGCATTCTCTCAGTACCATCATCGCAATAGAAACCCGATGGGCCGGGACCCTGACCTCCTAGAGCCCAGCGGTTCGCAGCCCTAAATACTAAGCCCAAATTGCTCTGCGACCGTGAGCCCTGAACGTTAACCCAACTAGACCATAAAACCCTGCAAACCATCCCTAAACCGCAAAGCCCTAAATCCTAAACCATAAAGCCCTAAAGCTCTAAACCATGAGACCCAAAGGCCTGCAATCCATAAAACCCAAATCCCTAAACCACAAGACCCAAAACCCTAACCCACAAAGCCCTACGCCTACACCACAAAACCCTAAACCACAAAACCCTAAAGCCCTAAACCATAAAACCCAAAACCCTAAACCATAAGACCCAAAACCCTAACCCACAAAGCCCTTAACCCTAAACTACAAAACCCTAAAGCCCCAAACCATAAAACCCAAAAAAACAATAAGACCCAAAACCCTAACCCACAAAACCCTAAAGCATAGAACCCTAAAGCCCTAAAGCCCTAAAACATAGAACCCTAAAGCCCTAAACCATAGAACCCAAAACCCTAAAGCCCTGAACCATAGAACCCAAAACCCTAAAGCCCTAAACCATAAAGCCCAAAACCCTAAACAACAAAACCCAAAACCCAGAACCATAAAACTCTAAGCCCTACATCGTAAAACCAAAACCCTAAGCCTTAAAACCCTCAAAACCCTAAGCCCTAAACCCTAAAGCCCTAAATCCTAAGCCCCAGGAGCGCTCTTTGGCCAAGGATGCGGTGAAGTCGATGCAAACGCTGGGCCTTGGGGACTCCAATACTAGGTTGGATTTTGGGACATTTTTATTTTTCGTATTTGGGTTTATAAGGGGCCCTATATATAATTTTTTTCAGGGTGTTTAAAGGCCAACCCAGAATAGCCCAGAGACCTCAAAGCCAGAGCCCTTGGTTTAGGGTTTAGGGTTTAACGGTTGAGGGTTTAGGGGTTAGGATTTAACGGTTGAGGGTTTAGGGGTTAGGATTCAACGGTTGAGGGTTTAGGGGCTAAGGGTTTAATCATCAGGTGGTTGAGTATGGCTTACACCAAACTCCCATGACCTATTTTGCTGTTCCAGGGCCCTAACAGAAACTGCAATGTCGGTTTTATCACGACTCGTACGAGAAAGTGGGTCACGGTAGCTTGTTTCAGTTAGTGCGGCATTGAAGACTTAATTCAGTTCCTTGTGGCCAAGCTTCGACTTTCTGTGGGAAATTCGGGGTTTCAGGTTGTCCGGAGCTGATCAGGCGGGCCATGGCCCTTGCACGGGACGACTCGGGAAGCCATGGTTGGTTTCGGGTTCCAAGGTTTAGAGTGAACAGTCATGAACCCTTATTCAGCTCAGAAACCCGCTTGAGTTCAAGGAAATGAGCCTGAGATCTGCAGTTCGAGGGACATCGATTGTCCAACTACAGTACAGGCTTAGTGAAATCAGCGGCCCCATCTTTGGAAATCTCTGACACCCTCGAACTGCTGCCGCGCAGAAATCCTAGACCCCGCCTCACAAGCCCAATATGCCAAAACTCTCCAACTTGATTGAACATCGTTTGACCTTGTACCGGGATATCCCGGTATAGACCTCAAACTGAATCTGTTTAAATCCTCAAGGGCCTCATACGAAACAGCTATGCCATGCCGCAGCAGACACAATCCGGGGTGGCCAGGGTGCCCTACAAACCGCACCTGACACTTGTTCCTCATCATGATTTCGCCATGGAAATCCTTCAACAAGGTGACTTGGAGGTTAAGGTGAACCCTAAAGCCTAAACTCCTAAACGTTGTCGGGGAAAAGGGGTGGTAAAAAAAAACAAAACTCCTATATGATAAAAAATGAAAGCCAGCCACTTTCAACGCGGCCAGATTTCGAGGCCCCAAACCCTAAGCCCTACACCCTCCTAGTAATAGAGTAGGTGACCTTTAACTTTTTTGGGGGGTAGTATAGTCCCTATATATAATCCCTAGATAGCCAAAAGGTTAACCTCTAGTTCCCCATGATACCCGACACATAGGCCCTAAACCCTCAACCCTGAACCCTGTAAAACCTCCACCACCCGAGGCCCCACCTTCATCAAGCTGGGCCAAGTGTTGAGTATCCGCCCTGATGTGCTGTCGCCTGTGGTGATGGAAGAGCGGCCCGGACGCACGCTTGGAGTTGGGGTATAGGGTTTGGGGGTTTAGGGTTTAGGCGTTTAGGGTTTAGGGGTTTGGGGTTTAGGGGTTTAGGGTTTAGGGGTATAGGGTTTAGAGGTTTGGGGGTTTAGGGTTTAGGGGTTTAAGGTGTAGGGTATACCTTAACCCTGAATAACCTACCTTTTTTGGGCTCCTTATTATGATTTCCTGATATAAGTCCTGAAAAAGGTAGGCTATTCCGGGAGAGGTAGGGTTTAGGGTAGTGTGCTGTGCTGTCGGCCCGACCTTATCATCGTTGTCAAACCAACAGCTCCTGACCCAGACCCGAACACAAAGACCCAAAGGCTCCATGTACCATTCTCGTAGATACTTACTTAAGCCCTAAAGGGGGCCCCTTTTTCGGTACTTTAAGGCCTAAGTATATACGATATGGGTGGTTGTCAAAATTGTGGTCCCTTTTGGGGTACCCTAAATATTACGTGCTGAAAAATATCAAGGACCCAAAACAGGGACCCTAATCTTGACGGTTACATGGAGCTTTAGGATGAGCGATTTGGCTTGAAGGCCCGTGGTGACAAGCCTTGGGATGGTACTGGCAACCTGCCGTAGTGCCGCAGGTGGAGCAGAACATGCATCGTATATATATGAGGCCTATAGGTTGCTTTAGTTCCTTGCGGGCCGAGGCTTCCCAGGGAAGGGTGCTACCAAAAGTTAGCGCTATGATGTTGTTCAGTCAGCTTTTACCCGCAGTGCTTGAAGTCGTAATCCTGATCCCTAGCCGTTTGCCTCTGGTATTGATTAGGTTTAGGGGTTTAGGGTTCAGGCTTGTTGGGGGGCTGGGTTTTAGGGGATTCGGGTTTAGGGGCAGATGGTCCTTGCAGCACTTCATATTTGCGCTCCTCGATAGTTGGGAGGTCGCTTCATGCTGCTAAGCGAGGTGGTGGCCTGCGTTCAGGGCATGGGTTCGGAGTTGGGGTTATCAGTCCCTAAAGAACTACTACACCATTCCCAAACCTGCTTATACCCACCTCGTGGGTGCTTCAAAGTCTGAGGTTGAGTTCCCTTCAAGACGACATTGCGGCTTGGCATCAAGCAAGGACTGGTGCAGCTTGGTTGTTCTGCTTTTCCGTTTAAAGGGGAACTACGACGGTCAAATCCGACCTAGTTACCCTGAAGGTATGCCATCAGTTCGCCCGATCTGAGCCCAATGAACCCGCGTAATACCGTTGCAGTAATCTTCTTGTGTGGAGGTTGCATGCTCTCCGAGAGCAGCCAATTCCCAAAGTAGGCGAAACCCTACAGCTCCCTAAACCCTAAACCACAAAGCTCCGAGTATCTCCGAGCCCGTCCCCGAGCTCGCCACCCCGCTCCCTGCCGCACCTCCCCCCGAAGCAACAATGTCACTGCTTCGAATCTTCTAGACTTCAGACTACTGTAGCAAGAAGAGCATTAGGATCAAAGTTGCACCCCTGAACCTGAACCCGAGCCTCTGAACCCGAAAAAACTAAGCCTGGCAGAACCCTAAACCCTAATGCTGAAGCAAGGCACTCTCTGACGCACCAGAAACAGCATGTGAATGCGACATGGCGAAAGCAAGCGAATTGATAAAGCGAACTGTTTTACACGAAGCGCACAAACTATGCTGGCTTCTGCCGATCTTGGCAATGCTTTGTCTACTAGGACCTGCCGTGCTTGACACAGGCTACAGTCTTCTAGCACTTCGCAAAGCTTGGACCATCAAGGTCTGGTAGATGCACGTAATTTCAAGAGGCTGGCAGACTCAAGGCTTTCATCACTCCTCCTTGAGCTCCCTGGTGAAGGGAGATCACACACTCCATTCCACAGTCTGCCTAGCTCATCCGTGACGTTCGCGTAGGGAATGCCCACCATTATCAGGGCAACACTGACAGAATCGCAGAGGTCGCGAAATCGCATTTCTCAATCCCCAGCATCGCTCATGGGTATGAAACGTGTCGCCGTGGGGGGTGACATAGAGTGGTCCTGGATGCCACTCTCGAACAGGAACTGGTACCGGTACATCACGATCAAGGTACTAATCGGCACATAGTCCTGATTAATCTCCGTCTGTGTAGCAGCATTAGCCACACACGGTCTCCTAGGCATAGGAGAACTCAACACCGAAGGAGGGGCTGACGATGATGACATAGAAGTAGATGCCCGCCTTGGCCTTGGTGGGGTAGCCGGGGTTCCATGGTCATTCCCAGTAGGCGAAGCGGCTGCTTCGTGTATCTGGGTTTCGAGCTCCCGCTGAACAGCCTCTCGTAGTCGTCTCATTCTCCGCGCAGTCCTGGTTTCTTCGGGCCTCGTACAGCACCTATCAACACACAGCCAAATGAACTCCCCAAGCCCAACAACGGCTATGCCCATCACCAAGATCATCACGTAGAGCTCGAGGGAGGTGTTGATCGCGAGGGGCTCCGGTTGCTCCTGAGCACGTGTAGTCTGGACCACCATACACATCAACATAGCCTTCACCACTGCCTTTTTCGAAGCTTCATGAACGCGATCCACAAAACCCCATAGCGCAGTCAATTCGACCAAGCGTTGCCGTGGGAAACTTTTCGTGAGGAGGTCCGCCCACTGCTGCTTCCCAGGAACATAACGGATCTGAACCTGACTCGACTCCACCTGCTCGTGGATGTAAGCCGCCCTAACCCGCAAGTGCCTCGTCCTCCAAGAAGCCGTAGTTGAGGGCTGGGCAATCGCGATGGTAGCCTGGTTATCGATCCCCAAAATTATCATCCGGGGTTGTGGCTCTATCTGATTGACAATCGCCTCCAAAAACTTTGCCATAGTCAGAGCTTCAATTGACGCCACCAACTCGCATTCCGCCGTGCTCAGGCATGTGAACGGCTGCTTGGCCGCCCTCCATGAAACTGGTGAACCCTTCCAGCTCAACACCACTCCTGTAAAGCTCCGGCTGCCCTGCGGGGCGAAGGAGCTGTCAGAGTAGGCGATAAGCTCGCCTGATGTTGCCCTCATCGTCAAGGCCATATTCTTGGTCTGCTGCAAGTAGGCTAAGAGTCGCATGCCAATAGCAACACATCGAACAGCCGCACGGGAAAGCAAGGAACCCATAGCACTGACAACGTAGCATATGTCTGGCCTTGACCGCTGGGCCAACCATAGTAGCTCGCCGCATAGCCGCTGCGCGGCTTTGATCTCCTCGGGGGTGCCCGGGGTTTCTCCCTCAAACGCCTCAAAGGTCACCATGTCGCGTGGTGCTTGCACTTGTGACAATGTAGTCCCCGCTATCCCGTGGTGACGTAGTATCTCGTCGATGTAGGGCCGCTGGTGGAGGTAGAAGACGTTCTCGTCTGATGCCGTTGATATTTCACAGGAACCGTAGGTCGTGCTCCGCAGTCAGCAGGCGACTAAGGCAGCTGGTGGTCTTATAACATATCGAACTTGCCCTCTTGATTGCGGGAGCGGAGTGAGCATAAAGGCACCCGTAACGTCGACTATTCCAACCATCCAGCCCTGGTCTGCTGTATACACTAACATGCATCTCATGCTCTCGGCGGCGATGCCTCCAGCGAAGAGGTCGGAGCCCTCCTCGTCAGCAAAGTTGCCACAGCACACCACCCTGGCCTTTCGACGACAGTACACACTTTCATCTCCAAGATCTGTCGTTGTAGTAGGTGTTGTGCTCGGAGGTTTCACTGTATACACCAACTTGGAAGGGAGCTCCTGCACAGTGAACTCCTTCTTTAACTCGGTGACCTCCTCAGCGCGGATCCTCTTGAATCCCTTCTCAACGACACCCACCTCCTTAGCTATCGCTGACCGCCATTTTTCGATCACCTCCTTGGCCTCATGGGGGCTCACATTGTAGGTGTGGCGCAACGGGCTTTGATGCTCGACCGCATTCTTGATGATCTCCTCAATGCCTGGGGTGTACTCAGGTTCGACCTTTGCAAGTCGTGGAACGTCCAAAGTTCCGATAGAGCTCCAATGCTCCAACCTGTCACCAAAGTTCTCAACAACCTCTGGGCCCACCTCCTCCTCAGACAACAACTCTGATGCCTCAATCAAGGACCAAAGTTCATCACCAGGATCACCGGAAGAACCAATCCTCCTCAAACACCGTACTTGATCACACCCTCGGGGCTCAAGCTCCTCCTCGACATAGTCCTCGACATAGATGGCCCACTCACTGAAGCTTCCTTCACAATCACCCACGGTAGCCACTTCCACATCTCCCCGGTCAACATGAGATCCACTCGACGTAGTCCCGGAAGGTAAGTCAGCAGCCCTTAGTGCAGGACCTTTTTCCTGCTCTCCGTGGCAATCTTCATCTTTTTGACAAAGAGGAAACCCAGCTTGTTGTAGATATTGTTGATCACCAAGACTCAACCGTGAGAACCATTGTGGAGTGTAAGCACTCAGAAACCACCGTCGGTGATCAATCATCACGTAGGCATGCGGGGTCATGGGGTTGAAGGCCGCTGGCTGCTCTGATATATCCACCACACAGCCATCGTACACCGCACCATCTTCAGCCTGGTACTGAAAATCTTCCGGTCGCTCACCTCCAACAACACCGCGCTCGAGGCCCTTATCCTCAACCCACAGCCCTCCCTCATCCTCAGACTTCAGCTCCACAACGTAGTTGAACGTAGCTCGCTCATTGTGAACATCTCGATGACGGGGAACAGTCTCTGCACATTGAAGGGCTAAAGTGGTCCAAGTAGGACGTACATGTGGCCAACGAGCTTTTATCCTCTCATAGAGGAACATGTTGAAGTACTTCATGACCCATGGTAGATCTCGTCCATACCGAGTCACTCCAAATGACCCGCCGTGAACAAAGGCACCCAGCACCAAGCCTTGCCCTTCAGGAGCACGTGGAACCTTCAGGTTGCCGCAAGTCCCCGCAAACAAACTCAGCAACTTGTGAGCATCACTCTTAGAGAACTTTCTGTCCTCATACAAGCCACGCGCAACACCTTCCAGGTACTCAATCTCCTCCAACCGAAGATACTTCAACTCGCACTCCTCCTCCAACGAACCTTTCATGCCCTGGGTGGCCTCAAACAGCTCAACGCAAGGCTCATAAAGCTCGTCGAGCTTCGCGGCTCGGGGAGTCTTTGCTCGAAGCCTCCTTTCAGGAGGAGGGACATCCGGTGGTGGTAAAGGAGGTTCTTCCATTCCAGGGGCCAGACTCTCACTGGTTTCAGGCTCCACAACCACAGTCGGAGCGATGGTGTCCAAAGGGGGTGGCTCCCTGGTAATCCTCACATGGGTCGTCTGCACAAAGGTCCCCATGTCCTTCAAAATAACGTGACCTCCTCGGATATCTGTGGACGGTCCCACATACCGTCCCCCAGTCCAGTGTGGTCCAAAATCTTCAACCGCACCAGTCTTGTACTTCTTGGTCTTCACATACACCTTGGTACCATAGGCCACAGGAAGTGCAGGTAGAACTCCAAGTTGATCACAACGTTGTTGAGCTGCTGCATGTTGAACCGCCGTAGGCCAATGTTGTCGACCCACTCCCGAACTATCCAGTAGTACTCTAGCTCGGCGCTTCAAGTAGCGCACTCCTGCTTCAGCAACTCCATTAGACGCCGACTCCGACCCCGATGTCGTAGTAGGCCACATACCTTGGGCAAGGGCCCAGCGCCGCACCAAGTGGCCTCTGAACTCACCGCCTCGGTCACTATGCAACCTTGTGATCGGGTAGCCAAGAGCCTTCACATCCAAGACAATCTTTTGAACGGCGGGCAGCATCGTGGCAGCCTTCTTGTTGTTGACCGGAACCGCAAAGTACAAGGTGGTGGTGGCAATGGGCTCCTTAAACGTAGCCTTCAACTCCTTCCACCGCTCATTCTCCTTCTCAATCTCCGCAGGGTCACAGTAGTCACTCTCGGGAACGGCCTCCTCCTCGTCGCGCTCCTCCTCTGACAGGATCTTCTCGTCCTCTCCTTCATCAATACCATCTGGAGGAATAGGATGCCCGTGAACTTCTGGGTGTCCATCACCGCCTTCAACCTTAGGTATCCGTAGAGCGCCAATGACAAAGTACTTGAAGAACTTCCCGTCTGGTGACTTGCCATACTCCTTCAGCGGCCCCACCACGTCCACACTTAACGTGTAGGCCATTGGGTGCATAGTCGTTCGGTGCTGCTTGCCTGTGGCGCTGTTGCGAACGCAAACCGAACAGTCCCGACGAAAAGGCTGATGCCCCCGCATAACATGCAGTCGCCAAGCTGCATCACCATGCATCAAGACGAGCGACCCTCACGTAGTTCTCGCCCGTGAACTCCGATATGGAGATATCAACAATCCCCATCTCAACCATGTACTCCTTGGCATCCTTGCACATCGACCACGCTGGCCACATGCTTTCCACACCATCGCGCTGATCTCGCTGAACTCGATCAAGGTCCTCCACCAGCAGTCTAACAGCGCCCTGACCATGAGCAGTTCGACCTGCCGTTGCCAGTGCATGCAGATAATGCACCTTACTGCGGTGAGGGGCGGCTACCACATGGTTCATCGGAGTTCCCAAACTGTCCTTAGCGACCACGGTGCTGATTTTTCCTTCCATTGCTCCCCAAAGCACAACCTTCCAAACATCCTCAAACTCATTCTCCATCAGCAAGGTGTTCAAGTTGATATACATGGTCTCCTTGGCCATGCCCAGATGCTTCAAGGCATCCCGGGGACGATCCACTGCCGGAGGGTCCCAACGAACCACCCACAATGAAGAATTCATCAGGCGCTTTCGAGTTCGCCGGTTCACATTGATGGCCTTGAGCATCTCCCAGATGCCCTTCCTTGGCCTTTGAAGAGCAAGGCCCTCCACCAACACATCCTTGTACAGCAAAAACGGGGCCTTCTTGATTGCCATTTTCGCAGCCTCACTGCTGCCCGTCATAACATACTCCATGAGACAAACCCACCAGCTGGACTTCACAAAGCTCAACGCCTTGACCGACGCCTCAGTGGCGTCCTTGAGTTCTGGAAGCTGGGTCTGTTCCAACCGCGTTATCAGCTTCTTGGCAACCTCCTCGCTCACTTCAGGACATCCTCGAACCACTTCAAGCTTGATAATCTCCCCGTCCTCGGCGTATAGGTAGCACTCCTCAGAGGTCCAATGTAGTTTGTATCCAAGGGTGGAGATCACTTTGCCGAGGGGCGCGATCACCTGTGCCATCTGGTCCTCATTGAGAATAGTGCCCGCAGAGGTTTGCCGCATGGCCGCATAACCATCTCCTGCCAGCTTCACCTTCACGTCCTTAGCCTGAAGCCATTCATGATTGTCCGAAGGAGCACGTAGAACATGAGTCGCTCCTGAGTCCAGCAGTGCAGACCGCGCCCTAGGCGAAGGAGGTACAGGGTGACAGGCCCAGCGACTCACAGTGTCCACCACTGACCTGAACAGCGGAATGTTCTTCATCTTGTAGAACTTGAAACACCTTGGCCTGCACCTGCTCGCCATCAAACTTCACCTTCCTCGTCGGCGAGTCCGTCGCTGATGCCGTAGGCGATGTAGACCCCGTCTCCCCCGGGCCCGCCGCCTCCGTACGCGAGGTTGTAGTCCTTGCCTGACCGCCGCCTGGAGCTCGACACTCCTTGACTTTATGCTGCGTGGATCCACAGCACAAGCACTTGCGCTGCCGACTTCCCTTCTCCAAGAGAGCCCACGTATGTGGGAAGCGACATCCATTGCCCCTTCGACAACCCTTGTCTGACGCAAAGAACCGGCACAAAGAACCCTGCTGCTTGGTAGTAGGGGAAGTAGATGGAGTTGTAGTGGTTGTGGAGTTGTGGTGGTTGTGGTACTGGTGGTAACAGCACGCAGCGCAGGGGAAATATCCGTGGTCCCTTTTGCGACTCCCAGTCTGGCCTGTTGCTCCATCTCAGCCTGGAGGTGCTGGTGAAATGTAGTCACCGTAGACGAAGAAGGACTCACATCCACCTGCAACGTGCTCCGTATCAAGCTCACCCGAAACGAGAGCTCACCGCTCCCCTGGATGATGGGAGCCGTGATCTTGTCCAGTCCTCTGACCAGCACCGACGCATCCGGTTCTGCCATCCCCAAGGAAGCCGCCCTCCGTCTCCACAGGCTCCATCGACGTAGCCCCTCCACCGCTTGGAGGGCTGTAGTGCACTCCTCAGGCTGCTCCAGCATCCGTAGAACCAACGACTTCTCCTGCAGATTACCCGGTTGATACACCGAGTACAGCTTGCACAGCACATCCAAGCTCGACATCTGCCCATGAGCGATTATCTCCTCGCGGATCGCCTTTGGAACGGCGCTGAGCATCATTGCTGTGGCCCGTCTTTCAACTCGAGCTCACTCCGGACGAAGATCATGGCTGGGTCGCGGTCGAAGTTGTAATCGTGCAAGCGGTGGCGCGGCTGAGTACTGAGCATACCAGGTAAGGGCGTCCTTGACGGTCTGCTGCCACCAAAGTAAACTGGTATCCGGCAAATCCTCCATCATCGGCGCTATATGCGTCAACCAGTGAAGCAAGTCTATCGACCCCGTCGACGGCTGGTACTCTGGAAGACTGGAAGTGGAGGAAGTTCAGAGATGCCCGGCTTAACCGTTTCTGGACGATCTTGCCGAGGCCCTTGTTGCTGTTGCTGCAGTAGCGCTTCTATGCCCCGGGCTAAGCTCGCCAAGACACTGTCATCCCGAGCCGGTGCCGCTGCAGCTGTAGTGGTAGGTGGTAGTGGAGGTGGAGGTAGGGGAGGTTGAAGTGGAGGTGGTATGAAGGTAGTAGGTATCGTTCTCGATCCCATCTGAACTCCTTGATCAAACTGCTGCCCTTCATCACGACCAGTTGTACCCAGACCGAACAAGCCCTGGAAAAAGGCACGTGGACCACCCGGCGACTGAGATCTGGTACGAGACCTAGCTCCATGTTCTTCAGAAGGACCAGGTAGAGGATGATTCGCCGGAACTCCGGTAGAAGCTCCAGGATCATAGACATTGGGTTCTACACCCCTAGCTGTTGCAGCCGCCCGATCACCATGAGGTAGATTAGAAACTCCTGAACCACGATCCCCAAGATTCGCAATGGCCCGATCACCCCGTGGTACGCTAGAGCCTTCAGCAACAACATCACCAATACTTGCAAAAGCCCGATCACCTCGAAGTAGGCTAGAACCTTCGGCAACAACATCACCAGTACTTGCAGAGGCCCGATCACCTCGAGGTAGGTTAGGAACTCCTGCAACTGTAGCGTCTTCGCCTTTATATTCCACATCGCCAAAGCACTGACGACCATGAGCCGTAAACGCGGTCGACCCTGAAACAGGACCAGGTAGAGGATGATTCGCAGGGACTCCGGTAGAAGCTCCATGATCTCTCAAACTCATCGGAAGAAACCCCGGTGGAGGACCAAGAGGGGCAGCTGGCCCTGATTGGGCCCTCATCTCATATCTCTCAAGCTGCTCACGTAGCTGCCTAGCTTCCAAGGTCGCCTGCTCCGTCTTCAGTCTCTCATCCTGCAGTCGACTCATCACTTCACTCATCGCGCTGTCCAGTTGCCGGGCTACTTCAGCCTGAACCATCTCTTGAGGAATTCCCGCGGAACCGCTTGAGTTCGATTCCGGCCTCCTTTCTCCCACAACTGGAGACGCAACCATCATAGTCTGAACTTGACTTCGATTATGCCACACACTTGCTTGGTTAGTCGTAGACGCCGGAGGGGAAGACCACGAAGTAACCTCCACTCTCTTCTGAATATAGTCCCCCAACCTGGTAAACCACGAACCCGGTCGAAGTCCTCCTTCTCGCGCAGCCACTGGTGATTGCCCTGGCAAAGGCGAAGGCTGGAAGGCGGGGAACAGCGGAAGAGAAACTCCGGTATGTGCAGCTATAGGAGCCACCGGGGCGGCCGGCTCCGTGTGCAATGCTGTTCCATCAACAGGAATCTGACGCATCGCACTCTGTGCTTCCACACCATCATTCACAATGCTGCTGGGGGCAACGGGGTCCTGACCACGAACTTCACTTACTGGTACGTCAGGAACCCCATTAAGCAAAGCCACTGTAGGTGCCGAAAGTGACGCTTCATCATCCACACGCAGTGGTTCCGAGAACAGTGCCCCGTAGTTCGGAGCCCCATCCTCATCGGGTAGCGTTGGGCTCATACCCTGCTGAAGCAACGCACTCTCTGACGCACCAGAAACAGCATGTGAATGCGACATGGCGAAAGCAAGCGAATTGATAAAGCGAACTGTTTTACACGAAGCGCACAAACTATGCTGGCTTCTGCCGATCTTGGCAATGCTTTGTCTACTAGGACCTGCCGTGCTTGACACAGGCTACAGTCTTCTAGCACTTCGCAAGGCTTGGACCATCAAGGTCTGGTAGATGCACGTAATTTCAAGAGGCTGGCAGACTCAAGGATCACCTAAACCCTAAACCAAGAAAAACCCCAACCCCTAAACCCTAAGCCCTATAAACCCTAAGTTTTAAATTCCTAAACCCTACTAACCTCTAAACCCTGAAACCCTAAACCAAGTCAGCTTCAAAGGCCACCTTCTCTACGGAAGAGGCGCGCGCCATTATCGAGAAGGAGTTGGGGAAGAGTGTGGACGAGGTCCGAGCTGCGTTGAATAATGCAGGCTATACCTTAACCTGCCATAATCTTCCACCTTTTTAGGATCTATTTGATAAACTAAACCCTAAAATATTTTTACAGGTACCCTACAATACAGCAGGTTCTGATAGGTTACGGTAGGGTTTACGGTGTAAGGGTTTAGGGTTGAGGGTTTAGTGTGTTTTGCTTGTAGCGTTTGTGCAATAATGGCTTGCTGCCAATGTTCACATACAGCAGCATTGAGGTTTAGGGCCTTTAGGGTTTAGAGGTTAAGGGTTTAGGGTTTAGGTAGTCATGAACGACCGTAAGCGTTTTGAGGGCTTGCCTGCTGTGCAGTCAGTGCTCGGAGCATCGCATTTTGGGTTGCGGGTTCCGGGCTTTGGGCTTTCTTCCTTGTTGAGTTCGGGATATGATTCAGAGACTTCCTTGCCCACGAACCCAAAACCTACCTTTTGTGGCAGGTCTCTAATTTGCATGAGGGTGTCCACTCGGACCCTAAACCGGAAAAGAGAGGTTTTGATAATTTAGGCCTCAAGGTGAACACGTGGGTTTCCAGTCCCTCGGCCCGATCTGATCTTTAAGGATGTCCACTCCAGTTATATGGGTTCTAGGGGTGATGGTTTAGGGTTTATGCGATTTAGTTTTTTGATATCTTTAGCTAGTCCGGCATTTCAGCCCTGCTCATAGCAGCTACACCCGAGCCCTGAACCCTGCCCTAAACCCCGAACCATAAACCCTGGATTCGTTCACCTTCAACGGTGGCTAGCGAAACCCGAAACCGAAGCTCATGAGCCTGAGGGTTCAGGGTTTAGGTAGAGTTTATGGTTTTTGTTTCAGGCTTCAGGGTAGGCAGTGCCGGAAGAGCATTGAAGGGCTGATAGCAACATGTTAGTATAGGGGCCTTAATACTTGGACTAAGGCTTCGGCTGTGTAATGTTGCCATAACCATGCTGTAGAGTTAAATTGCGACTACGAATTTCAACACTGATTCTTCAGACCTTTGTACTAGGGTCTATAGGCAGTTGAGTATTAACCAGGCCTGCGTACTAGTTGACATTATCGCCAGCCCGTTTTTGGGTTGGCCTTGCAAATGTCTATGGGCGAGCTTTTGAGACCTTGGTTCCTACCCGCCATGGGATCACCAGAACGGCTATGTTTTGCAGGATAGCCCCAGGTCAGGATGCATATTTAGTGGCCGTATGTATGCACAGAGGCCTCTGGCCGCACAGGTCGTTCGGAATTTCAAGTCCGCTCTTGTTTGTCTTCAGGAGGGTGAGGAATTCGCGGCATGCTCTGGCTGTGGATCCAAGAACCTACCGTTTTAAGGGTTAGACCCTGAAATTAAGGGGTCATAACCTACTATTTTGTAGGGTTTGGGGATACAGGTAGCTTAAATCCCAACAGCCCGACAAGAAGCAAGACATGGCCTCTTGTTGCCACGAGGCTGTGAGTTTCTATTCAGCTAACCATTGATATTGGGGGAGCTAAGGAGCCAGGGATGATGATAATCCCTATTAGATAAGGAGCTAAAGAGCCAAGAGAACCCCAACATCACTGGTTAGTCAGACTTACAAGCCCAAGCATGCTGAAAGGGCATCGAGGTTCAAGGTTTAGCTTGTCACGGTGGTTTTGCGGTTTATACAGGCTTTGGGCGATGCTCCTAAACCCGAACCCCTATTAAGGAACGCTATAAACAACTATCTTGTAGGAAGACTTGTTGTATGCGCCTTAAATGGACTATTTCGGCCTGCAGCATGCGTCACGCCGGCATTTGGACAACTGTCATACCTAAACAGTTTGGAAGCGCTGGGTTTGGGTTTTAGCCATGCGAGCTGCACAGGGTTCATGAGACTCAGTAAATAAGATTACATATACCTTAGCCGGAGTTCAGTTACAAGTAATTGTAACTATAGTTACCGTATTTATAAACCCTAGGTCTGTGGGGCTTTTGGAGTGGAGAGTTGAACTTTTCGGGTTTTGGCTTTAGCTTATCCAAGAGTTCAGATTCAATGTTTAGAGTCGAGCGTGGCCTTAGTCACCACATATGTGTGCCTGGTTCATGCCTTTAGCAGCAGTGTGCAGGGGCTTCGTGCGTAGAGCCTTTGGGATTTAGGCTGGGGGGGCTGAGAGTCGGGTTCGATTGATTTCATGCTGTTACTGGTAGTTTCAATTTGTTTACCGCTGTCCAAGCGAAACATGTGTGCTGCTTGCAGACTGTTTTTTTTTGAAAGGTTGGTGTCGGGGCCAAATTCGGGGCTAGGCCGAGACCGCACACACCGAAGCTCAGGTTCGGGAGCTGCAAGCAGCATGAAACCGTGACATGGAGGGTGCAAAATGGTGTGGCAGAAGCTGCGCTGAAATGAACTACCAACCGTAACAGAACAACCCAATCGAAAACACACCAGAGATCTGCGGCATGTTGCGTCAGTCTGCCCACTATGACGACGATCACTGCGATTATTAAGTTGGGACATTGCATCAGTCTCATTCCTCGGTCTTCTGTTCCACCAAATAACAAGCACACAAACAGAGAGCAAACATGCATCCTGTGCAGGAACAACCAGTGTTCCATCACTTTCAGCCAGCCAGGCTGCGATTGCGAAACCCAGCCCTAAATTCATGCAGCACATGTAAATATCTCGGCGGGGGGTTCAGGGTAGCCCAGCGAGGCAGCCTACCAACCAGGCTGTACCCACGAGCATATCATAGAATTGACATCTGGCCCATCACTGTCCATTTCACGATAGGTCCCGTAGAAAAATGAGATCAAAGAGCAAGGTCGTGTGCTAGGAAGACGCCACCCGGTGTCGTGCACAAGTATGCAGGGAGACACCCAGCTTCGCAACATGGCCGTGGGACTAGAAGCCTCAATCTTGGTCCGAAATATCGATCGCCAAACGCCAAATAATTGCAGGATGACCGAAGTGCAAGCTGTAAGCTCTGTACCCAATATGTTGGAAGCATTTTTAGGTCGAAACAGCCGTAACAAATCGAAAGCCTGAAACCGAAAGTGTGTGTTCCCGAGGTGTTTTCCGAGTTTTCAGCGGAGCCGGTGGCTGCAGCGAGCTTGGCCCAAGTTTACAAGGCAGTTGACGCGTTCAGGTTAAGCTTATTAATGTATGCATCTCCGATTTGCGGTTGATGCAGTGTGTAGTTTCGGGATGTGCTCGTTGGAGGTGCCAAAGTTTTTGCGGTTTCCGTGTTTTTTGAACCCGACTGAACATTGGGAGAGTAGGACTCAGGTCTATTTGCGGCGTACATCGCAGAATGCACGTTTTTGGTTGGTCAGGTGACCAGCCATTTGGGGTTTGTTTTGGAAGCTGTTCGGGAGTCCTGCTTCAAATCATTCAAATCGTTAAATCAAAAGGAACTCTGTGCCATCAAACCATCGGGTGAGAAAGTATGTTAATTTCACGGTGGCGGACAGTCCTTTCACCTACTTCCTGAAACGTATGAATCTCGGGTTTGGGCAGAACTCCGAGCTTCGAGTCATCTAGAGGCGTATGGAGGCGTCCAAATATGTGATCGTCAGCTGTGGTCCGACACGGGCGTTCGCTGAGCATGCAGGTCGAAGCTTGCCTTCCAGCAACACCAACCGGAAGTCGACCCAACACGTCGGGTAACGCATTGGGTTTGCGGTCATGGGAGTTGGGGTTATGATGTGCGATCGCAGGGCTTGGTGCTCGGGAGTACTATGTGCGGGTTGTTCCACGTTAGATGGCCTCGGTGCGGAGATTTCGTAACACTTTAACATTGCCCGCAAGGCAAAGTAGACCGGTCCTACGCTTGCAGAAGGCTACTATTCTACAAGAGTTAATCCGTTGAAAGTATGCCAACATATGCCCTCAAGCCCTATTCCAGCCAATACCCAGGCACCCTCAGGGATGTGAAGCAACGAACCCCCCAAAGGTATCCTACTTCATCTAGGTTCCTGAGTAGTGCCCTTTTGCCCCTTGTGTTTTAGGGTCCCCTTCTTGAAAACAAATAGTCATAGTCGGAAAAAGGGTACCCTTATCATAAAGGGGCTACTCAGGAGCCTAGCGATTTTATGGCACAAGATGGGTTGCTTCTAGGAGTTCTATGTTTGTCCCTGCAGGGGCCTGGTAAGGCCACAATATAGGGGCCTAAATTACCAACAGTATTCTGGGGTTCCTTATTATAAGAACAGTTTAATGGGCCCAAAAACCTTATTCTAATCATTAAGGCCCCTATACATTAATCTGCACAGGCAAAGCTGAAGGAGACTGGCGACGAGGTGGCTGTGAAGGCCAGCTTATCGGCTTCACCCTGTCCGCTGCTCAATGGGTTTCATATAGGGCCCAAATAAATTACCAATACGATTTTGGTGGCTTCCTTGGCTTCCTTACTATGGTTTTAGTATCATAAACCCTAAAACGGCCTCAAACTCTATTCTAATTATTCAGGGTTTATGGATTGTGGGTTTAGGGTCCCAATCTCCATGCTAGCGCAGGCTATTCTCTGCGCAATTGCCCTCTAGCGGTAGGTTGCCGGTGGATCCGCATATCGGTAGCTGGGCACAGCTTTAGACATGGGTGTTCCATATGAGTGATGTTGCTTTCAGTTTTGTGTCAATACAAACCCAGGGGAATAAAGTACTGATCTTGCAGGTCTGAGGGGCTTCTTTAGCCCCAAGTCCTGGAACAATAAACCCTTCCATAAGCGCATAGATCGAAACCCTGCTTCTCTAAACCGCAATCCTTGCAACCACGACCCTCAAAGACCAAAGCCCCAAAACGGACTCACGGCCCCTAAACCCTAAACCTTAAAACCCTAAACCTTAAAAACCTTAAACCTTAAAACCCTAAACCCTAAAACCCTAAACCCTAAACCCAAAGCCTTAAACCACAGAGAGGTCCAGAGGCCCGGAGCGCTGCCAACCATCAGCCGCGACCTGCCACCCGCATGAAATTCAGTGACGAACGAAGGGCTTGTGGCATTTTTCAGCTTTGGTGTTCGGGGAGTAGGGTGTAGAGTATGTGTAGAGTTGTAGGTTTCTCGTAGGGTTGAGCATGTAGGGTTATAAGGGGTTTGGGTGGATTTGGGGTTAAAGTGCTACACTGCAAGACTGGAGCACGGTCTTCAGGTCAGGCGGTTTCCAAGAAGGGTCACGGAAGCGGGACGCCTTCATTTAAGGCTGGGCTTACATTGGCGTACATTTTGCTTATGTCACGCTTATGTCTGTGGCTTCCGGCTTTAGGCACACCTTCAGAGCACAAAAGGCCTGGTTGGGGACTTGAAGCATTTCTTCCAGAAGGACTTAGTGAAGCTTTCCTTGAAACCTACTTCGATGGAGTGCCTGGTGAGGACCTACGCGACACAAGGTCCTACTAGTCTACCTTAAACGACTACCATAGCCTACTTTGCTGTCGGCTCTTCTAATAAACCCTAACATAGAAATTTATCGGGACCCTGCACAAGTAGGTACTGCTAGGTTCAGGTATGGGATCCGACAAAGGTTCCGTTTCCCGGCTCCTGGTAAGTCACATCCCACTCTTCGGAGATCCTTCATATAGGGTTTAAGTTTTGGGGTTTGCATTGTTGAGCTCAGGGAACCTAACCTTAAAGCATCAGCCGAGGTATGTCATGCGGAAAGCTGCAGCCGTCACTACCGACCTTGCATCGCGATTCACTAGCCAGCTCACTGACTGGAAGGCACCTCATCCTGAGCCGCAATGCCCGATCAGCAACCCAAAAACTAACATAAATCAGCAACTCTAGATCTCTTAATCCCTACCTGGACCCCAAAAGTATGTAGAATAATCGCCTTTTATAGGTTTTGGGCCATTTTGTTTCCTACTTTTGGGGGTCTACGTAAGGTGTCCAACGCATTCATCCGGGCAAGGTTTACGAATTCGGTTTGGGTGGTGTGGGCCCCTGATTAACAACCTCCTTGCAAGAGAGCCACGGCTATTGATCATGGGTTCCTTAATGAAAAACATAACAAGAATCAGAATAAGAAAAAACGCAACTTTAACAACCGACCCTGTTGTCTTTACTTTACTCAGCAATGCCAAGGGTTCCAAGAGCTTCAGGGCCATATTTTTGGGACAAGCCAGGGTTTAAGGTTTAAGGTTCAGCTTCAGGATTTAGCGTTGGTTTTTGGAGATTGTGATTGTTGCTCCCGGCGTTTTGTGTGCTCGCCCCGCGACCACATATCAGGATCGAATGTTATGGCTGTAGTGCAAGGTTGCCTCGATCTAGATACTTGGGCTTGCAGTAGTTGCATCGATCATGCTTCTACTGACATCTAATCCCGCTATCGCAATTTCGCAAACGATTACGTTCCCTTCAAGCTGAGCTGGAGCAAGGACCCTTGCAGAATGGAGTCAGACAGAAACCCTGAGATGGTCAAGCTATCTTGCCGAAAGAAATGTGTGATTTAGATGACGTTTGTTATGCTTTCAAATCACTGTAAATGTTGATTTAAGTTGATTCGGGATTTATAGTCTCAGTCATACTTCACGGAGAACTTCCCTGGTTGGTTCCGTGGCATTCACAGACCTGGAATCCCCCGAAGATGGTACACCAACAGTCATAGGGACCCTTAGCGGGGTGGGGGGAGGGGGTAGGGGACTAAACTTCCTTACATAGGCCTTATTCAGTCCTTATTGTAGGTATGAAGGCCTCCTAGCCCTACCCCCCTCCCCCTACCTCGCTAAGGGTCCCTATGAAACAGGCTCTTGTGGAAGTGTTTGGAGAAGGCCTCTACACAGAGCTCGACTTCCGGAATGAGGCGGGGAGGTTAGTAGGGGCCTAAATAATTATTTTGGGGTTTCCTTACAATAAGTATAGTATAAGGGCCCCAAAACTCTATTCTAATTATTAAGGCCCCTATATTACAGACACTTGGAGGACATGTGGGGAGTCGCTTCTCCTTGGAGCTGATAACCATACCATACGGTTGATGGTATAAATCCTGCATTACCTTAAGGACCCAAACTATGGGAATTATGGTATATTCCTAATTATGGGTGATGCAGGATTTATATCATCAACTGTAGCTCATGTTCCAGATGTCGGTTCGAAGCTGCACGGATATCCGTCCTAACTTTTGCTCGCGTGGGTCTCCTTTGTTTGCTTGTTCTGTTTTTTTTTGCGTTCGTTTCCCTGCAAAGGGCTGGAAGGCTCTGCGGAGGTCTTAATGTCAGGTGCTGTGATTGGGATGTAGCTGCAGCGGTTTTGAGGTTTGGTTAGTTACGGGCCCTAGCGGCCCCAGCCTTCCAAAACGGTGCAACATTTATAATCGACATTCCGTCGATGCATGATTGTAAATCGGCAACCTTCTAGCCCGAGTGTTTGTGTTTGAATGTAGATATACACACATGCAAGATAGGCTTTTGCAGCTACTTACAAGTGTTACCCCCCACACGAGCGAGACCTTCTCACAGCAAGGAGTGTGCCAGTAAGCCCCAAATCCCATCAAACCTAACCCTGAACTCCAAGCCCAGCAACCCTGCACCACAAGACTCAAACCTCAAGCCCTAGAAACCCGAAGCCCCACATCCTAGACCCCAAACCCAAAGCCCTGTAAACCCTAAACCTCGCACCCTAAACCCCAAACCTCACCTTAAACCCGAGACCCCAAAGCTCAGACCCTAATCCCTAAAGTCCCTAAAGCCTTGAAGCCCTAACCCGAAATCCCAACCCCTAAAGCTTAAAGCCAGGCCCTGAATCAGCAGAAGATGAAAAAGCTCATCGCCTCCGAGCCGCGTTGCTCCCGCGTCATGGTCCCCGAGGTTTTCATGGACCGACAGGGTGTTGAGTTGTTGGGTTTGAAAGTTTAGGGTTTAGGGTTTAGGGTTTGGGGTTTAGGGTTTAGGGTTTGGGGTTTAGGGTTCAGATTATTCAATGATTGCGGCTCTCTCGGTTAAAACCCCGCTCGAAAAGGCAACTATTATACCCTAAACCCTAGGCCCCCCTCCCCTACAGCAAGAACTACTTACCAAGAGCTTCCCTAAATCCTAAAAACCTAAACCCTGGTACTTCGAGTGCACGGCAGGACTATACGACCCGTCGGGTGCTGGTCTCTCAGTGGGTGGCCAGGAGCTGAGAGTCTCTTGCTAGTCAAAGACTGAGGGTTTAAGGCTGATGGTATAGGGTTGAAGGTTAAGGATTTAGGGTTGGGTTTTAGAGTTGAGGGTTTAGGGTTGGTATTTTGGGGTTTAAGGTTAAGGATTTAGGGTTGGGTTTCAGGGTTTAGGGTTTAGGGTTGGGATTTGGGGTTTAAGGTTAAGGATTAAGGGTTGGGTTTTAGGGTTTAGGGTTTCGGGTTGCGGTCAGTTGGTTTTGGAAGCATTTGGTTGAATTGGCGGCTTCCTTTAAGGGAACCCGCAGCATGGTCTTAATATTCAGAGCTCTACATGGGTGGTCGTTAAAATTAGGTTCCCCTTTTGGGTACCCTAAAGAATAGGTGCCGTACTATATTAGGGACCCAAAAAGGGACCGTAATTTTGACAGCCACCCGCACATTCCCAGGATCTCTCGTCTTCTGCGTATTCCATGTGGTTCGTGAAAACTTGCATCCGGGGCAGGTTGCTTCCATGCACAGTATATCCGAAGGGTCCATGCACCCAAATAGTGCACCGAAGTACCTATAGCAGGACTACATTAGGCCCCAACTAACTAGATACTATTTGGGTACATGGACCCTTAGGGTACTGGCCCGGTTTCTGTGTTAAAGGTGTCGTTCAACGGCCTCTTGCCCAGAGGTCGAGAGGTTCTAGGGTTTAGGGTTCTAGGGTGTAGGGTTTAGGGTTCTAGGGTGTAGGGTTTAGGGTTCTAGGGTGTAGGGTTTGCAAGTGAAATCACTTGCAGATGCCTCACTCAACGTTGTTGGAGACGCATCTGTGTGTCTTGTGATCGCAGCTACGAATCAGGTCAAGTGTGAGCAGAAAAGAGGTCCGCTCAGCCCCGTTCGTCCGGGCCATCGGGATTTCGGCATCTGCTCTTCAGGCCTCTTTCCAGCGCTTGTGCACTGAGGGCATTCGAACAGCTACCGGACTTTCATGGTAGCGGAGCCTTCGGGCTCCAAAGATCCAGGGACCTTCGACTGCTGAGCGCTCGTACCCTCAGCAGGTGACTAGTCTGGTAAGTGGCGAGTACGCCATGACGGAGATCACGAGATCCAAAGATGGCGTGCCAATCTGGAATGGTGAAGCGAGCACATTCCAGGAGTTCGAGGAAACCGCATTGATATGGGAACAATCCATAGCTATGAACAAGCGATACTTGTGTGGACCCAAGTTGCTAGCAGAGCTCACCGGCGCTGCTAAGAGATTGGTGGCGGGGAAGCCCCATGACTGGGTTTCGCACTCTCGAGGTGTTCGTGACTTGATGAAGCACTTGAGGGCTTGTTTGGGGAAGCCTTTGGTGTCAGATCTGACTGAGCATCTCAATCGCTACTTCAAGAGCTCCCGTCGGCGTCCGAACGAGACCATGAACGATTACATCACAAGGAAGTGCGAAGTGTACCTACGTGCCTGCCAGGCCCTTCAGCGTGTCCTACCGCATCATGAAGAACGGAGTGCCGAGGCGAAACCTAAGGGCACCCCGCAGTGGAACACCAGCCGCCGGAGCAGCTGGGACTCCATGGGTGCGACTACGACGGAGGACCAGGGCGAGACACAGGCCGCGGCCCCTGTGGGACAGGAGCCGGAGGATGCCGATGACGATGCCACCGAGCGGGAGACCGAGGACCCCTGGCGGTGGTGGCAACCAAGTCAGAGCTGGTGGACAACCTCCTCCTGGTGGACGCCGGGATATGGAGGCTATGGCTCCAGTTGGTACGGCACAGGGGATTGGGAATGGTCGCCACCCAGTTGGCAGACTACTTCGGAGGCGCCACGGCCTCCCATCCCCGATTTGCTGCCGGACTTCGTGCAGGGATGGTACCTTCTGCAGGACTCAGGCTTGGACGCGGGAGAAAAGAACATGATCATGGCGGCGCTGGGCGGAAATTTTGCCCTGCAGCGAGTGGCGCAGGAATTGCGCAACCAATGGTCTGGTCAGGAAGCTCATCGGCGACGGGAGTCAGCGAACCGTCAAAGTGGCTATTGGGGTGATGGACCCCAAGACGACCTCGAGGAGAACCCCGAGGCCGAGAATGACGATGGCCTCGAGCCGGAGCTTGATGAGGAGGACCAGGCGATGTTGACAGTGGCAGAAGAAGAGGCTCAGGAAGCCATGGCGGCTATGGAGCAAGCACGGCGCACATTGCGTGCTGCCCGTACGCGGCAGCACAATGTGCGCATGTCAAGACAGTACTTCAGAACACCCGGGCGGGGTTCCCAAGGTGCTGGTCGAGGTCGGGGCTCCGGAACACCCGATGACTCCAAGATGACGTGCATGCGATGCGGGAAGGTTGGTCACAGGGTGGCCAACTGCCCTCAGCCGGCGCCCCAGAGCGCCAAGATAGCCGAACAGGTGGAGGCGAGCTCCTCCTTCATATGTTTCAATGATGTGGAACCCGAGACGGCGTATGCGACGGGGATCACTACGGCCGAAGCGGTGCAGCAAGGCAAGGCCGTTATCGACGGCGGAGCTACCAGAACCTTGGCATCTGTACCCGCGATGGAGGCAATTATGTCCTTGAACAACCAGAAGTACGGCAACAACGGCGTGAGCGCCGTGGACCTCAAGGACCGCCCCATCTTCGGCTTCGGGAACGGATCAGAGAACCAGTGCACCTCCACCATCCATCTCAGGATCGCCTCCGACGAGCAGCCCGGCGACCTCAAGGTGCACTGTTTGGACCATGGTAGTGGCCCGCTTCTACTGAGCGTGGATTCTCTGAGGAAGCTAGGAGCCATTATCGATTTTGAAGCTGACCTGATTTGTTTTAGGAACCTCAACGACTGCCAGATAGTGCAAGTTGAGCGATCATCTACTGGACACCAGCTGTTACCCGTAACAGAAGATTTCATGAAGCAAGCTCACCCCGCTAAGACGGCGATTCCTAGCTTGCGAGAGTACCTGGCCCGGGATGGCTAGGGACAGCTCCTTCGTTCCTCCCGTTCCGCGGAGAAAACGAAGGGTCCAGAATACGTAGCGGAACATGGGGCTAGAACCACTTCGAATCCCAGTAATGTACAGCCTACTGTGAACGATAGTGGTAGCGTGAGTGAGGGTTTTAGAGATTCTGCTTCTCCTGATGTGCAAGTGGTTTGTGACAGCAATGTTACCTCAGTGCAGTCTTCGAGTCAAGACGAGTTCGAGGATCTTTTCCCGCCAAGCGACCAAGCTCAACATGGCAGTGGCCTTCAGCAAGCTGAATGCCATGACGAAGGAGCAGCTGCGCGCACACCTGTTCGAGAACTACCACGAGCATGCCTATGTCAAGTGGACCAAGGTGGAGATCAAGCAGCGCATCCTCGAGCTGCAAGGGGACGACATCGAAAACCTCCGGCGTGGGCCAGCACTTACAGCCACTCAGACCGCTGTGGCCGAAGTGCGCCGTGCTGCCAAGAAGAAGGCCAGCTTGGTGCAGTTGTGCCAGGAGAAGTACCACATGGAAGTCGGCAGGAACGACACCATCGCGATCCTGGAGGCCAAGGTGATGAAGCAGATCTACGAGAACACCGAGCCCGAGCCGGAGGACATCATCGGCTTTGGCAAGAACAGTGCCCTTCAGTACCGCGATATGCTGAGTGCCGAGCACAACAACTACGCCACGTGGGTGACGACGATGGCCAGAGAGAATCTGGTCTCGGGATGCGACCCGCGACTGTATCGTTTGGCCCGGTGGTTGAATACTCACATGAGCAAGACGACAATGGCGAATCCCAAGGCGATGGTGCCGGCGGCCAAGAAGGTGACGATGGGCTACCGGAAGTACGACGGGCAAATGCCGGCCCCGAGCGAGGCCAGCAGCGGTTCGGGACATCAGGAAACCCAGGACCAGAAGATCGATGCCTTGGCCGAGGTGCTCAGGGACCTCAAGGACGAGATCCGCGAGCTCAAGGGCGAGAAAGCACGCAAGCAGAGGACTTCCGAAGCTACCGATTCGGAGATGCCCGACGAGTCGGACACCTCGTTTTACAAGATCAACACGCCACCAGCGAAAACACCGGCGGCGCAGAAGTGAATGAGGATGCTGAGGACGTAGCACCGGGGACGGAACCAGGTGAGTACCTTAGTGCCTCAGAACGGTTGAGCCAGCAGCTTAGAGGCCCGGGGCCTAGGACGCAGCAACTCAGCGAGCAACAAGCCCGTAGTTTGGAGTATAAGGCCGCTTCCGTGGTTCCCGATTTGTTTCAGGATCTGGTAGGCTATAACCGTCCAGTGCTGCTCCAGTACAGTGAGCATCGCAACCACACACTCTCTCAGGCTGTGCAAGAGCGAGCAAAAAGCTCAGAGTCCGTGCTACAGTGTGGGCCCTGGAATGGCTGCGAAGTGGCCACTAAGGAAGGACTAAGGTTGCTACTAGACCGTATCCGTTTGGAACAACCTCAACACGTATGGCTTGCACCTCCTGCGGGACCCTACAGTCCGTTGTGCAACCTGAACCAGCAAACGGAGGCACAGCGAGACGAGCTACAGCAGAAGCGCAACGAGGCTATGCGGCGCTACGTGGCCTGTGCTTGCGTTGTGCATTTGTGTGTTCAGATGGGCATACATGTGACATGGGAGATGCCAGAGAAGTGTCAAGCTTGGAGGTTGCCACTTTTGAACAACTTGAGAGTGAAGTATGACATGTACATGGCTGTGACCAAAGGTTGTGCAGTGAACCACCGGAGTGAACCGCAGGGCCAGTTGACGCAACAGGGTTGGAAGATTCTCACTACTAGTAAGCGACTGTCCGAGAACCTTAACCTCCCGTGTCGTTGCCCTCGTAGCTACAACCACGGAACGTGTAGCGGCAAGAAAGCCCCCATGGAACTCCCCTACACCAAGGAGTACTCCCAAAGAGTAGCAAGGATCCTCAAACAGGAGTTGTCCTTCGAGGCAACACTGCGGGAATGCACAGGGAGCACGGACCTGGTTCCCAGTTTCGGGGAAGGAGAGTTCTGTACCTGCGGGGAGGTGTGTCTTCCAAAGGTTCCTCAGGAGTGTGCGAGTTGCCTGAAGGGTCGAGTGCAGCTGCAGGTTCAAGAAGGGATGTTTCAGGAGGATTGCGATGATGAGAGTAGGGTGACCGGTGAAAACGATGATGACATGGACACCTCAGGTGATGTGTACGTGGTAGGAGATGGAAAAAGGGAAGTGTTCTCCGAGGCTCAGGTTCAGAAGATAGAGGCCCGAGCTAAAGAACTCCTTGAGAAACAACAGTTCAGCCACGGCACTTGTGAACAGGTCCTGAAGTCCCTGCCCAATTACCGACCCAAGAACCATCGTAGTGTGCTTCAAGAAGAACATGTCCGGTACTTGTCGTTTGGTCTGTATGCCTACGGAAACCACTACGGAGTTACGAAAAGTACCCTGAAGTTTCCCAACATATGTAGATATATTCTCGCGTATGTGCAGCACTGGTCGAAGGAGCAGGTAGAGTGCACCTCGTTTGTGGTCAACGACAATGGCACCCTGAAGGTTCATCGTGACAACCACAATAGAGTAGGTTCCCGGAACTGCCTGATAGGTGTAACCAACTACCAAGACGGTGGCCTGTGGCTAGCAGGGCCACCGCAGAACAAGCAACAGCCCGCGCGAGCCAAGGTATTGCCAAACGGCAAAACCGAGCTGGGACACGTGGTGTCCACCCGGCACCGAGTGGTGCACTTCGATGCCAAACAGTGGCACGCGACCGAGGCTTGGCATGGGGACCGCGTCGTGGTGAGTGCTTTCGTGAGCCGCGGTTGGGATGAAGTTGGTTCAGAAGTTCAGGGTCTTTTGAGAACGTTGGGATTTCCGGTTCCTGCGAGTGTGAGTTGTGCGGAGGCCATGGTAGTGAAAAGTAGAGGACCCTGGTCAGGACCCCTTAAGAACCAAGGCAAGGCGGAACACGAAGCGATCAAACGTAAGCTGTATTTGTTGCATGCCGCCACCGGGCATGGCAGCACTCGACACATGATCGATGCCTTGAAACGACGGAACGCTAAACCCTTGGTGTTGCAACTTGCAAAAGAGTTTACGTGTTCCATTTGTCAGGAGCGGGCTAAAGTGAAGCCGCGACAGGTTGCCTCCCTGGAGCCTTTACCACCTAAATTCCACACTGTGTCTGCTGACATAGGGCATTGGATGCACCCTCAGACCAAGGAGCATCAGAACTTTATGGTGGTGATGGATGAGGGTTCGAGGTTCAGGGTCGCGAAGATACTGACCAAGGGACAGAAGCAGACCCCCAGTGGAGCAGTGTGCACGAACTATTTGTCTGAGGGATGGTTTCAGATCTTCGGAAAACCAAAGACGCTGAGGCTCGATCCTGCTGGTAGCTTTCGTGGGGAACATATGTCAAGTTTCTGCGACCGCCATGGCATATATCTTGACATAATCCCTGGGGAAGCTCACTGGCAGATTGGAGTGACAGAACAGGCCGTACAAGGACTGAAGCAGCTCATGGACAAGCTAGCAGCTGCCGACCCAGAGGTCAGTGCGGAGGAGTGCTTGAGCGTGGCTGTCAGTACCTTCAATCAGCGTGAGATGGTGCGAGGCTTCTCGCCAACCCAGCATGTGCTGGGCCACAGCCCAGACAGTACGGGGCGGCACATCCATTCCGCCACCTTGCTTCCAGAAGAGCCTATCTTGAGTAGTTCCCCGGAGGAGCTCAAGCGAGAAGCTCGGTTGAGAGCAGAGGCCGAGAAAGCCCTGGCGGATTGGACGGCCCAGCAACGAGTGACGAAGGCCTTGAATTCTCGGACCAGGCCTCACCAGCAGTATCAGCCAGGAGACCTCGTGTTTTTCTGGCGAACTCAAGAGTCGGGCCAGGGCAAGCGTAGTCCTGGGACCAAGCACGGCCGCTTCCTCGGACCAGCGAGGATCCTCGCCACCGAGGTCCGGAGGAATCCGGACGGCAGCACCCGGGATGGCCACGCTATCTGGTGTGTGAGAGGTAGACAACTCATCAAGTGCAGCCCAGAACAACTCAGACCCGCCAGCACGAGAGAAGAGCTTGTGGAGAGCTTATCCGAGGACCAGGGAACCCCCTGGACCTTCAGTCGGCTCTCTCAAGAGTTGGGCGGAAATCAATATGAGGACATCAGTGCCGAGGTGCCCGATGATGCCGAGTGGAGGCGAGCCCAGGACGTGACGGAGGAAGTGGCCCCCGCACGGCATCGCTTGACACGCAAACGGCCACCACCAGGACCCTTGGATCAAGAAACCACGGAATCGATGGATGAGCTTCTGGCAGAGACGACCCCTACGGATCCAGTGAGACGCAGCAGCGCCTCAGCGGCATCAGGACGTCGAAGGCCAGAGCCCACGGAGCGAGGGTACAGTTGGTGGTCCGAAGTGAAAGAGTCCGCCTGGCAACCGGCTGATTCCAATTTCTGGTCGGAAGCTCACGCTGCCGTGGCAGTAGAAGTGGACATGCCGCAGCAGGGACAGGCCTGGAACAGGGCCACGAGAGACCTGGGAGCATACTTGGCATGTGCGTTGAAGAAGCGCGCGGTGGAAGTATCGGAGAAACGCCTCACCACCAAGGAGCTTGAGCAGTTCAAGCAAGCGAAGATGATTGAGGTGAAGAACTTCCTAGCGGCGAACGCGTTTGAGGTCCTGCCCGACCACATTAAACCGAGTAAAGAACAAGCAGTCGGTATGCGTTGGATCTTGACTTGGAAGATGCAAGATTCAGGATTGCCTAAGGCGAAAGCACGCGCCGTGCTCTTAGGCTATCAAGACCCATCGTATGAACACCGAGCAACAACGGCACCGGTCATGACCAGGCAGACACGCCAGCTACTTCTTCAGTTGGCGGCCAACCAAAAATGGCGTATCATGAAGGGAGACGTCAGCGGTGCCTTCTTACAAGGGCGAGAGTATCCAGATGAATTGTTTTGCATTCCATGTCCAGAAATATGCCAGGAGATGGGACTTCCCGCTAATACCGTGACTCGTCTTAAAAAGGCGTGTTACGGATTGGTGGACGCACCCCTTGAATGGTACAAGACTGTGGCAGCCTACCTGGAGAGTCTGGGATTGGAGCGGCTATGGTCAGATGCTTGTGCATGGGTGTGGAGAAAAGACGGCGTCCTCCGAGGTATGATTTCGGGACATGTTGACGATTTCATCTTTGCAGGCTCTGACTCAGATCAGGAGTGGCAGAGTTTGTTGGCACAGATTAAGGCTCACTTCAAATGGGGGGACTGGGACTTGGACAACTTCACACAGTGTGGAGTGCAGGTTGAAACCACGAAGGACGGCTTCACCTTGTCACAACCAAGGTACCTTGAGGGAGTGAGTGAAATCCATGTCAATGCTACGCGGCGGAAGACCCGTCAAGCCGCCACCTCAGACCGCGAAAAATCGCAGTTACGCGGCCTACTGGGAGCACTTAGTTGGCACAGCCAACAAGTGGCACCCCACTTAGCAGCGGATGTGAGCATGCTCCTGTCTGAAGTAACTCACTCGCAGGTGGAGACAATCTTCCGGGCAAATGCTTTGCTCACTCAGGCCAAAGCCAGAAGCGACCACAAGCTGAAGATCCAGAGGTGTGTGTCGGAACAAATGATCTTGGCCGCTTGGGTGGATGCAGGCAGTCAGAATAGGCACGATGGTGGCAGCACTCAGGGCGTGGTGATCGGTGCCGCCCCAGCAGAACTTCTGCAGGGGGAGGTGACTCAGGTCTCTTTGATGGCCTGGCACTCAAATCGCATAGATAGATCTTGCCGCAGCCCAGGCGCAGCAGAGACGCAGGCCGCCGTGAACGGGGAGGACGCATTATATTATGCACGCTTCCAATGGAGTGAGATGTTGTATGGCAACGTGAACCCTCGGCAACCGGATGAAGTTGTTCGACGAGTCACCGGGTGCCTCATTACGGACTCCAGGAATGTGTATGATAAGTTATCCTGTGAGGTGGTGAGCATCAAGGGTGCGGAAAAGCGCACCAACATAGAAGCCCTGGCATTGAAAGAGTCACAGCAGAATACTGGGCTCATTGTGCGGTGGGTGCACTCCGAAGCACAACTGGCCAATTCGCTTACCAAGATGGGAGGCAAGAATGAAATCGAGATGTTCTACAGGCTCGGGCAGTCATGGCGCATTGTCGAGGACCCAGAAATGCAATCAGCTCGCAGGCGGAGAGAAGCAGGCTTAGAGCCGCTAGCACAGAAGGAGAAGCAGAATCACTAGTTGTTTTGTTTGGGGAATGCTGCGCAATACGGGGATTCGGAGCCGGGGGTCATGCAAGTGAAATCACTTGCAGATGCCTCACTCAACGTTGTTGGAGACGCATCTGTGTGTCTTGTGATCGCAGCTACGAATCAGGTCAAGTGTGAGCAGAAAAGAGGTCCGCTCAGCCCCGTTCGTCCGGGCCATCGGGATTTCGGCATCTGCTCTTCAGGCCTCTTTCCAGCGCTTGTGCACTGAGGGCATTCGAACAGCTACCGGACTTTCAGGGTTTAGGGTTCTAGGGTTCTAGGGTGTAGGCGTAGGGTTTAGGGGTTTAGGGTTCTAGGGTTTAGGGTTCTAGGGTGTAGGGTTTAGGGTTCTAGGGTTTAGGGTTCTAGGGTTTAGGGTTTAGGGGGCTCAGGGTCTAGAACTGACGGATCTCAGGATTTGTGGTTTCTGTTGTGTGGTGCGCCTTCGGTCGTGTTACAGGCTTTGGTTGCATTTGTCTGCGACAGTTGTGTGGTCGCGTGTTTGCTGAAGGTTTGCGCATTGGGTCTCAACCGTTGGGGCTTTTTGATAAACCATTAAGGCCTAAACCCTAAACTGGGGTTGTGGTTTACGACCAGTACTCAGGAGATAGCCCCAGACCTGTCTTGTTTAGGGCTTATAAGGTGTCCAAGTCGGGTTCCTTGAGAGGGATCTTGAGGGCTGGGCGGCCCCACCACGGCTCCGTGAAGTAGGGTCTAGGGTTTAGGGTGTGTGGTGTAGGGGTTAGGGTTCAAGATTTAGGGTTCAGGGTTTGGTAAGTATAAGGTTAAATACCTTAGTCGGAGATGTTTTTAGTTAAACTATATTTACGATACTTTAAGCTGGTTAGTCAAATGATCCTCTAAGTAAGGACGGCACCAAGCTGACGAACCTGTCATCCGAGCAGATCATGGATGGCATCGCTGATGCACAGGACCCAAGCAGTCACAGAAGCCCAGGAACTTCGGTGAAAGAAGGGCAAAAGAACACACCCTAAACCAGGCCCAGGACCTTAAAGTAAAAGCCAGAAAGTTGGAATATGATTATCCGAAACCCTATGGTAAATTACAAGGTATCCTACCCTGAAACCATGTTCCAACTTTCTGGAGTTCCCTTTAAACTCCTAAACCCTGAAGCCGAGCCCCTAAACCCTTGAAGGTGGGTCCTGATCCTTCCCTCGCCGGTGAACCCAGTGCGAGGATGTAAGAGGGTTAGGGGTATAGGGCCCGAAACCTGGCACAAGTCCGAGGGTAAAAGGAGGGACCCTTAATCAGACCCCTCTTAGTATAGCTATTATATACCCATTATATAGCCCATTATTATAGGGGTAGGGGTCCCCATTAAGGGTCCCTCCTTTTCCCCTGTGAACAAGACGTCCCGACGAAGGCCTTCTCTAGCTGCTCCAGTAGCGAGTACCAGCTGGCTGGAGACGTGTCATCCCAAATCGCAAGTCCGAATCCATCAAGAACGAGGCTTGCGTATGTTGGAGTTTCCGAAAATTAGTGGTACCTTATTCGGGGGCCCCTGCAATAGCGATTCTACTATTTAAGGTCCTATACTATAGGGTCCCCTATTATCGGAAACCTCCATATGTAAGCTCGAAGCTCGAAGCACCACAGTCCGAATCTCGGTATCATCGGCTCCGGAATGGAATCCAGAACTCAAGAATGTCGGCTGCTTTGGGTAGCATAAAGGGGCTAAATAGTTACCGATACTTTTTTTTTGGGGGGGTTCAGTATTATAACTGTAGTATAGTGGGCCCCAGAACCCTATTCTAATTGTTAAGGCCCCTCTGCTAGGTGCAAGCAAACGCGACCCTAAACCACGTGGTTCGCGGCTCTTCATTACAGTCGGACTCTGCGGATTTAGGCTTTCCGGTATAGGTTTTGCTTCAGGAGTGTTTCCTTCATCAGCTGCTCACATGGGGGCGGCGGGCTCAGTCTGTCGTGCTCTGGGTCGGGGTTTGGTGATTCTTGAAGTTACGGCAAGCTATGACCCACTTCTTGTAGAGTCGTTAAAGCTCGCCCAACTTGATGTAGAGCTTCTAGTGACTCACAAAAGGCGAGACACGGTGGCTTGTTTGAGATAGGGTATAAACCCTCTCTAGAGCCGGTGTCTGGCTTGTGTTTAAAAACTACTTTCCCAAATTCGGAGAAGCAAAGACTTCAGTTTCGGGATGTCGGGTCCGGGCTCAGTTATCATCTACTCGTAGGGTTAGGCTTTAGGGCCTTTCTTGGGTTTGGGTTTCGACGCAGCGCAGAGACCAGCCCGAAACCGTAGCCAAGCAATGACCCAAGCCTTGAACACTAAGCCCTGTGACTGGGGAGCACTTCTGCAGTCGGGTGGAACGAACTTAAGAAAACTCAACATGCTCCAGAGTTCAGGCGTCGTGGTTGCGGAATCTTCGGCCTTGACCCATGTAGGGATTGGGGCTTTACGCTCTTGCTTAAGATCTGCAGGTAGGGGATGAGTAGTTACTTACACTATCAGGGTTCCTGATTTGCATGAGATCATATTCTAACCCGGAGCTTTTCCTAACTGCTGAGGCTCCTCTATCGAATGCAGCGCCGAAGCGTGCAAGTCTCTGAGCCTGTATAGCACGCACCGAAGAAGCCCAGCACGTTTGAGTACCTGCCGACCCGAACCCTAAACCCCAGGCTCTTTGCCCTCAACGATACAGCCTGCACCCCGCACATCTCGTTTCCGGCAGAAACCTAGCTGAGCCCTGATAAGCAAACATAACCTAACTCACTAATTATCCCTCAGCCCTAACCCTTAACCCTAAACCCAAATCAACATCCCTAAACCCTAAAGCCTAACCCCAAATCAACATCCCTAAACCCTAAACCCAAACCAGGAATCCTGAACTCTGGAGACCCCCTGCATATCACGGTCAGGTTCTTCCATGGCGACCCGCATCCCGGAAACCTGCTCTTGATCAACAGCGGCCCGGATGAGGGGAAGCTGGCCGGGAACTTGGCTGAGGGTTGAGGGTTTCGTGTTTTGTGTAGGTTTAGTGGAGGAAGGTGTATGTATACAGCAGCGTTTACTTGAGGGTTTAGGATTACTTCAGGCTTATAGTTTTGGCTTTGGGGTTTGGGGCTTGCGCCTTTAAGCTTTCCTTAGGGCCTAGGCCTTGGCAGGTCTGAGGGGGTTTCTGTGTAGGATTTAGGGCTCGGGACAGCCATTCGGACTTGGACTTTCGAGTTGGCTGCTGTGAGCAGCAAAACATTCAAAACTGGAAGAGCCGGCAGTCTAGATCCCAAAAGGACCTCAGTATACCTTAGAAGCTGCCCCCGCCAATGTAATAGTGACGATAAGGATTATATTAGGGCCCTATTATATTCCTATTATACCACTATTACAGGGTGGGGGCAGCTTCTAAAGTATACCTTTAGGGTGGATACTTTCCCACATCATCCTCATCATTGAAGGTTCATCGTCATCATCATCATAGTGATCCCAATACAGAAACCCTTCATTCTACCACGTACTTGGTACTTAGGACCCTTTGGGGAGAGCAGGCTCCAGCTGCTGCGAGCTCTCCCCTGGCATCCTGAGCACCAGAACTCCTCCCAGAAGCACATGGGAGTTTCCGCAAATAGGGGACCCAAGTAAAGTACCCTAAATAGAAGGATCCTTATTATAAGGACCCCAAAATAAGGTACCCCCAATTTCGGAAACTCCCACATGGGTAGCTCTTCTATACTAGGGTCCCTTTTTCTAGGTATCTAAGGACTGGTATATTCAGGCTTCTGGGCCCAAAGACCATACTATATAAGGCTTTTGGGCTATTTTGATCCCTAGGGTTTCTAGGTCCCCAAAATTATGTCACCCTTACACAAAAGGAACCTAAAAGGGGACACTAACTTAGAGAACTACCCACATGGAAACTCCTCCGATCCACATGCCTCCCGCCTCGGCGAACAGTCTTACGAACAAGACCGCGAACCAAACTCATATCCCAACATCCCAGCATCCCAAACCCCAAACCCAAAGCTCAAAGCTGTCTCTCGAGGCATCCGCATACAGCCAGGGTGTCCGAACTTCACTCCTGAGCGTGGGTTTGTTGCTTACATTGGCATCCCGAAGCCAAGGCCCTTTAATAACTTAGATCCACGAAAACCCGACAAGCCTTAGCAACAGCCCCAAGGGTCCGGAACACCCTAAGCTTTAAGAGCCTTACAGCCCCCTGATACCCTAACTTCTTACCTTTGGTTTGTAGGGAATGGAGGAATGGGGCACAATGGCTACTACTTTTACTACCATTCTTCCATTCCCTACTAACCAAAAGTAAGACGGATACCCAAACCCTAAACCCTAAACCTTAGAAGCTGCCCCCACCCTGTAATAGTGGTATAATAGGAATATAATAGGGCCCTTACATAATCCTATATAATCCTTGTAGTCACCATTACAGGGTGGGGGCAGCTTCTAACCTAAACCCTAAACCCTAAACCCCTTAACCCCTTAACTAACCCCTAAACCCCTAAACCCCTAACCCCTAAACCCCTAAACCCCTAAACCCCTAAACCCCTAAACCCCTAACCCCCAAACCCCCAAACCCCTAAACCCTAACTTGTCCCTGCCTCTGAAGTCTCTGGGACAACCGACCCGAGGTCCTCCTCGATTTCGGTTTGGTCGCAGAGATCCCATCGCCAGGTCCCCAGGAAAAGCCGCAATGAAGCAAAGGGCCAAAGGTAGACAGAGGGCTTAGGGGTTTAGGGTTTAGGGGTTTAGGGATTTAGGGGTTTAGGGGTTTAGGGTTTAGGGTTGTGCAGGTATTAGGTGGCTTTAGTTGTACTTGTATTTGTTTATGCGATTTACCTCCCTGTATCTGTCTGTCCGTCTGCCAATCTGTTTTTTCTAACGAGCGATCTATCCGACCCACTGTCCGTGTATCTATTTCTCTTCCATCTGAATCTATCTATCTGTCTATCTGTGTATCTCTGAATGTCCATATCTATCTATACCAACATGTCAGCCTTTGTCATTACCTATGACTCTTCACATCATTGCGTAAGTACCCATCAAAAGATGTCGACCAATATCGGCCTCAACTCTTAAGCTCATGCCTATTCTGACCTATACCTACGTGAGCCTAGACCCAGATCTTGACCTACACCTGGAAATAGACCTATACGTAGAACTATACCCATAGCGATACCAGTAGCCTTACCGCTATCCTTATACCTTATGCCACATATCTTATACCCGTACCTAAATCTCCACTTACCCACCTGTCTACCTACCCATGGTGCATGTTTTGCACAGGAATCAGAGACTCGTGTGGCACTCAAAACTGAGGTTCGCCTCAAGACCTGCGCGGAGTCTCGGCACCCCTACTTGGAGGATCATGGGACTTAGTAGTTGGGGTTATAAATATGGTAATTATAACGAGTTATAATTGCTCATACCCCCAATTAAGGTACGTATAACCATACTTACTAAGTCCCATGATCCTCCAAGTAAACCCTCACGATGTTTTCCGTCCAACGTGTCTATCCGAATGGCTCGATATACTTGTTTGTGTGGGGGGGGGGCCTAGGCGGTGTGTAAGGAGATGCTCCATCAGAGTACATGTCCTGGGTGTTTTCATGCATGACCATTCTAACCAAAAGCAGCACTCATCTACGTCTTGTGGTCCATTCCTTCCCAATGCTTCGTATTTGGAGCCCTTCTGGGAAAGAGCTGGCTGTCGTCAGCGCAGCGGAGTTCGAAGATGCAGCGGCGGTGAAGGGTCATTTGTGTGAGCTGCACGGCTTCCCGATATACTTGCAGACACTTGTGCATGGCTGCAGGTGCTTGACTGATGACACCAAGCTGGATGGAGCCATGGATTTGCAATTGGTGTTGGTGACCCTTTGCAGCTTGCCTCAACATCTCGGGGCCGTAGCTGCAAGAGATCTTGCAGATGCTGCTCAACAAAATCGTGTTGACACGGTCCGATGCCTGGTGGAAGCTGGGGCTGAAAAGGATTGTCGCCGGGTCAGTGATGACAAGACAGCCCTCATCATCGCGTCTGAGCGTGGCTATTTCGAGGTAGCTCGTTTGCTGTTGGAGGCTGGGGCTGACAAGGATTGTCGTCGGGTCAGTGATGAGAAGACAGCTCTCATGATCGCGTCTGAGCATGGTTATTTCGAGGTAGCACGTTTGCTGTTGCAAGCTGGTGCTGGGAAAAACTTCACAGACCAGGACGGCAGGACGGCCCTTATACTTGCGTCTAAGTTTAGAGCTGGTCATTCAGAGGTGGTTCGCCTGCTGCTGGAAGCTGGTGCTGAAAGAGACTCTGCAGACCAGTACGGCAGGACAGCCCTGATCTTCGCGTCTTATGCTGGCCACTCAGAGGTTGCATGTTTGCTGCTGGACGCTCGTGCTCGAACAGATTGTCGAGACGTTGGCGGCTTGACCGCCCTAATGTACGCATCTCGCGAAGGCCACGAGAACATTGCACGTTTGCTGCTGGAAGCTGGTGCTGAGAAAGTCGACTTTGCAGACCGGCACGGCAGGACGGCCCTAATGCTCGCATCTGATGCTGGACACTCGGAGCTGGCACGCTTGCTGCTGAAAGCTGGCGCTGATAAGAACTGCTGCGACAGTGAAGGCATGACGGCCACAAAGCACGCGTCCCGGCGGGGTTTTCGGGAACCTGCGCGTATGCTGCGCGCCGGAAGAGACTGGTGCTGATGCGCAGAGCCTCAAAGACCGCGCCTCTCACGGCATTTAATGTTTACACCGCTCCTATGAGAAGGATTGTTCTGGAAAGCCCAACCCTGTAGTATACCCCTCTTGAGACTGCATCCGGATCCGTATACCATCAGGGGCTGATCTTGGACGACTTCGATGTCACGACTTCGTCTTTTCAGAAATTTAATATACTCCTGATTCCTGATCTTGCTACATCGTTTGCTGCTACTAAGCTACTAGTTTTGCAGCTACTACTGACGTGACTGTTGCCGTGAGCGTCAGCAGGACAATCTTGACTAGATCTTGTCATGCTTAGCTAGCAATCCCTACACCCATAATCCAAAACCCCACGCCGTAATCATAACACTACTAACCCTTATCCCTAAACCCAAGCACTAAGCCCCAGACTCTAACCAGAACCCTAACCTTTAACCCTGGACTCTTTCACTCTAAACCCTCTCTCTCTCTCTCTCTCTCTCTCTCTCTCTCTCTCTCTCTCTCTATATATATATATGTATGTATTTATTCATTTATTTATGTATTTGTTCATTTGTTTACATGTGTAACAGTTAATCATGAAGCTCAATCAGCACCTGGTCCCTGAGCTTCTGAACTCCAGAGGCTCTTTGCTACAAAGACTCCCTGAATCCTTAAGTTCATCTTTCCTTGAAAGGTTATACAGGGTTCTGGATTTAGGGTTTTAGGGTGAACTATGACTTCTAGATGAACCCGAAAATTGGCACCCTCGTTTAGACACCCAAATGTCAGCGCAAGGTCGCAGCAAGATCAGATCATTACGGCGATCATCCACGTAGGCGAAAGTTTTGAGAGTTCAGCCAGGTGTTGGTTTTTAGATTTACAGGCGCTGGGACAGCCCGATCCTCCCCGCATCTGTTGTCAACCATCGTGGAACACCACTGGTTTGGAAACTCAGTACCTACCTCAATTTGCCATAGAGCTCTCATGTGGACTCCAAGTTCAGGATGCAGGGGTTTGATCTCGAGGTTCAGGGTTTTAAGTGTTCAAGCACCAAAATCGAAAATTGGCATTCTTGACGTGCTGTCTGGTCCGGGATCTCGAGTACTGATACTCCATATCTGAGCAATGAGCAGCCAAACGAACAGTGCTGCCGCAGACGTAAACAAGGCCGAGGCGAGCTTGCTTTTTGACTGCTAGTCGATGTGCTGTAACTTTTACTTACTGGTTGTGAACTCAACTTTTCACCTTTTGGGGTTCTGATAAGGTAGTCGATCTGAAAGTTTCAACGTTTATTCCCTTGGGTTTTGGGCCAGTGAGCTTATACTTGCACAGCTAAACCTCTGCGTTGAATCGAGGACACGCTCTGCAGTCGTCGAAGCATGGGTAGAGGATTTTACAGCCGAGATGCTGCAATAACGCCACCCGAAATCCGAAACCCCTTTAAGTCCCATAAATCCCAAACCCTAGAACGTCAGTCCCAAACTTGACCCCCCACAACCTCAACCGTCCCTTCTTAACCTACGGGCATCCCACGACCCACACGCCTGAACCGCAGGCACTATGAACTGGGAGGGCCTGATCGACGACTTCATTGCGCTGGGCTTCCTTCCGAAGGCCGACCGTCTTTTCATTTGGCTTCGGGGCAAAGAGTTACGGGATTTTGGGGCTAGGGTTTAGGGATCTTGGCACCGTGAAGCGACCTGGTAAGTAAGGTTGATGGTTTAGGAGTTTATAGGGTCTCGGTGCAGAGTGGGGCTGTTCTAAACTCGGATCTTTTGTTTATCGCGTGAGGTACATACCGTCAAGCCGAGGATCGCCTAACGTCGGACTTGCAAGAACTGCTTGGACACTGGGTGTTGGGGATGAATTCGGCTTGTGAGGACTGCGACCGCGCGACGATTATCCCTGTGATGCAGCGCGCCGGGTGCCCAACTACCTCGGCTGACTGCGTCTTGTGGCCGATGGATCCGAGACGTCGGAATGGTGTGCGCTTTGAAGGTATAATTACTTCTCGACTTTCCGAGCTAAAGTTTCGCTCCGTGCTCGCGAATTGTCCAACGTCTCGACTTGTTTACATCTTTGCACAGCTCTAAACTCCATCGGGTGTACAACAAACATACCACTCTGAGCAGGAGACAAGGTCTGCTTTGGTCTGTACAGTATCGATGCCACCATTACAGAAATTCGGTTCATCTCCAAATGTACGGAGGCCATACCAAGTGGAGTGTCATCCACTCAATTACTTAATGCTGTCTACTATCATCACCTGTTTATCCCATTTCTCACCCAAATCGTACAAGCCCAGGTGTTGAAGCCCTACCTGAAGGGTGGTGGAGCCAAAGCCATGAACTTCTCGGCGCTTGGGCCCGGATGCCTGGCTGTGCGCGAGCGCTGCTTGAATAAACTCGACCCACCCTTCATTCCCCGAAATGGTCCTAAGTACATATATGGGGGACCGGAATAGTAATCTCTACTTCAGAAACCCTACTTACCACAACCAGAATAGTAATCTCTCCTTCAGAGACCCTTCTTTTTGCTGTGGGAGGTATTCAGGACAAGACCCTTTGGGAAAGTTTGGAGCTTCAGGATGCAGGGTTTGGGTTAATGGCCTAAACACTCTCCGATACTATTGCTTCAGGGTTCCTGACTATATCATGGTGCTTAATATAACCCAAAACCCCCATGCTAACTGTTAAGGGGGAACCCAGGAAGGGTTCCAACTCATCCGGGACGGCGGGCTTAGGGTTCCGTCTGCCAGAAGCCAACGCGAAACTCTTGGTTTTACACTGCACAGACACTACACCCTGAACTCCAAGTTCGAAACCCCGACGTCGGAAATTTTCCCTAAACACCCAATCCAACCCCCAGCCCCAAAGCCACCGGCATACACAGCACACTGTAAGCACCGGACCGCACCGGCATAACGCCCATGCGTGTACACAGGAAGCCCGTTAATGCCGACACATGTTGAAAAGGCACACAGATCTTAAACCTTACACCCGATGACTTCAAGAAGAAAGTTTCGCATGAGCTGGGCATTGGAAAGGGCTTTCGACAAGGACTTGAGGAAGAGGATCAAGAAGGTCACCAGCACATCGAAGCAATCCGAGCTCGGGTCGTGGAAGAGCGAACTCCAGCTCCGCAGTACTTTGTGGGAGCACAGTTCCCCGAAGCACAGGCGGCGAACTACATCCGCATATCCAAGCACTTAGGCAAGGCATTGGTGGAGTGCAACCACTGAAAACCCTACTTGCTGGTGGAGCGGTTGTCCCCCACGTCCACCCCCAGACCTCCGGGAGGATCCAGAAAGTAGATCCCTTAATGGGGGTTCCTATAAAGTACCTTTAGTAGTATAGGGCCCCAAATTAGGGGATTTACTTTCTAGCTCCTTCCGGGGGTCTGGGCCAGTGAGGAATGGCAAGAGGCATTCGTCCTCGGGAGTCCGGAGTTTGCAGAAGGTGACATCCCGCTGACCCGCGTTGGAGAATCCTTGTAACTGGACCCTTTTCAAGTAACCCCAAGGAAACCTCTAAAGGAAGCCGTAAGCCGTAAACGAGCATTCAACCGAACCCCAGCAGGAAGCCTAAAACACTTTACAGGAATCCCTAAATAGAAGCCCTTAAAGGAGCCCTTTCGAAGCTGTAGTCTCCAACCAAGAGGGTCCACATATACTACCATTATGGAATCAGGTCCCCAAAACCTTAATAGGAATGGTCTGTTGGGACCTAATTCCATAATGGTATTGTATGTGGACCCTCGGGGCAAGATTCCAAGGCAGGACCTTCTCCAGGCTACGTTGGAGATCCCTTTCTCCATCCCGCCGGGGCTCTCGATTTTTTGGCTTTACCCTAAGGCTCCATAGTTTGTCCTTTTGGGGGTTCATATGTAGCCTATAACGTGATCCAAAAAGGAACTACTATGGAGCTTTTTGGAGGATCCTGGGACTTGGTAACTAGCTATGGTCTTACAGTTATGAATCACTTGTACCCCCAACTGGAGTAGTTGTATCCTTATTTCCTACAGGTCCCATGATCCTCCAAGTAGTTGTTTAGCAGTTCTGGGTTTGAGCTTTGGGGTTCAGGATTGGGCTAGTTGGTTTGCGGTTTCATGCTTTTGGAGCTGTGGCTTCGGTTGTTAACCTGTTGGGCAACAGGAGCGGTAAGGATCCATCCTCACGGGTTTTTTGTGGCTCAGTTCAATGCCGTACACGGGCTTCGGGTTCGCACGGTCTTGGATGGTTTCTTACGCATGCTCGCACCTATGCTGCGGCTGGTGGGCTAGAAACCACCTTGAGACCCGTTTAGCAACATTAGCGCAGCATACTGAATGTTCCGGACAATGCGAGCTGTAGTTGTCCCAAGGCTCTGAGAAACTGACAAGTCTTACCAAAATCTTCAGTATTTTGATGCCCATGAGTGGAATTCCGATTTGCAGAACCGCTGGCCCCAAATCCCAAGTCCCACCTGCCCTCAGTCGTGAATCCTAGGCTGCGCTTTCGAAGCCTTAAACTATCTCAACCTATTTAGATCCATCTACATCAAGCCAGACCTGCCAGCAAGCCTACACTGCGCCCAACGACAGATCCCTAAGTGGTTGACCTGCAATGTCTATACTCAACCAGACCCATGCAGGCCCGAAAAATTTAACGCGGAACCATCCATGTCTTAGAAGAAAAGCCGGGGCTTAGGGTTTAAAGGTCGGGGTTTAAGGTTGGTTGGTTGGTTCTCAGTCCAGTTGGACAGCTTGTGGGCACAAGCGAAGATGCTGTCTAGCAGGGGTCCTATACGTGAGGCCAGCCATTCCCTGCACCGCAGTACTAGGGCAAGGCTCCCTGCACGTCACCTGCAAGCATTTCTCACATCTTCCACCTCCAGAAGTTCTCTGCTCGCACACAGATGTCCTCAGCTAACTGTACCACTTTGTGGTGAGCGTCGTGGCTGATCGATGTTGCCAGCACGCGCAGGCCAGAAAAGTCTGCTCCCAAAGCTAGACATTCTTGCCGCAGCGCATCAAAGCAATGGCAGGAGCAAACAGCATGAAAAACTACGTTAGAGTACCGTTTCTGGCAAAACACACAAGCTTGAACTTTGGCCTGTGACGGACGCCCATCCACATGACCCAAAGTCACGTATCCGCACCTGAGCATGATGAGTGCTCTATGTCCTAGAAGTGTCTTCCACGGAGCACGCATTGCTAGAGCATCTTTCACAAGAGTGCATGGCGGAGACACCAGTTCGCCGTACGCAATCGGAAACTTGTGCGTTGAAGCGGCGGCTGCGAGTCTTGTCTGTTCGGCTTGCACCAGAATTTCACGAACGTAGCGCTTGTAACATTCCTGAGGCTTCCCAGCGAGGGCCCACAGTGGCCAGTCGAGAATGCCCTGAGAAGAGAGGTTTTCTAAGGATCGCTTGCACCAGTTGGATGCTGCCGACCTGTGTCCTGAAAGGAACATCCTACCTGCAAGAGTGGTTTCCCCCTGTAGCCACAGCGAAGCACGCACCGCAGCAATATCTACTGTTACCCTGGCAAGGGCTCCAAGATTCCATCCGATCTCACTGAAACACACAGCTGCGTTTCTCCAGGTTCCTGCGCCTACCAATTGTCTTGACCACCGTTCGTAACACTGTGTAAGTGCCGTGCGTGCCTCAGCATCAAGACCCCAGATCCATCGGCCAAACCGCAATGAGGCTTCAATTTTGAGTCCAAAAAGGATAGTAGCGACAGCGAGAGGTATCCTCTTGGACTTGGTGAGCGAGCACAAAATGTCAACCATGTAGGAGCACTGTGCAATTAGGGGCACCACGTGTGGCATCCACTCACCACTTGCAGCCCAGCGCAACCCGAGCCACTTATGAACCTTGACCTCTTCGAGAGCAGCAGGGAGCAGAGGGGGCTGCCTGGGGAACAACAGAGGCCTCGCAACAGCACGGCTGCAGTAGCCAGGCGGATGAAGCTTTTGAACCACGGTCTTGGAAGATCCCAAATGCAGTTCAACCTTCACATCAAATGCCCAAGAGGCAATAACCTGAAGTGTGCGCGCGGCCTCACCGCGACTGGACGCCACAAAAACCGGGTCGTCAGCGTGCAGGAGGACAGGAACCCTATCCACCTCAAGCAGGTCCAGAGCTCGTGCGCAGGTTGCTTCACAGTTAGGACATTCGCTCAGCGACCTGGCACCAGGAATAGGGTATCCGAGTCTGATGCACTCTGCAATACTTTCAGCAGCAGCTTGATCAGGTGTCCCAGAGCCAGACCAAACATGTGTAGTCCATGCATCCGGGACCCAGCCACTTGTCGCAATGCCGCACTTCTCATCACGCAGTTTCTTCACTAGAGTATTCGGGAGGAGACAAAAGCATTGCGGTCCATATTTGCTGCCTTCAGGGATACCCTCGCTTAGCGTCACAACCGAATCACCGCTGAGAGCCACTCGCCAAGCGTCTTCTTTCATGATGGCTGCCAAAAGGGCCAGCGCGCCATCACGGATACCTGCAGTATCCCGGGCCTCCACTAGCAACAGATCTCGCCACGCACGGGGAAATGCGTGCACAAAGTCAGCAAAAACAACAAAGAACGTCCTGTTAAAGTGCTTGTAGTCATCCTGCAGAATGGACAGTGACAGTTGATGATGGAAAACATCAAAACGGTAGCCTGTTTGAACGTCATCGAGTGAGGCGTGAATGACACCAGCGAGCCTGGTAAGCAGGATTTCTTCCTGGAGCATACCATGTATGTCTGCAACTGCCAGGAAACGAAAAGAGGCCTCGTGAGCTACCGAACCCTTTTTGTACTTAACGGTCAAGAAGCGATGTCTCCATAGCCAAGGACGCCAGCACAACAAGCTGGGACCACAGAGCTTCTGAAGCATCCATGCTGCCCTGCACCATTCATCCTTATCACACGAGATCACCACCCTGTTAATGAGAAAAGGAGTGATAGCACGAGAAGACTGGATGTTGCGAGCAGCTCTGTACCACTCAGCAAGGTTTACCTCACTATCCCAAGGGCCATCTCCAATGTGTGCACGAGCTGTGTTGGACACCTGACGTGCTTTTGAAGAAATTTCACCATGGAACTGCGTGTTGAAGGAGCCAGGCCATTTGCCTTGCCCTCGAAGTTGTTGCACCCAGGCGGCGTGACTTCGAGCTTTGCTTAGTTGGCAATGGTCATGAATCAGAAGGGCAGGCGGGCGTGGAAGCACAGGTTTGAGCCACTTTAGACATGCCTGGACAGAGGACTGCGGCCATGCATGATCCCGCCTTGCCCGCTTTAGGAAGCTTTCGAGCTCATCTTCATCACGAAGGTGTCCTCCATCCGGAGGTGCTCTGTCAGCAACCCGTGCCTTCTTGCGCTTGTCCACGGCTGCAAACAGCACCCAGACATCACGGATGCATGCTTCAATTGTATAGAAGACTAGTATAAGCACATCAATGCTCCAAGAGATCCATTTGGGTAGCGACGACTTTCTCGCTTCTTCCATGGGAATCAAAGACGATATTGCATCACCCAGACTCTCAAAGGCAGCCAGAACATCACGTGCGCAATTCAGGCCATGCTCCCAAAGCGGAGGGTCATGCCAGTGCGCAGGCAGGGAAACTTCTGCAGGAGCTGGCGCTTCAATCTCATGATCCTCAAACGCAGCCTCGACCAAGAAATGGTCTCCTCCAGTGAACTCGTTGCAGTCGTCCCATGTGCAGCTACTTTTGCAGTGCACACCGTTGTGCACCGTCAGTGTCGTCGCAATTCCTGGTGAAGCGAAAAACAAGTCAAGAGCACGACTGGCCCCTGGACCCCCGTTGCAGTGATGCGTGTCGCAGGAAGTAGCCCAAACCTTCTTTCTGCGTCGAGGCAGACTGATCTCAATGGGAGCCTCACCGCAACATGGCGTGTTGCATAGCGTGAGTGACCACTTCCTCATCACTGCCAGCAGCGCCCTCTCCCGAGCAGGTTTTGGATCAGGACCCTTGCCGAGACAGGATGGCTGCACATTTGCATCACCTGAGATTAGCAGAGGTGGCATCGATTGCCCTCTTTCTGCAAACAACTCCCGCAGTTTGGCAATGTCAGCGTCAATACGGGTTTGCGGTTTAAGGGTTTAAGGTTCAGGGAGTAAGGGTTAAGGGTTTCGGGTTTAAGGGTTCGTGGTTTTGGGGATTCGGGATAAGAGCCTGAACTGTGAATGCTGCTATGATCAACACCAGGCCCTGGGTGAGTCTGCTGGCGCGGTCCATTGCCACCCTCGAAGGCAGCTTGTCGTCTCGACAACCCCGAAGAGCCGGAAATCCGGAGGTCTTTGTCGGGTTCACAGTGCCCGCTTATATGGCGAAGTTTCCTAATCAAGGTCAGGTTAGTGTTTCGTAGCACATCTAGCACTTGCTGGCTTAATGAGTACTGCAAGCTTAGAGTCCAAGAAACAGTCCTTATGTCAGCCATATGCAAAACTTGTGTAGGCCATGTCAATGCCTAAGTATAACCTTCCGACGAGGACAAGGCCCCGACAAACAGCCACAGCAGCCTATGACAGGGGCTCAGGCTCTTGAGAAGTGGTGCTCCTGAGTGCATGAAAGAGGGCATTGCACTTCTGATAGACAAAATCCTGCCTTACCTTCAGGACCCTCAACAACTATGCGAACTCTGTTTTGTTCTTAGATGGGTACCCATAGGCCCCATAGTAGTTCCTTCTTGAGATTACCTTATAGGATTCTAAATATGAATCCCAAAAAGGAACGACTATGGGGCCTACGGGTAATGCAGGGGCTTTGGCCGTCAGCCGTAGCTCGCACGGCCGACCTATGCAAAACGAAGCAATTGCCACGGTTCAGAATGTTGGTGATGCCTTAGATATTGGTTTCCTGGTTTTGGGGTTCGAGGTCGCAGACTTCACGCTTTTGAACTGCTGCTCGAAGAACGTGCGGAAGTGCTGTGAGATTTGGTGCCCAGCTGCTGCATGAAATCCTTATCTCTTGCACTTCAAGGCTTTAAGGCAGCAAAACTTATCAGCGAATAGTCCCTAGACCCTAAACCCTAAACCCTAGCTTGCTCTTTTAAAAAGCAGGTCAGGTTGGACACAGAAGATTAAAAGGTCCCCCAACTCAAGAATCCCCAACGCTACTGAAGCCTCCGGCCCTCCCAGACCTTCCAAAATCCCTTAATTAAGGAATATACCTTAAATTATATTAGGGATCCTACTATAATTTAAGGTATATTCCTTAATTAAGGGATTTTGGAAGGTCTGGGCTTATCATTTCTCCTCAGTAGAGCGAATTCTTTAGGTCAGCGGGTATTCTTCACTTAGTGACGAGGTATCGCTCTTGCTGGCAACCCGAACTACAGGACAAGTTGTTCGCTGGTTTAGGGTTTAGGGTCTTCGGGTTCGGGATTTCGTTTTGGAGTCTGGGTTTCAGGCGCTCGTTAGCTTTGCTTTGCAACTTAGCATTTTTCAGCACTATTCAGCTCTCGCTTGCGGAGCAGGCACGCGCTCCTGGTTGCTTGTCATTGAGTTCCATGTTTTGTGGTAGGACTGTCTGTTCTAGGGATCTCCAAAATTGAGTGCTTACCATCTGAGGGCAGCGGCGTCCAGCCTCTTGCTTTGAGGGTTTCAGGGTTTGGGGTTCCAATTAGTGTCTGTTGCGCATGAGCCTGGGCAACTCTGATACCAAGCCAGAAGTTACTGCTCGTGCACCTCACGATGAGGACGGACAGTAGCTTCCTGTGGGCTGGTCCCTCGCCGCGATTTTAAAGCCCACGCCTCCTTCGTTTAGGAAGATCATTATTCGCAGATCCCGTGAGCTTGATCTGCTGTCATCGCTCTATTTACTCTAGGTTCATTTCGCTTCGGTCTGGGATTGGCTTGCCAGAACTGCATTACGGTTCGGCAGACTTACTCGCACTGTCCAGCTTACAGTCCCTGTTGGAACTGCACTAGAATTGATCCCAGGCCGTAGCAGAGCCATCAGACCCCCTATAATATCCCTATAACTATCAAACTATCGTCTACAAGCTCAACTCCAAGCTGTGCTTGTGCGCAGGATCGTGGCCGAGGTCGCTCGTCGGAGCTTTGATGAGGGTCAAAGAGGTATTTTTTGCAAGCGGACCGGTTATATCGGTTTTAATCGTTCGGGTTTGGGGGTCTATAAGCCTTGATTCACCATTCCTACCGTACTGCCTTCTTAGGTTCAGTTGGCTTCAGTGTTTAGTAGCTTTGCAGAGGGTTGCTGCAACGGCAGGAGAGCACCTGTTCAGGGTTTAGAGTTTAGGGTTCAGGCCGTAGAAGCAATGTCGGCAACAGCTGGTGAACAGTATGAGTTTGTCTATGCAGGACCTTGCGAAGCAGGCTTCCTGCTTGACCCGGCACTCATCCAGAACCTCTTACAACACTTTTAGTTCTTAAGCTTTCACGTCCTCCCTAAAAGACATGTCGCACAACCCTACTGCAACCCGTCCTAACCCCTTGTGAATCCCTAAACCCTATTATAAACCCTAAACCCTAAACCTCAACCCTAAACCCAGAACCTGTTTCATGAGGATGGAAAACGGCACAGCAAACAACATAAACAGAACAGACGTTTAAGAAAACTAGAACAACCATAAACAAAAAAAACATTTAAAACAAGTTGAGCCAAGAAATGTTTCATGTTCCCTTGAAGCCCGAGGCATACCCTTTCGTTGTGCGGCAGCTCTTAGAGGTTCCTTCGGCAGCCTTGGAAAGGTTTTTTTCAGGGGGGGGGGGGGGGCTTCGGGTTTTGAGGACTTTCAGGGGTTTGGTGAAGTAAGGGTTTTGAGGGTTTAGGGAAGTAGGGGTTTAGGGGCTTAGGGAAGTAAGGGGTTTAGGGTTTAGGGGTTTAGAGGGTTTAGGAAGTAAGCTTCCTCTTAAGGGGCACTGTGCTGCAAGGGTTATAACATAGGGCTTCAACGCTGACTGTAAGGACGTCGGGCTCGGCCGGTGTGTGCTGCCAACTACCCATAGGCTCCATAGCAGTTCCTTTTTGGGGTTCATATGTAGAATCCTATAAGGTACAGTAATCCCAAAAAGGAACCACTTTGGAGCCTTAGGGTAATTTAGTGTGACATGGAGGTGCCCCGACAACGGAAGAAACTGCGGGAATTCAGCAGGCCAGTGACAAAGTCGTCATGATGGTACATGGTCAACGTCCTTTCAGCCACAGTCTGGCTTTGAAGCGAAATCAGTTGCATCGAGCGTATCTCGTGTTTACCAATAAGGTACACCGCGGCTGACAGCATCCATTATGCCTGCGGTACTGTACCTCATGAAACTGGTGTTCATCAGCGGACATCTGGAATGATGAAAGGGCTTCTGCACAAACGCCCGAAAATGCCTGAAGCATGAACAGGTAGTCCTGGCTGGATCAGTTGAGACTTTTTCGATTCAGATGAACTGTTGCCTGCTGCCGACAGGGATCCGACGGGAGCAGCAGGCCGGCTCCGAGCGTGTGGGAGCCGCATGTATTTAGGGACCCAAAAAGCACATAAGCATAAGCATTTTACCGGGATATCCCTACCTTAATGGGCTTCATTATAAGGGGGTTTATATGGGATATCCCTATCCTAATTTTTGCTTAGGTGCTTTTTGGGGTCCCCATGTATGCTGCTTGGGGTTTACGATGGTCCACCAGTTCCAACTCTAACCTGTCCAAGTACGCGAAGCTGAGACTAACAAGTGGCTGTGTTAGGTCTCGCACTCGACCACATAGATCTAGGCTGATCTAGAGTCTAGAGAGTCACGGTTCTGGAGCTTTTGAGGTTTAGGGCTCCGACGCTCTAAAGTCCGCTGGGTGCAGAGCTACACTTCTACTTGCGCATGTTCAGGCTCACCTTGGCGCTGAGGGAGCTGCTCTTGGACGCTGATGGACGGGCCACAAGCTCAAGGGGTCAAGTGTTACTGTTCATAGTGCCTGTTTTATACGGATTCACGACTCCGAGTTTATTGTTTAGCGGATGAGTTGCTGGTCGTAACGGTTTGGCAATGTTAGGTTGTCTAGGTGCATGCCTGAAGGACTACCGTAGGCACTTGACTGATCACAGGGAAACAGAGGTGTTTTGCTGACAGGGCTTCGGTAAGGTGCAATATGATATCGTGTTTATGTACCGCCTACGCACCGCTTCGAACGCTGAGCCTGCAATTCTGCGTACTCGGCTTGCCTCCTCAATTTCGATCGACCCCGAATCTCGGTTAAGTTTTCGAAAGAGCGCAATGCGTCACTGAGGTGCAGGCCGTCCGACTGTCAGCACTTCTCCAGGTGGGCTTTCTGACCTTCGGGGTCCCGTTGTAGCGTTTCTTTCAGATTTCAAAAGGCAGAAGTCGGGTTTCTGCTGATTCCCCGCAGACTGATCCAGAATGTCCATAGACGATTAGGAGCCAACACTCAGAAGCAGCACAGCATCAGAGTCGTTGGTTTAATATAGAGGCCTTATAATGCCTACCTATACTATTTTGGGGTTCCTTTTTATAACTATAGGGTAAAATGGCACCAGAACCCTATTCTAATTAGTAAGGCCCCCATATTATGGTACCCTTATAGTAATCCTTATAGACCCCTTTACAAGGAAACCTATTCTAATTATCAAGGCCCTTATATTAATCTGTATTTGCAGCCCCTACCATCGCCCGGCCGAGCCAACTCCAACCCTCAGAAGTCATAAAAGCCGAGTCCTGAGCCTAAGACCTTCTTGGGGTTTAGGGTTCATGCTATAAGGGATCTACGGGGGATACTGTTAGGATTTTCCTATCAAAAACCGATGCCTTGCTGTTGGCTGCGGTAGGCTGCGCTGGGTGCCGTCGCGTCGTGCCGCCGCCAAGTTTCGCTGTTGAAGGGGTGTTTGTCTGCGGGTGAGGGCCTGGGACCCTCCTTTGTACAAGATGTTTCTAGACAGTTTTGTTCGAGGTGTGGTGATCGTGTGTTCGCTTGCTATAACATTATATGTCTTCCTCGCATAGTCGGTTGGCGTAGCAGACATGCGTTTGCTTGTCCTGACAGTTGTTGATGGCGACACTCCCAACACATCCCTCCCCTGAGCTAGTTATGCTTGGGGTGCTTGGGGTGCTGAGTCCGTACCCCCAAATCAGCCGTTGAAATCTAGCTCATGCCTACATGCATGTAAGTCAGGTTGATTTGTTTCCTGTGTATGCATGTCTTTGTCCTTAATCTCTTTGGCAATGCAACTTCTACGGCCCTAAGCTGCGAACCCCAACAACCTTCAACCCTACGCAAACCATATAAACCCTTAGCCTAAACTGCTAAATCCCCCCGGCGGAAAAAGGTGCTCGAAGAAAACCACCCTGCACCCCCAGCGCCGAAATTCGCGCGTCAGGGCTGACAACGCCGATGGATTCATTGACTTCGAGGCGGTTCCTGAGCACGGTGCGAACCCGCAGGAGACTGCTTTACAGTAGAAGCCAGAAAGTTGGAACATCATTATCCCCATGCCCTTAAGGTAAAGTATAAGGGATCCTAGCACTAATCCTCCTAAATCCATGTTCCAACTTTCTGGCTTCTACTTTAGTTTTGGGGTGTACAGGGTTTACTAGAGGGTTGGGGGGGCTAGGCTTCAGGGTTCACGGTTTAACGAGTTAAGGCTTAGGGGTTTGGTTTTCAGGGTCCAGGGTTTAACGATTTAAGCTTTGGGGGTTCAGGCATCAGGGTTAAGAGTTTTGGGTTTTGAGGTTTAGGGTTAGGCTTTGGGGTCTACAGGGCTTGTGGGGGTTCTATATTGAGTCAGGGCGTGGGGATTTCTCGGATTACAAGGCATTGGGTTAGAAGGTGGTATAATAGGAATATAACAGGGCCCTAATATGATCCTATATAATCCTTATAGTCACTATTACAGGGTGGGGGCAGCTTCTAAGCATTGGGCTTATGGTGGGTAAGGTTTAAGGGCTGCTTCATCTCACGGGTTTGTTTTCGAGGTTTTTCTGTGAGGCTTTGGCGATTATGAGTCGTTGGGGGCAGTGTACTAAAGGGGCCTGATACTTACCAATACTGTTTTGGGGGGCTCCTTATTAGAATTCTAGTAAAATAGCCCCAAAATCCTATTCTAATTATTCAGCCCCTTTATTATTATTATAGGACCCTACTATAGATCCCTTAAAGACCCATTTAAAGGATCCCTTTAAAGGAAACCTGTTTTGCAGGGATGTGATTGTGACGTTTGGGCCTTCGTGGCTGAACGTCGGCTAGAAACCAGGGCTCCAAGTTGTCAAGAAGTGAAGTTAGGGTTTAGGGTTTAAGGTTTGGGGTTCAAGGTTTAAGGTTTGGGGTTGAAGGTTTAGGGTTTAAGGATTAGGGTTTAGGGTTTAAGGTTTAGGGTTTGGGGTTTAGGGTCCGAAACACAAAACTAAACCCCAAGCCCCAGAACCCCGGGCCGGCTTTGGAGCGTCTAAGCCCTGAAGCTGAATTTGCGGATTTAGCTGCGGTTGCTCTATGCCTCCAGGGACCTTATTATGGGGTCCTTAAGGGGTCTAGGGCCCTAACCATGAAGTCCTTGGAGGGATAGGGTTGAGGCTCATTCCGGTTTGCAGTTGAACAACCGACTTTGGAAGGTAAGGACGAAGACTACAGAGTTTTGGGTGTGCAGGCTGCAGTACGACTTATTGGCGGTTGAGCGCATGCTTGGGATTCACGAAGTTAGGTTCATGGTTTCAGACTTGGGCTAACTTGGGGTGGAAAGAACTTGAGCTCTGGAGTGGCGATAGCCTGGAGAGTCAAACTCAGCCTCCCGAAGTTGGTATCAGTAAGTTTCAAGCTAGGAAAGACTTAAGCAGCCAGTTCTCCAGATACCGGCAATCGGATGAACAGTGCGTATGGTCTTTTGGTATGTTCGCGGAGGAAGTCGTCGACTTCTTGCTGTCGCCCTCAGGCACCCCAATGCGAGAGCTGGGGGTGGGAGTGTCATACAAAGGGATGGAGTCTGCTTTGGATTTCATGCCGTTATCAGGAACTGTGACGTGACTTGGTAGGTCTCTGCACTCTGCACTCGGCCGAGGTTTCGCCGCATATATATGAAAAGCCTACAAAGCCTGCTATCGAGGGGGTTCCAGGACTCCCAAACCGCACATCCTGAAACACTATAGCCCCAAATTCAACTGTAACTCTTTAACTCACATACCCTAGGCTCCCAGGGACGTTATTATTGGGTTCTTGAGTGGCCCGGGGCCCTAATTATCAGGTCCTTGGAAGCATAGGGATATTATACCCCTACACCTCAGAAGCTGCCCCCACCCTGTAATAGTGGTATAATAGGAGTATAATAGGGCCCTAATATAATCCTATATAATCCTTAGGGTCACTATTACAGGGTGGGGGCCCCTTCTAACCTACACCCCCAATCAAAAGCTCACGTTTGGCTGACCCGAGGTCGCAGCTTGAAGCCGCTGTTGGTCCAGGTGCCTGTGTGCTTCAGGGCTTGAGGGATGTCATCTTCTGGGCGCATCGTCGTTTAAAGGGAACTCCAGAAAGTTGGAATATGGATTAATGGTAGGATCCCCTGTAATTTACCTTAAAGGGGTTACGATAATGATATTCCAACTTTCTGGCTTCTACTGTAGGGTGGCGATATTGTTGTGGTACTTGTGGCCATATATGCACGTACAAGGCTAAGCATAACTGTACAGGAGGCAATGGATTACAAGTTTCTGAGCGAGACCCAATGTTCCAACACGATGCAACTGACAGACACAACCCAAATCATCCTGCCTCAAACATGGAAGCCCTCGAGCCAGAGGAGCTCTCGACCACTGTCGACCTGGTTGTGCCGCAATCTCAGCTCGCAAAGATCTTTACGTTTTGTTCTTGACTTGCCAAAGCTGTTCGTGATGAGATGAGTGGAAAGTACGGATGATGAGAGGAGCATGGAACGCACTTAAGGTCCTGATGTCGCGTAATTAGTCCTGAATTAGTCGGAAGCCCACATAATCGAAGCTTTTGCGGCCCTTGTAACCATCTCTGCATGTGGTCAAAGACGGGACGATGATTTTCTGCGGTTTGTGTCCATCTGGCTGAGCTCGGGGCAAGCTGAAAGTCTCGTCTTCCCGCTGAAGAGCAACAACAAGGTGTTGACATCCTTACCTACGGTTAGTAGGGAATGGAAGAATGGTAGTAACAGTAGTTTATAATTGTACCCCATTCCTCCATTCCCTACTAGCCAAAGGTAAGCATCTCCTTGAGCTTTCACTCCAAAAATCTCTTCAGTCGGGATCGTTTATCCTTCTCTTTGCAGATAACGAGTTCCCAATCTTGGTGATCATTCAAGCATGTCACTCCACGGCAGAGCTTACTACAGCCCTACACCAAATGCAGTCCGGTGCTCTCCTCGGGTGGTCACAGGGGTTGCTCAAAGTGCGACCCCCTGATGCAGATTTACAGGACCCAAACGACCTTTTTTGCAGGTTTGGGACAAACTAAGTAGGCATGGAGCGTTATCTGAACCCGCAACTAGCAATGAGCCAAGCACGGCCTAAACCTAGAGGGAAAACGAGCCCCACAACCCCAAAACGTCAGCTAGAGCCCCTTTGCAGCGCACCCCATGCGATGGAACTTTGTCAGCCCAAGGCGGACGAGCACAAGAAGGGCTTACCTTGACCTGCAGGCTGTGCCAGCGCTTGGATTATGGGCCCTTGTTTGGGTGGTTGTCAAAATTAGGGTCCTTTTTCGGGTCCTTATTATGATTCGGCACCTAATATTTAGGATACCCCAAAAGGGGCCCTGATTTTGACAACCACCCGTTTCAAGGTCGAATTAGCGGTTAGGGGCAGAGGCTCCGTTTGTTCCACCCATTTTCATTGTCAGGGCTAAGGCCAATTCACAGAGGTTTACCCTGAAGCCTCAAGCCCGAAACCTGAACTCTGCACGCCGACCCCCAAACCTGTCATAACTTTGGGTGCTCAGATTCACTTTGTTGGTAAGTTGCAGCAGGCGTCGGATTTCACGTCATCAGACATCCATCGCAGTGCAGATCTCATCATGACTTCGGACACTTCAAATCAGGGCTTGTTTCGACGGTCTTAGGCCCTTGCCACAGGCTGGTGAAGTGATTTTGTTGGTTTTCTTCAGCTCAGAATCAAAGAGATCCTGAGATGCAGTCTGGCACGGATATCTTTCGATTCCTACCGGCCGCGGTCAGCTAACAACTATAGCTAGAACGAAACGGTGCTCCGGAGATGCACAATGCTGCACTATTGGTCCCAACTGGAGAATCCGAAAACCGTAGACTCCCTGAGTCCCTGACTCTGCACTGAAATGCTTAAGCTGTCAGGCTGCGCTGAAGCCACGCGTGCCTGTCTTCGGCGCCATGCTCGCAAGCAGCCGCGGTGCAGTTCAGGCTTCGAGGATGGCTCTGAGTGTGCTGGTTTTGAACCGTAAGCCAACCCGCACCCAAAGATTAGCCCTACAGCCTGGATTCAGCCTGTGAGACAATTCCAGGGGCTAGTAAGTCTGACCAGTCCAGGGCAATAGGAATGAGTTCCTGTCATGAGCTTCTCCAACGTTGTAAAGCTTTGGAGTTTTGTGGCTAGAATGGGCTTGAAAGCATCGGCCCTGTATAATGTTTTGAGCAATCTATCCAAGCTGAGGCTTGCTAGCATAGGAATAGGTTGTGTCATGATTGCTGATCTTAAGTTTGACTTGGCAACCTTTCAGCTTCAAATGAAAAGCCGCTAAGCGATGATGACGATCCCCACTATTTCTGCAGCTTTCGTCCAAAGGCAAAGTCCGACATTCCTTGTAGTAGTAATTAAAATGTTGTGGGTGTAGGGTTTAGGGTGCGGGGTTTTGGGTTTTGCTGTTGTGCGAATAATCGCTCGAATAAGGCACGTTTTAGGAGAACATACAAATCCCCGCAATTTATGGACTTTGAGGCTACAGTTTTGCATCTAAGAGGTGCTTATAAGGTCATGAAACCTGCTTTGTGCGGACTGGGTGGAGAGGAACTTAACTAGGATAGGGGTTTAGGCGTTAAACTTCGGGCTTCATGGTTTAAAGCTTCGCTTAGATCCCTTCTCAGTCCCCGTAGTACCATGTTTGGAGTGGAATGAATAACACCCAGACCCCTATGAGGATTCCGAAAAATAGATCCAACATGGGGTTTCCGAAAAACTACCCCTTAGAGGATAAGGTTCGAAATTAGTGGATCCTTTTTTTCGGATCCTTCCAGAAGTCTGGTCCGCGCAAAGAGACTCCTAACATGAACAGGATATCGCCTTAGAATGCAGAATCTCTTTGAGGGGATAGCGGTAGGGGCCCTGAGAATTAGTATTATGAGATTGTATTAAGGGGCCCTGAGGAGTAGTACTGGTAGTTATTCCGGCTTCTATGTGAAACCGAGACCCTTTTCCTTAAACCATTTTGCCACATGGGAACAGGGAGCTGATACGCAAGGATGGGTAACTGACTCGCCATGATTCACCTGCACGAGTTGCCACCATCTGACAGGCTCACACCCAAGAAATGCCGTATTCTGACAGAGCTTCGGGTGAGAATGTGTGATGAGAGTTGCATAGGGCCTGTAGCCCTATATTATAGGGGCCCTTAAAAGATCGCATAGTTTCAGTCTAGGCGCTCTAGCGGATGTCGTTCGTCTGGAGGGATTGTTATACGTGACATGCGTGTGGCATTTCTTGAAAAGAATAAGGACCAAATAGCGAACTAAAGTTATGAGGCGTTCGAATGGCCAGCATGTTGCGTGCCCCAGGTGAGACCGCTCGTGTGTACATTCTCAAAGAGATTACTTCATCGCCTAAGAACAGGCCCGAATACATGGCGGATTCTGCCGATGCCCGCGGATTTGTTCATGCTGAGCTAAGGTTTGAAAACCTAGAAGTAGGATCAAGGCACCTTCTCAAAGTGTAAGACCCTTGAGGTAGTAGACGAACTACATACAAGCCCCCAGCACCACTGAACTTTCAGGTCTCATGAGTCAGCGCTCGATACGCATACGGCAAAATATAGACCACTGATGCTCAGCCTATAGTAGTGCAAGAAACCAGGGTGTGCATACCGTGGAAAGAGATCCTGCTAGGTGCCTTGCCCACACCGCCACCACCGCCAGGGGCCCAAAGGTAGTAGAACAGGATTCGATAGCAAAATGTGTGGAATTGCAACTGACAAGTACTGGGCGGAGATCTCGTGTTTGTCCATACTTCGCTTCGTGTTCCTTCTGTTACTTCAGTGTTGTGTAACTTCCATGCGGCTGCAATACTACGGTTTGTGACAGTATCGCTGCCGTGTCATGCCGGTATTCCGTGCTTCCATCAAAGACTGATCACCAAGGCCTACACCCCTAAATCCTACAATCCTGAGCGCTATTGAAACTTAAAGCCTTAAACCCGAAACCAGGTTTGGAGCACTTTCGGTTTCCTTCCTGGTCGGTGCTCATAAGATATTCTCCAACAGCCAGGATGTGGCTCCCCACCTCATGAAGGCCCTGCCCTTAAGACGAAAACTTGGGCAAGACCGCAGTATCAGTGTAGTCAGCAAGCTCGGTCCTGCCCCTAGGTTTTAAGCGCCTCAGAGTGCCCTTCTTCCCACTTTGAACCGGAGCCTGCACCCTGAACATCCTTCCAACCGCTTGACCTCTGAATCTAAGCCCTGCATCCTTGCGTTTGCAACAGTGTAAAACCCCCGAAGCCGAAATGCCGCAATCATGGGCCATCTTTTTCGTCCTAGATACCGCTACATGGGAGGTTATGTGCAGCATAGTGACCCGTCGTAACCCTCGTAGCGGCATTAAGTAGCCAGTACAGTCTTAAAGTTGTCATCGCCGTGTAATCTTTCTGTCCATTGGAGAAAAACTTGACGAAACGACGTGGAACTCTGCCCAACTGCCATCAAGCTGCCCTTGTCGCATTCATGCTTAATTACTATACCCAGGAGCCTCTCCGCACACCTCCATCTTCCCTCACCGAACCCTGGACCCGCGGGACCGAGAACGGAGACTCCAACCGTGACGCCCTGAGCCAGAAGCGCCTGGATCGAGGCCACTGCCGGTGATCACCCCAAAAGGGCCCAAGATGGTCTCGCCGGACAGCCGCCTGCTCCAAGATTTGGTTTCTTTCTTGGTTTGGCGTTTTGATCTGGCGTGGTGACGGTTGCCGCTGAAATAGACCTCCCTTTCACGCAGCCTGAGTCTCTTGCTGGCGGCTTCCTTGCAGTGCACACATCAAAGCTGTAGGGAACCGTTGTACAGAACTTATAGAAGCTTTGCCCTCCATCGGATCCTGGCATTGCAGTAGCTCGAGGTGACAGTGCAACATGTTGGGGGTTGGGGGTATTTTTGAGTATGGTTGGCCAGGACTTGTACATTGTAGATATGCAATCATCTCATGGGCGCTACGGTGCAGATGAACAGGCAAGGTCTCACGTTTAAGGCTCAGTGGGGAAGCTTCAGGCTGTCATATCCTTCTCTCGCGTTTCAACCTCTTGTTCTGCTTTGTCAAAGTGTAAAAGCCCAAGAAAAGGCAGCTTCCTTAGGCCGTGGCCAATTGTGGATGCAACTACGGATAGTTCAGCTGTCGCACGGCTTCACAAGCTGCCTTTATGACTCACGCATTTGCCATGCATATGGACTCCCCATTGCGTTTGTGTGCAGTCTCCTTGTAAGCAGCCCTTTTTGACTCCGTTTGACCCTTAACGAACAAGAGCATGTAGTCCTCAAAGCTAACCATCAAGCGAGCCATCCAAGTACCAAAGCCCAACCTGGCAAGCCAAAGACTTTTCTTAACGCAATCTACCCCAGAGGGTCCATATACACTACCATTCTGGAATTAGGTCCCAGAAGACCATCCTCGTTATGTTTTTGGGGACCTAATCCCATAATACTAGTGTATATCGACCCGCTGGGTACTCAGGTTTGCTGGATGCACTGCAGCCGAAGCTCTCCCAAGACGAGGTGCGTGCTCTCTTCGGGACGTGTTTCCGATGGTCGACCCTTGAACGGTGAGCTCGAGCTTCGACCTTTCCTTTGAACTGAAGTGTATAACGGAAGGACAAAAAGCTAGAAGTAGCTGTGATGTGATGGTGCAACTCGATCATGGAGTCATATTCATACGAACCGCGTGGAGTGCTCTGTACGAAGCATTCATGTGAGCTATTTAGTAGCGTTATGAGTTGGATAACCCCAGCTGGCGTCCCCTTTAGGGCACTTGCAGATCTACATTTTTACATTTGCGAAGCCCCCTACCATGCGAGTAGTGAAGCTAAAATCGCTTGATGAGGAGCTTTACCTCCAGAGTTCTGCCTCTGTTTTCTTGGCCCTGCTGGGCGTTGACGTGGATCCGAAGAAAGGCGTGTGCTTGTCTGAGGTTAAGTTTAGTATTTTAAGCACGGCGCTGGAGTATTCTCTTCTTGCCGGTTGTTTAAAGGTTCGCTTTCCTTTCCTTGGTTGTACTGCAGATGTAAGAATGCATTCGCAGCGATCCCTCACCCATCCTTGCTATTGGCTCGTAGCTCATTCGCACTGGGGGTTGTTCGGACTTTGGCTGCAAGGTGCAGGCAGGCTTAGGTTTTTTGTTTGTGGTGAGGGGGCGGCGAGCATGTAGTTTCAATTAGACGCCTTACAGCTAGGGCTTATATATGATCGCCTTGGAATTTCTTGGAATCTGCGCGCCAGAATTTGTTTTTCCGCACATAGCTTGCAGAAGTGGACCCTGGAGACGTGGGCAAATAGCATGCGTTGAAATATCTTCAACAGGATGTGGGACGGTTGATGATATAAATCCTGCATTACCCATAACAAAGAATATGCCATAATTCCCATAGTTTAGGGTTCTTAAGGTAATGCAGGAATCATATCAGCATCAACCGGAGGAGACTCTGCAGGAATGACTCGCGTCAGTCAGCGGTCTGGATCTATCTCCTTGCGCTTACTACTGCTGCATGGATAATATTAATAATAAGAATACTAATAATAGTAATAGTAATAATAATGGTAATGGTATTCCTGATGGGCCTTTGCCAGCCCTGATTACCCAGCCTGAACCACTTAGCCGTACCACACTTCCCATTGAGAGGTACACCCCATCTCCCGGCAACACCGATTGAGCGATGCAGGCGTCAACACTGAGCTGTCGCCCCGTCGAGTCGTCGAGGTGGGAATCGTGTCTGGTTTCGCGGCAGAGTTCTGCTTTATGAGGTGCATCCTGCTTCAGCTTTGTAAATCTCGGCTTCTCAGCCCCGGTTGCATCTTTTTCGTAACTATAAAGCTGCAAGTGTCGGGATTCAGAAGGATGCGGTGAAGTGCGGCTTGTGGAGTGGGTTGTAGTCATCGTCTCGCAGTTGACCTGAAAGGCAGGATCACAGTTTCGAGGATTGACACGGCGGGTCTTTAAGGTATGACGTGGCTGGTGACAGGTATCCAATTTGTGTGGTTTACTCTGCTCGCAACAGCTTAGATGTTGATTCCTCACAAGTACGAGGGCTTTTGGTGCCTTGGAGTGCAGCTGATAAGCTACATAATTATCCATCCCTGCCATTCGGGGCATGACCCTGTGACTTAAGGACGGTTAGGCACATTTTCATGTCTCGACGCATCATCGGGTCCCTCGTACCATGAGACCCAACAAGCCGAGCCTCAGCCTTTCAAGTGGCATGGTGAACAAAGTTCTAGCAGGTTCGGTCGTTTGCTCTGGAGCCCGAAGTGGTGCAGTCATCCTGAGCTACGTGCCTGTAACTTCAGGTTCTTCGAGCCTTGGCTAGCCAGCGAGACGACGAGGTGGGGGATACGGTTCGGTGGCGAAAGCGGTTTCGCTGTCGTTCCCGTGAATACAAATGAAGGGGAAATATGGTTGCAACGCCAACGATTAAGAAAGCTTCGTGTGAGGCCTTAAAAACGCTGCATGGCATCGAGTGTGGGTCTTGCAACTTCATGCTGCATCATAGTTTGTGGCTATTGCACTGAAGCTTGTAACCCGTAACTAACAAACTGTCGACTCAGACAGACACCCAAAGCTCCACTGATGTATTTAAGTCAGTTTAAGGGAATACGAAGAAAGTGGGCATGGACATGCTGAGTGCCGCCATGTCTGTGTGCCTCCATGCGTGCGTTTATTCCGACCCTACTTGTCGAGGTCTACGCTGGCATTGCTCGCTTTCTGAAACTCGTATCCGACAGTCTTCACTCCGCCTTTGATATGCAAATGTGATGCACGGCATAGCAAAGCTTCGAAGATTGATATGCGCGAAGGCAACAAGTAGATACCCAGCATAGTCCAAAACAGGCGACAGACAGTAGGTCAGGTGGAGACACGATCTTATTTTTGCCAACGCCCATAGGCATACAGATGCATATTCGACATAAATATTGGCAGCATGTGCTTTGTCTTTCTTTTTCCAGCAGAGAAGCACGAACTGCGAGCTTTGCATCAGAGAGCCTTGTCCCTGTGCAGGTGCAGCAAGTTGTCAGTGGGCTCCTATCCAGGCGCCTCCGACGACCTCAACGATTTTAAAGCGTAGTTCGGCTTAGGGTGTAGGGTTTAGGGTTCAAGCCGGGCCCACACAACTAAAAAACAATGTTCGGGGTGTTTTCTTGTCCTGAGAGTACAGTTGGGGACCAGACGGGTTTGTTTCCTATTCAAACTCACACCCTCTGTATGCAAGAGCAGAAGCATTGCAACAGGATCACGGACACACCATTTTGAAGCTGCGATGCCTCGCCTGCCTGTTGTATCAGAGCAGTTACACCTCTTGTGCACTTAGCCGACTGCCGGGCTATCCGACACAGGGTAGAGCCCCGCCCGGGCAGAGCGGACAGAGTTTGGGTGGGTGCTTGAAGCCCAAGTCTGCTGTACACGTTGCACTCCGCACCTCAACCACCCGGCACCATTGCCGTCACTCTTAGACATTGTGTCTAAACACTGATCTGCAGCCCTAGTCAAAGCTCTTTGCAGCAATCCTCACGGCTCTAAACCACATAGTGGTTCTACAAAAGTCATTGCCCAAATCGTAACCAAGAAGGACCCGTGGCCGTGGCCTCATCACGTCCTGGTGGACAGAAGTTGGTTGTCAGCTCAGTTGTCAGGGTGCGGCCCACTTCAAGGATCAAGGTACTCAGTAAATAGGTTGTATGTGGAGATTGAAGTACAGATTCTCCTAACTATTCCGGGCCTAGTGCCCTAGTTGCTAAGTGCCCTGGTCCGAGAAGTAAATTTGAGGGCCAACGACTGAGGCAGACTTAGCCAGGCTTCGTGACTCCAAGGTTGAGTGAGAGGTTGGCATTGCTTACCTTTGGTTAGTATGGAATGGAGGAATGGGGTACAATTATAACTACTATTACTACCATTCTTCCATTCCCTACTAACCAAAGGTAAGCTATTAGATTACTAAGGCCCCTATATTCTGTACCCTTATAGATCCCTTATAGTAACCCTTATAGACCCCTTTATAAGGCCTCTATTGAGACAAGGTCGGAAGGTTTTCTTGAGGTTAGAAAGAATTTGCATGAGAGCTGCTGAAGCCAGAGCTCCGAAGGAATCCCGGAACCCTGAAAACCTTCAAACCTCAAATTGCCTAAGCCCTAAACCCTAAAACCCTAAGCTCTGAGCCCTGAAGCCCTAAACCCTAAAATCGTAAAACTCTAAGCCCTAAACCCTAAACCCTAAACCGCAAGACGAAGCTTGAAGTTTGGGGACTGGCTGCTTGATGGGCTACCATGCACATCCTGAAGCAGCGCACAGAGGCTTCCGTACGCTTGCTGCCTAGTGTCCGAGGTGAGGAGTCTCGGTTGATAGTAGGATTTGGGGGGTTTAGGGTTTAGGGTTTCGGGTTCGGGGTTTTAGGGTTTTAGGGTTTAGGGTTTAGGGGTTTAGGCTCCTGTGAGAGTTCAGTCTTGAAGTACATCTTCACCAGAATTGCCCTCTGCCCCAGCCAAACGAGCCCTCGTAAATTCACGACCTCAACGCTGTAAACCTTGAACCTGAAGTCCTACTTAGAGGATTATAGGACTGGGCAACCAACAAGAATAAGGTGACTATAGTTATTATTACATAGCTCTAACTAAGTGTACTTAAAACCTTACTTACTACGTCCCAGTAGAAGCCCTAAACTCCAAAGTCCGAGCCGAACCTACCCGTTCTCTCCCGGCCTAGGGTTCAGGGTTTAGGGCCTAGGGATTTAAGGTTTAGGGTTCAGGGTTTAGGGTGGCCAAGGTGGCAACCTCCGCGATACCTGGGGAGCCAGGCTGAAAACTCTTTGAGGCCTGGCCTGCCGGCTCCCAGGAGTATTTTTGTTGTCTTGGAGGGGGAGCGGGGGTGTTTTTAGGGTGTTTTTGGTTTAGGGTCTTCAGGGTTCAGGGTTTAGGGATTTGATGATCCTTCCTCACATGGGGGTCGGGGGTGGAGTATCATTGTGAGGGTTCTGACCCACGGGCTGGCATGAACCAATGCCGGAGTACGTGGTTTAGTGTTGGTGTTGGGGGAGTATACTGAGGATCTTATAGTCACATAGTCCAGGGTCCCTGCCAGGATGTTCCTATTTCCCTGAAACTCTTAGAAGGATTTGAGGGATTAGGGGTTCTGGGTGCGTTAGGATTGGAGGTTTGGGGGATTAGGGCTTTACCACTGTAGGCTATGAAGGTTGGTGGTACATGCTTCGAGGCAGGGAAGTTCGAGGTACGATCTTTGGATTTTGGGCTTCTTGTCCCTTCCCTTCTCAAGCAGGGGCAGCTCCTTCGAGGCATCCGGGATACTGTTGCACGGGCCTAGGTTACAGTTTTGAAACCCCGGGTCCCATCCCGAATACACTGCAACCTTAATCCCCAAAGACCCCGGGATTTTTCGGGCCTGGGGTGTAGGGTTTACTTTCCGGTGCTAGAAGGCCATTCTTGCAGACCGTAACATAGAATCCTACCCTGCGTGTTTTAACTCTGTATCCTTTGTTTTCCACGGTACTTATCAATATCAACACAGTAAGTTCCCCTAGGGATCTAAGGACTCATATATTAAGGCTTTTGGGCCCAAAGACCATACTATATATGGCTTTTGGGCTATTTTGATCCCTAGGGTTCAGCAGAGCTGAAATCAAGGAGAGTTGAGAGTCTACTTTGGAATGGCCTGGAAGCTGGAACCTGAACTCCCATGCCCGAGTCTAAGTCCTAAGCCCTCCGCATTCCGAGACCCTAAACCCTAAACCCTAAACCTCAAACTCCAGCAACCAGAGCCAGGTCCAGCTGACAAAATCTTCTGAGCGGCCGCATGCGCATCGCCGAGGGATTGCAGATTTTCCGGAGATGGCAAATGGTAGCAGTCTTCGACTGTCATATCAGCGCTTCAACAGTATGTTTGCCTTTGCAGATTTCCATATTGCTGTCTATGTTCTTGTCAGATGTTCATATTCACAGGTTCTGTCGTTATTAGTATTTAGTGCATGTACTTTGTGGTTTTGTGCCGTACAGTGTGTGCGCGCTCGTGTGTTCGAGTCTCATCATTGGCATGGTGGAACTCCTGTTCGCAAGTGTCATTGGCATGCTCATCCCTTGGAAACAAACTGAACTGTTCTTAAATCGGATTTTTTTCCGTAAAAATTCCTCGGAAGTGCATTTTCCGGTTCATTTTCCCATGGGCCAGCGATTGTGCAGCCCTTTTCCAATTTTCGTGCCGGCACATGTTCGAACCATAGAACATGAAGGCGGGCCGTTTGAAGGTAGGAAGCACGCCACGCCCGGCGTGGGGTGGTTTAGGTCTAAGTGGGTGGTTGTCAAAATTAGGATCCCTTTTTGGGTCCCTATCATAATACGGCACCTAATATTTAGGGTACCCAAAAAAGGGACCCTACTTTTGACAGCCACCAAAGTAGATCACCACCTCTTTCAACCGCAAGGAGAAGGCTCTAAAGCTAAACCCTCAACCCTAAACCCCTACGGTTGATGATTTAAATCCTGCAGTACCTTAAGGACCCTAAACTATGGGCATTATGGTACATTCGTTATTATGGGTAATGCAGGATTTATATCATCAACCGTAGGTTTGGCTACCTCAGACAATACATCCCCTCCGAGCGCAAGCCTTTATCCATCTACGCAAGGCCGAGCCCTTGCCACAAGTCTTAGGTTCAGCTATTCGGGTTGCTATAAGCATGCACAACAAAGTCTGCAGTCAGGAATGCATGCCTTTGATACATGCTGACCCTGGGGTTTAGTTAGAGTTGAGAGCTCGGGGTTCAGGCACTGCCAAGCTCCAGGAATGTCTTTGAACAATCTACAGCAACTCTTCTGGCTAAAGCTCTCGAGCCCGCTGAAGTGCCTGGCTTCAGAATAAGATCACCCCTACTGAAGGATCTTGGGACTTAGTATCGAGGGTTTTTCAATGAGGTAACTAAGAGTTATAACTACGTGCACCTCCAAGTAGGGTACCTGCAACCCTACTTTCTATTTTGCATTGTCCTGCAAGTAATTGGTTTAGGGTTTATAAGGGTCTAAGCCCGTCTCTGCCCCGGGCGAGCTGTTTCAGCATGGCGTCCTGTACAGACACGGCGATTTCTTAGCGGCTTCCCGGGGGCCCAGCGCGCCATCTCCCGGAGACTGAGAGACCTCCCGGGTTCAGGGTTTAGGGTTGAACTGGAAAGCATGAACTCATTTGCTTCCTTTTTCCAATCTCAACCCCGAGCCCTAAGCCCAAACCACCATTTGAGGACTCTGCAGGCGTGTGCCAAAGGCAACACATTCCCGTGGGCACCGACCCTTGCGTTCGGCTGCAGCTCCCAAGGGGCTGGCATGACAAGTCCATGGCCGAGGCTCTTCGTTGTACTTTTGCTTATGGGGTTGGTATGCGTGCATGACCTACGAGTTTCGTTGTATATTCAATCCTGGGGTCGTCATTAGAAAAGGCAGCTGTGTGGTATGTGCCCACGAACGGAAGTGCTTCTCACTCAAAAACGAGCCCCAACATGACAGTTGCATCACCAAGACCCCATGAACACAAAAAACACATCAGTTAAGGGACTACCGCTAGTATAGGAAATGTACACCCCAAATCCATCACTTCGAAGACACTGGCATATACAGATAGGTAGATATGGTAACTCCCCCTCTCGAAAATCCACGCCTTCATCCCTTGATGCAGATACGAGCGATGGCCGAGCAGTTGAACGCGCCCTTCTTTGCTTGCTTTGGTTTGTATACTTTCTTTGTGTTCTCCTGCGTGCGTAGGTCCTGCTCTAGGCTGTAAAAAACCCATGATTCGCAACCTCTCAGAAGTCTGGATTGCGTATATTTCTCGAGACAGTCCCTATAAACGAGAAAGACCAATGCCGACAAGCCGAGAAACAAGCATATTCCTCGAGAGTCACAAAAAAGTTGTCGGAACCTCTCAGAAATCTGAAATGAGCATATTTCTCGAGACATTCACCAAAAACAAAGCAAAAATGAAAAACCCACCGGCCAAGACATGGGCATACTCCTTGGGAGAGCCCCATAACAACAAAGAGCCAGCGATTCCAAGCTATTGGGAGTGTCTCGAGAAATTACCTTTGTAACCGTTCAGACTCTTTTGGGATGTTTCGGGGCCTGTCTTGAGGAATATGCTCATGTCGTGGCCCATGGGTGTTGGTACTCTTGTTCTTTGGGACGGTCTCGAGAAACGACCTGTTGCGAACAGCATGTTTTTGCATGATCATTCTCCACGTTGCTGCGACATCGGCGCTTGTCCATCCACGGGAAAGGTGCTCAAGCCACTCATCGTCTATAAGAAAGGCAGATTTCGCGCCGCACAGAAAAAACCGCCGTCGAACAGGACAAGCTGTAGAAGGACACGCCCTATTCCGAGAGAAACACCTCTTGGGTCCCCGCGGACATCGCAAGGAGCAGGTGAAATGGCATCATCATCTTCTTCATCTTCTCGTTGAGAACGACAAGAAGATCATCAACATGTTGGTTACGACAAGATTTCGCCGAATTGGACAGGACGCCGGTGTCAGCATTGTGAGGATGGTATCTGGTCTGATCTACGTGTGGAGAGACGCCCCGGTTTGCACATTCATCGTTAGCCATTGCCGCAAGTTCATGAGAGCGCGCCACTTGCACCTGGGATTTCAAGGAGCGCAGGGTTACTGATTCACCAAATTTTGTGAAAGCCAGCGTGTCTTCTAGTACTCGAGTTTCTTCGTGTGCCACAATTTTCGTGCAGCCTCGTCGTAGCATATGCGATCCCATGGCTAGTACACCCCCTTGTAGCTCAAGTGCGGTCTCCTTGGCCTTGTATTTCGACCCCGCCAATTTACACGGAGCGGTTAGCGTACAATAAGCAGCCGGACAGACAGCTGCAAAAACCCGTTGTATGAACAGTTCGGGTCGGAGATCTTCCATGCAAAACGAAGGTTAGCGACACCAAGGAGAAGAAGGGACATTTCTTCGAGACCGCTATGGGGCACAAGGTTGAGGGTAAGCTAACACGAGGTAATTTATGGCTTGATGATGCATTTGTCACCAGCGGCATGAGTGTCATGGGTTGCGCCAATCACATCGAAGCCGGAGCCGCAAGTTTTGGAATCGCGGGTTACCTAATTACATCACTGATGTTATCGTTGCTTGTCGACAGCATTTGCCATGGAGGGTTACTTAATTACATCACTGATGTGATCGTTGCTTGTCGACAGCATTTGCCATGGAAGCTTGGTCTTTCGACGTGACGGCGCGGCAGCATCTCCCAGTATGCGTGGCGAATGATATCTTCAAGCTAGTCTTGGGAGTTGTGCCGACGGACCCGATGGTCGTACCTACAGTTCCTGTTGAACCGCCTCGCGCATCGCAAACATTCCGAATCGAATCCTGGTCAGGTCCTGGTCTCGATAAGAATGTTGATGTAAACTGCTTGGAGTCTCTAAGTTTTGGGGCTGGTAGCTGATGGCTTGGCTTGGAGTGACGTTGTAGTTGTGTACAATGAGATACCACCACTCAAAACGCGGACGCTTACCGGGGAGGGAGTAGCATATATGTGTGTGTGCATAAAAGAAGTTAATATATATATATATATATATATATATATAATTTTTATATAACTATATATGTAAACATATATATATATATATACAAACATACTTGGTTTAAGTTGTTAAAGGTCTTGTTGTCGCTACGGACCATTGTTCGAGCCGGTCATGTGGGCTTAGGGATATCCAGCCGTCGAGCATCACCGCGGGAAAAAGCAATCCATTCTGGGGATTGGGGCTGTGGAAACAATCAAACTCATCTATCCAATTACCTATCTATTGATGTACAGAGAGAGAGAGAGAGAGAGAGAGAGAGACAGAGAGAGAGAGAGAGAGAGAGAGAGAGAGAGAGAGAAAGAGAGAGAGAGAGGGAGGACCGAGACGGAGATTGAGGCGGAGGCAAAGACAGAGACAGGGAAGGCTCCAGGGCAAAGGGGCCGAGACCGGCAGCAGGCCTGGGCGCAACTCTTACTTAAGACCGAACGCAATGACGTAGACCCCAAAACCAGTACTATAGGGGCTTAAATAATTACCAATGTGTTTTGTGGGCGTGGTGCTACTAATATGCCGGCAAAGAGCCCCAAACCGTTATTTTAATGTTTACGTTCCCCTCTTTAGACAGCCTGAAGGCTACATCCCAAGCCGGCTGCACCGTTCCTTACAACAGCCTCATACAAAAAGGCTTTTAAAGGGTTTAGAGAGTGTAAGGATTAGGGTTTGGACGTCTAAGATTTCCGAGTTCGGTTTAGGGTCTAAGTTTTCCTAGAATCTGATAAGAGAGTCAATCTTAGCAGTATTGTACTTTAAGTTGGCCGCTAGATTACTTTCAACGGTCAATGGGGCTGGTAAGCTAATAATTAGGGTTGTTTGTACTGCACAAATTCACTTATCCGTGCATGTCGCCACTTCCTTCCGTTTACTGTTCAATCTTAGGAACACCTGCATCGTTGTAGTTCCTCGCGTTTTGGCAGCAGGAGCGTCATATTCGTGCGCAACAACCAGCTCCTCTGATCCTTCAAGCATAATCTTCTAGTTCCTCATAAGGTTCCATGTACCCATATAGTCATATAGTATATGTTGCGGTCTTAAAGGGTTCCTATGTGGGTCTACACTGCGAACGCCTGTGCTACCCCGTGAAGGAACTTTAAAAGTACATGGACCCTGACTCTGTACCTGTGTCAGGGCTGCAGCTGCCTTCCAGACTACGCACTTCACCCAAAAGGGCTTCCCAGGCTGGCTGGAGGGCTTTGTAAGGTTCATTCACGCGTTCAGGGTTTGGGCTAAGGCCGTAGAAGGTTTAAAAGGGGAAGCCAGGATCCTAGACGTCGCCCCTTGCCCACGTGGCAAAATGCATCACCCACACGGAGTTCCCTCAACCTATTCAGGGATTCCAGCGGAGTCCAGCCCTTGCTTTGTGCAGGAAGGTCTTGCCCACACGGGTACTCCGATTCTCGTCGCGACCTAGCAGCTTGCAACAACAGCATGCTACATGATTGTTGCGTGTGCTTAGCTGCCCAAGCAACAACGCAACACAATGTCCCTAAGACCTTCGGCCCTGCGTCCGTAAATCGCAATGCCCCCAAGCCCCGCAGATTTTGGCTGAGCCCAAGTTGTGCAAAGACCCGTAATGAAGAGTTCGGAACATCTAATATTCCCTCATAACTCGACACCGTCCACAGCCCCCAAACCTATACTCTTCTTCGTAGGAACTACAATGGAAACTGTAGGAACCTTGTTGAGGTGCCAGTGGCAGGCAATTCCATCCTCAATCACGTATGCCCTTATCCGTCCCAGGTCTGAGTTCCTTCGAAGCAGGACCTGCCAGCTTCGCTGCTACCTACACTTGTTACGTTCATTTTAGCATTTCGGGTTCTGGCTTTCGGGTTTCGGGTTCGGGCAACCGCAACTGCAAGAGCGCTTGACCGTGAACCCAGCAAGACGCCTCCAGCTAGCATTTGGAAACCCAGGACCAGCACCACGCAAACCAACCTTCAGCTCCCAATCCTCAAGCCTGGAAACCCCAAGCCTGAGCCCCCCCAGCCCGTCTAATCCACAAACCTGAGCCCCGAATCAACCTACACCCTGGGCATAAGACGTGTAATCCCAGGGCCACATCCATCCAACTTAACCGGCGCTGGTTAGGTAGCCTTTGTTTCTTTCTGGGTGTCTGAAGCCCTAGCATGATCAAACGGTTAAACTTTTTTGGGCTAGGTTGCACTCAGCCCCTGCAAGCCTTGAACCCAAAAGCCCAGGATTTAAGGTTGTAGGATTTAGGGTTTACAGGGCTTCGGGCTCTAACCCACGTCCCAGGACCAAAACGATCCCCGTGATCGAAGGGGAAGACTTGCAGACCATGCGAAGGGCCGGGATCCGAGCGCAGTAGTTAGAATGCATGGGGGTTTGTTTTAAGGCTTAGGGTTTAAAGGGCTTAGGGGTTTGTTTTAGGGGTTTAGGGCTTAAGGTTTATTGTTTAGGGCATAGGGTTTATTGTTTAGGGCTTGGGGTTTAAGTTTTAGGGCTTATGGTTTAGGGCTCAGGGCTTAGGGTTTAGGGCTCAAGGCGTATGGGGTTTAGGGCTTAGGGTTTAGGGATTAGGATTTCGGTTTTGAATCGGGGTAGGGGGCTTACGGTGTACGGTTTGGGATTTTGGGATTGAGGGTTTAGGGTGTTGGTTTTCGGTACGGCTTTCTGAGCGTTTTGTTGTGGCCAAATACGATAAGACATCGGGCTCGCAATGAGGAGAGCGGTTTCATACTTAGACGATCCTGGGACTTATTAATTGGGGTTATACATAGGGTAACCATAGCTATAATTACTTATAACCCTAATTAGCATACTGATAACCCCAGTTACTAAATCCCATGATCCTCCAAGTATAATAACTCCCAACACAGCCCGTCAAACCAAGAACTCGCAGCTCGCAGCACAACTCATGCAGACCCCCGGGAGCATCCAAAAAGTACTGTAGATCCCGTAGTGGGGGTTCCTATAAAGTACCCTTAGTAGTTTAGGGCCCCAAATTAGGGGATACTACTTTCTACATCCATCTCCATCCTTAGCTCGGAGGCCTGTGAACTGGGACGCGAGGTGTTGGACATCGCCGCACGGTTCATGAGGTTCCTCAGAGGGTTGCGAGGTTTTTCTTGCAAGTCTGGGTCTTTGAGCATCTTTCTGGCTTCAGGGTTCAGGAGTTCGGGCTCACATCCTGAGACGGGGAATCGGTTTGGGACGATAGAGGTATATGGCGCAAGGACCGGGTAAAGCCTTGTGTGTGACGATCTCTGTGGACCATGAGCCTAGAAGGAATCCGATCGAGCTTCTGAGGGCAAAGGTTTGTTCAGCAATCATTGCTGTTGCATCGGGCTCTTTGTCTTTGTTGAGACGGCCATGGGGCCATGGCACTCACACACGCTCGCGCTCACTCATTCACTCTCCGTCTCTCTCTCTTCCTTTCTCCGTGACTTTGTCTCTCACTCTCTCTCTCGCTCTCTCTCTCTCTCTCTCTCTCTCTCTCTCTCTCTCTCTCTCTCTCTCTCTCTCTCTCTCTCTCTCTCTCTCTCTCTCTCTCTCTCTCTCGCTCTGTCACACACAATCCCCTTTCAGGGCAGGCGTCACTGGTGATGAAATCGACAGAGTGGGGAGCCCACCGCTTTCGCTTTGAGCCTTTCACGGTTTGAGGGAGTTCCGATGATTGGCTCAGGACTCAGACGCATGGCTTCGGTTCCGGTGTGCTTGTCCTGGTTTTAACGCGGCGCGAAAGTGTTGTGTGTAGTGGCTTGCAGTGTTCGGAGAAGAAACTCATTCCTGAAGCTCTTGTCAGTTCCTGACTGCAAGTCAGCATGCAAGTCCATCCCCCACTGTGAGGATCCGTTCATACAGGCATACCAGTTTCATATGCCTACACGAGCCCCTTGTTCACAATACTTAGAGGGGAGGGTGGGAAGTTACTTAGTCTATCCGCAACTTCCGCAGCGCAAGGGCTGGGAAATCCGCCTCAACTGCCCTGTGGCTCAGGCTCAGGTTGCAGGTTGCGCCTGGAGGTAGAGAGCAGACCCCAACACAGAGCAAGCCCCAATGCCCCCCTCTTGCCGGAAAGCTATGGTTAAGGCATCAGGGCTGCAAGGGTCTCCAGGGAGATGATAGAACTCTGTTGACTCCTGAAATGGTCAGAACTGCACCCGTGGATAGAGTTGCACAATAGAGCCCCAGCTAGCCGGCAGAAGAGTCAAAGATGATCTTGCAGCCGAAGCCGACATAGAGTTTCTACTTGGGCACCCTGGTGCTGTGCAGCGTGTCAGCAGATCACAATGCAGACAGCCATGGAGACCACCAATGGCCACGATAAAAAGGACAAGAAGGACGGGCTGGCATTGGAGCTGATCATAAACAAGAGATGTGTTTATAGTTAGGTGTTGGCTTGCTTAGAAGATAAGATTGACCGAACCCAAAGGGTCCTATGTACCTATATAGTGGAATGTAGTATCCCCCTAACAGTACATAGGACCCTTTGGGGAAAACATGAGCCTCAAAACCATGCTGAGCTGAACATCTCAAACTGCTCAGTAAGTATTCTGCAGGATGTTGTAAGCAGAGACATGAGTAGCCTGTACAGCGCGAGTGATTATACACTTACTAGGTATGTACCTAATTACAACTTGAGAAAGTATCAGAAAGTTGGAACATGGTTTCATGGTAGGATACCCTATGATTTAGAATAGAAGGGTTAGGATAATCATATTCCAACTTTCTGGCTTTTACCTTATTACTGTGTCCAACGATCCTTCCAGCATCTTCCAGCACTGGCAGGGATCGTCATCGTAAGCGATCCAGCGTTTACGGTCCGGGTTCGGGGATCCTCATTCATTATCCAGTTATCCACCTTCAGAGCCGACGAATCATGTAACTTACGGAGCCTCCGTCAATAGTATCGTTGCTGAACTCCAGAACAAGCACAGGATCGTAAAGTAACGTCGTAAAGTAACGTATACTTTCGGCTCGTTGCTGGAAACAGTCTAGATCTCAGTCAGGGTTCAGGTTCTATCCTACAGGGACTGCATCGCCAAGAGGACAATACGTGTTCTGCAAGGGTGCAAAAAACAGCCTCCCAATATTTGTTGAGGCATTCTTGAAGCCCCCCGGATCCTAGACCTTAAACCCCCAATCCCTTGAGCCTGCAGGAGAAGAAAGAGAAGAAGGCCGGGGATCAAGTCTTTGCTGCCGAAAATCTTACGGGTTCATGGCTTCTGCCAGAAAGTTTGACCGACACCTCTAAATGCGGGAACCAGTGGAGCTTGCGGACTCTCGTTTGGGAGATGTGAGCATTTTCTCGAAATCCCGCGAGGAGAAAAAGGAAAAGAAGGAGAAAACGGAGGCGGCTGAAACTGGCGACGCTGCTCAGAAGGAGAAGAAGGATAAGGCTGAGGCTTCTTCTGCCACGGGTTCCAGCGATTGATATCTGAGAGTTTCCGAAAATTAGGGGTGCCATATGTTTTGCTTCAGGTCCTACAGTGTTTTTGAAGATTCAGGGGTCCAGCTCAACACCTTGAAGTTCAAACTCAAACCGGGAATCAAAATAAAACGAGCAGGCTTCCTGCACGCCCGAAAGCGGCATAAAGTTCAGAGAAAGACTTGAGCCCGACACCTTTGATGCTGCCCTTCATCTTACACCCAAACCTCTGACCCAGCTCGCCCAAACTTGTCAACCTGTTTGATAGGGCAAGCAGAAGAAAGAGAAGAAGGATAAAAAGGATAAGAAGGAAAAGAAAGATTCTCGGCTCCCACATTGGCATTTCTGTCCTGGGGTTCGGAGCTCGTCCATCCTGTTAGAGTCCCCATTGCACGAGACAAGTGTCTTTCGAACAGTTACGGCGTTGTTACTTCTCGCGTGGGCGTCCTCTATTTCGATAAGCCTTTCTTGAAGATGTTGGCAAATAAAAGTCATGCAAACCCTTGTGCGTGTCCTTGGGTTCGACAATCTCGCTTGGTAAGTCGTTACTCGACAATTCTCAGAAGACTTAGGACAAGAAGGACAAAGCCAACAAAGAGCCGAAGGAGAAGAAGGACAAAAAAGACAAGAAAGAAAAGAAGGAACGAAAGGAGAAGAGGAAGCTGCGAAAGGAGCAGAAGCTCAAGCAGACGCCCGGCGTAATCTCATTGGGTTTCCAGGTTTTTCAGTGCAGTAGGCTTCTACCGATCGCGCAAGAAATTCAATGTGTGTGTGTGTGTGCACGTGTGTGTGTGTGTGTGATTGTGTGTGTGTGTTTGTTATGGCATTTTCTTTTGCCGAGAACAGCTGACAAGACCTAACCGTATTCGATATCATGTCTCGACGAGGCTTGATGGGTTAGGCCTACTTTTGAAGCTTAAGTAAGTGTTCACTCTATTCCCTGATTCTAACTTAGTAATCCCTGATATAATTACAGCATAATGTATCCCCAAACCTTAGCGCCCCTATATGACACTCGCAGCCTTACCCTTTCTGGGGAACCTATCATGCCTCGGGCTTTAAGGGCTGCGAGTCTCGGGGTAGTCTTTCGCTTTCTTTCTTTTGAGGCTGCCCTAAAAAGGAATGTCAGGACAAAAAGGGCGGCCTTAAAATCGAGGGGACGCTGGCGAACCCGGCATAGTCCGAACATGAGGCTGGCTGATCAACGGAAGAAGGCTCACAAGATCGGCTTGCACCCTGACCGCATCAAAACTTGAAGTGTTCCAGTTGTCAGAGGAGGCCAAAAGGGGTTTTAGCCTATGGGGGTTTAGTAGGGTTTGTCCCATAATAGGGTTCATCAAGTTGTGTGTGTGTGTGTGTGTTTATGGTTTAGGGTATAAAATTACAGTTTTTACGTTTCGGGGGGTTGGAAGCTTAGCAAACGAAGTGGGGTCTAAGCCGGCTTACATACTGTGTTGAGCTTCCTTGCAACAATGTCTCCGAGCCCTATCAAGTGCCTCTAAACTCCGACCTCGTCCTTCAAATGCCGGCAAACATTGTCGAGTGTCGGGCTGCGCTTGAAATTCGGCTGCTACGCTCGCTGCCGTTCGCAATGAGCTCATTGGCGCGTGAATAGAATCCCCCTGCGAATCCAGGGAGTGTGGGCTGGGGCGTTCTCGTAGTCGTAGCACCAACTGAGCATGCAACATGTGCAGAAGACATGCCTCGGCGTGATTCACTGCTGCACTTGGACATCACACAATCCCGATTCCATGATTCCCAGTCTTCGCCAAACGCAGACCCTGGCCGCCCCTCCCTTGGCTTTACCCGAAACAAAAGCCCTGCAAGCCCCATGTGAGCAAGCCATTTGAAGCCTTCAAATCACCTGCAAGTGGATCCCAGAAACCTTCCCAGACCGACGGGGTTTGAGCTGCACACCCCACCTGTGGACCCTAACTTCTCGTATGTAGTACCCTAAATGGCAGGATCCTTCTTATAAGGACCCCATAATAAGATACCCCTATGAATCTTCATTATCAGGACACCCAAGCAAGGTACCCTTGGTTTGAGAGCCAACCATGGCAGGAAAGGCACGAAGATGCTGGCATCCAAGAAGCGGAAAGCGCCAGCACAATCACAGCCAGAACTGAAGGCTCTGAAGGGAGGGAGGGCATCGTCACCCCTTTATGGACAGCGCTTAATCTCGAGATTTGATTTTTGGTGTGGCAGTGCTGAATTTGATGAGTATTTGATGTGTTGGTGGTGAGAGATTTTTGCGCGGCTTAAGCCTTAAGCATCTTAGGCGAGGCATGGAAGTGGAGGTCTTTAGAGGCAAGGGGTTAAAGATTTAAGGTTTAGTGAGTTGAAATAGTCTGCAGATGTTCGCTCGTGCTTACCATCATCGGACCTGCGACTCATGTGACAGCGAGCTGCCATTCTGACGTTGGCTATTGCTGTGAGTATCCTTTACTTCTATTACATTCTTAAGCCGCACGCCCATAGACACTAATATTCCTTCAAGCGCAAGAACCCGAAACTCTAAACCCTTACGCCCCAATCCCTAAACCTTTCACTCGTAGACTCTCAAAACCCGATTCTATACCTTTTGAATCCATTTGAGCCGTATAACACCATCTAAATCAAAAGCCTTCTGAACTTCAACCCTGATGAGGCACTAAAACCTTGACAAGGCTTGGTAGTAGTAGTAGTAGTAGTAGTAGTAGTAGTAGTAGTAGTAGTAGTAGTAGTAGTAGTAGTAGTAGCAGTAGTAGTAGTAGCAGTAGTAGTAGTAGTAGTAGTAGTAGGAGAAGCCTTACACTAGGTATCGATTTGGGATCAGTGTTAACTTCCTTGTTGTTCAGTATAGAGCCCTAGTGTTGAATAGTGTTGGGGATTGTTGAAACCGATACCTAGCATAGCACCCTTACAGGGCCCTCGCAGCTCAGTGGCTTAGGCTTCGGACTCATCTCGAAGCAGTAAGCTGCTGACCGAATTTCTTTGGAACCAAAGCCTAAACAGTCCTAAGGGTTTAGGGTGTAGGGCTCCAGGCCTTGAACCCTAAACATCAATCCTTCAGAGTTCAGGGTTCAGGGTTTGGGACCCTTCAAGGTAGCCTTCGCAGAGCAGGGAGGGTGTTTGACAAGGGGGTTTGGGGTAGAACAGAGGATAACTGGGCTGGCGCAGGGTTTAGGGCTTCGAAATGCCGTCCAGCTCGTAAGCACCTTGTTTAACACCACTTTCAATCCCTCTATATACATATAATATATATATATATATATATACACAGATACATATACATATACACACACATTGAAATTACACAATTTTGTTATGATTATTAAATACGCAGAGACTTGTTATCGTTATTGTGACCGGCCTAACGACGTCTTCTTGGAAGGTCCTTATGAAGACTGAAGACGACTACGAGCCAGTGAACCGCTGGTGGGAAAGGGAGGACTCCGGGTTTTGTTTTGCTGTTGGCTTCCGGGATTTTTGGGCTCAGGGTGTTGGATTTCCAGGGCTCCTCTAACGTTTCCTTTATGGGCTCTTAGAGGGTGCTTTGGGGTTTAGGTTACAGGTTTCGGTGTTGCAAAGGGGCGGGATAGGAGCTAGCTTTAACATGTGGATCACCTGAGATGGAATGAGTTTAGAACCCCCCTTCGCACTTCCGAAACCTGTGAAAGGATATTAAACCTTGAAAATTGAACCCTGCACCCCTAAAGCCACAGAACTGGTATTGTGATATACATAGGACCCTAAAATGTAAGTAGAGAATAAGACGCTAGTGTTCCCAACAACTGTACTACATGTTGTAGTCTTGGTATTACGCGTCACATGTTACAGAACCCTTCTGAATCCCTTGGGCCTATAAACCCTGAGCCCATCATGATGTATGAGTACATTGTGAGGATGGCGCAGAAAGCGGCAAGCGCGGTGCGAAGAAGTGGGCTGCTCGTTGCAAGAAACCTTTCCCAAAGGCTGTATTGGTGTTCTGATACACTGAAGCCTGACCCCGAAACCCTATGTATTCCGGAACTCAGGTGAGGGGCTCACGAGTGCTTGTTGAAGGCTTCTGTTTTGGCGATGTGGTCTAACGTATTTGCAATTGTGTTTCCTTTGTCGGATGTGCCGGGGTTGGTTGAAATTCTGACACACATTGCATAGTGTCTTGCACCTCCGGAACATGCCTGCCGACCGCACCGAGACTACCCAACAGGCTCTCGGTTTTCATTGCTACAGGGGTACTGTGGGAAGATGCTCTGGGGTGTGAGTGTCGGTTTTGGTAGCTTCAACTGAGTCAACCATGAGTCGTCTCTAATTCCGAGGTCCTCTAGGCTTCGTGCAATGGGTCTTCTACCATGACGTGCTGTAGGGCGCTACTTGGAAAAGCTAGAGCGCTAGGCGGCGTCCTGTGTCGGTCTTGCAGATTGTGCTTTGCACTGGCACGCCGAAAAATCTTTCAAACCCGAAGCTATACCGAGCCCTTATACCCTAGACCCGGAAATCCGAAAGCCCACAACGTTGAGTTCTAAACCCTAAAGCCGACAACCCCTAAAGCCTTCAACCCTAAAGCCCCAAGCCCTACACGTATAGCGGCACAAAGAGGGCCCAAATGCACTTAACAAAACCAAGCCCTAAAGGTCTAAACACCTACAGAAACCCTTTTTAGGCCTTTAGGGCTTATGTAGGTCTTTAGGCCTTCACGGTTTATGTACAGAAGGGCTTTGGGGGTTTATGTTGGCCCGGGGCTAATGACCTACGTAGACCCCAAAAAACCCACACCCTGAAAGCCCGTAAACTCCCCAGAGACTCCAATATCCCTTAATCAAGGAATTTTCTTTAAATCATGTTAGGGATCCTATTATAATTTAAGGAATAGTCCGTAATTAAGGGATATTGGAGTCTCTGGGTCCAAAGCCTCGACGCAAAATTTGCGCTTCCTCAGGACACCTTTGAGCACCATGGTCTGCTTTTTGCACCAGCTCCTGGGTATTTATAGTTCCATTAATGGTAGTTGTAATAGTAATAATATAAGCATTGGGCTTGGGGTTTTGGACCGGTTTAAGTTTCGGGTTTTCGCGCATGCGAGGGCTTGAGGTCTCAGGGCTCTTCCTTCAGCTGTTTAGGGTCTGGGTTTGGGAGTTCCTTGGTGTTACACATACCGCAAGTGGAGTTGTGACTTCTAGGTAGCTGTAGCCACAGCAAGTCCCGCTACTCCTTTCTTGAAGGCTTCTCGAGTTCTTTTGTGTTTCAACCAAGGCCAGCCCCATGATCCCCAAAGCCGCAAAGCCGCAGGTGTCCTTTCCGAAGCTTTAGTCTGAATTGGCCACCCCCTTCCAAAAAAGACAACCGAAAAAGCGACAGTCTGCTGCCCTAGCCGTCAAAAATAAACCCAATGCCCCAAAAGTAACATCAAAAGCCCCGCATGAAACCGTAAAGCTTGAGGCCGAAAACCTTCAACGAGACTTAGGACTACGAACCCCACCGGGTCCCTTTGATCTACGACGGGGAGCGCGTGGAGCTGCCCCCTGAAGCTGAAGAGATCGCCTACTACTGGACGTCGGCTCTTCGTCCGGTTTAGCGTTTAGAGTCTAGAGTTCAGGGTTTAGGGTTCAGGGTTTAGGGTTTGGGGTTGATGTTTTGTATGTTTAAGTACTATGAAGACATGCTTTATTGTATGTTATGACATGCTATGGTAGATGCCATGACATGCTGTGATATGCTGTGATACTATGTTATGCTGTAATGTATTATCGCATTACGTATGAGGACTCATGGTTTCGATCTCAAGGCTCTTTGGAGCAATGGTCCTTGAGAGGTGAGCTGCTTTGCCGTGTCCTGCAGGACGCAGCATATCCTCATGTTGCCAAACCAGCAAAGATGTGGGGGAGGGCGAGAAAAGAAGCATGTGGGCTTGAATCAGACTTTTCAATGCCTTGTGTCAGCACGAAGGAATGGGGATCAAGACCAGGACAACTCGACAAACAGATTGCCCTACAGGCCCGCAGCTTAAACGCCTAGCCGAGTTCCAAGACCCCAACGTCAAACTCCAACCCCTGAGCCTTGCACCCCCACTCTGGGATTCTTGGTCCCCCAAATTCCAAATGCTTCTGGCACATGTCATGATGCAGCCACCCCCCTGTCATAGCCAAGGTCAGGGGGACGCCGTACGAGACCAAGGACATTTTCATCAAGCGCCATGGCTCCATCGGGCCTGTCTTCCATCATTCGGGTGGTTGTCAAAACTAGGGTCCCCTTTTGGGTCCTTATTCTAATACTTCACCTAGTATTTAGGGTATCCATAAAGGGACCCAAATTTTGACAACCACCCATTCCTTGCAGCCCTCGTGACTGCTTTGCAGCTGTGGGCTTCGACTCGAGCTAAACAGGGTCTTGAGCGCTGCCGGAACTTCTGTGGCATGCTGTCAGTAGCTCGGGAGTTGTGACGACCCGAGCAATCCAGTCGCACCTTCGAATGCGGAGAACCAGCCACATGATGTACTGGACGTCGCAAGGATTCCTAAGTACATATGTGGTTGATACATTTTCCAACCGTGATTCAAAGAGATCCTGATCCAGAAACCTCAAGGTCTACTGCACAGGCACTACCCCAAATCTCCAACCCCAACCCTGCATACGGGAACCCTGAACCGTAAACCCTGCATCTTCCACTCTAAACGCCCTAGTAGTAGAGTAGGCAACCTTTAACTTTTTTGGGTAGTATAGTCCCTCTATATAATCCCTATATGTCAAAAAGGTTAGCAATTTAGTTCCCCTTGATACCCGACAATTAGGACACTAAACAGTACCGAGTCGATCAGGAACTTCTGGAAGACATTCAAAGAAGTCTTGCCGAAAGGCTCCAAGATCAAGGAGAGGGCACTTTAAGCCGAGGGGCCTTAATCATGCTAGAGTAGGGTTTGGGAGTGTATGAGATAGTATATTCATACTGTTGACGGACAAAATCCTGCATTACCCATTATAAGGAATATACCACAGTTCCCATAGTTTAGAGTCCTTAGGGTCATGCAGGATTTTGTCCATCAGCAGTAGTATCTAGGTACGGAATCCAACGGACAACGGGCTTTCTGGGGATAGGATCTATAGTAGAAGCCAGAAAGTTGGAACACGGCTTTAGAAGGATTCGTGCTAGGATCCCTTATAATTTACCTTAAGGGCATGAGGACAATGATGTTCCAACTTTCTGGCTTCTACTATAAGGATCAGGAGGAGAGATTGGGAGGCTCCTGGAGGGTTTCGGTTCATCCTAAACGCCGCAGCCGCAAGACTCTCTCAACCCTCATTGCGATTTCAGACCTTTCGATGTAAGTTTTAGGGTTTAGAGTTTAGGGTTTAAGGTTTCGTATTTTCACGGATCATGTAGAGAGATCATCGCTGAAGACGTCGGATCTACGGTTTGACCGCCGTGGGTCCGTGAGGGTATAAAGGTTACCTTGAAACTGCGACAACCTATTTATTGCGTTTTCTTTACGATCTTGATATACACCCCTAATGCATAGAGTTTAAGGAAACCGTGCAGCGGAGTGGTTGTGGTGGCCTAAGTATAAGGTGGGACTTCGGGATAAGAGTCTTGTCGAACGGGGAAACCCGAACAATCCCCAAAACTCGATGTGAAGCTTGGCAGGACTTCAAGAAGTGCGACTTCTCGCTGATGGCGGTGCTCTGGCTCAGTATGACAGCATCTAGTTAAGTGCGGTTTAAGATAGGATTGTAGGAATGCTGAGAGTAAGTATATGAGCCCAAAACCCTCAACCCTGGACCACAGGAAAGCTCGTCCCCCAAACCAGACCGGCCAACTTCGACCCGACTTCCCGCCCAACTCTAAAGCCTAAACCGGACCGAAACCCACAACCCTAAGAGCCTGAAGCCGTAGGGCCCTAAACCCCAAAGCTTCGCAGAACCCAAAGAAATCCCTTGAAAGAGCTCTATCATTCCCTCAACCCCTAGCCGCCGAGGATTACCGGGAAGCAGAAAGGCAAAAGCGGCTGAACCGAACCAAGGAAGAGAAGGACGGCTTCGCTACAAGCTTAAGGTTTTTGGGGCTTGAAGGTTTTTTTCGCGTTTACGGTTTCAAAACTTGGGGTTTACAGGTATAGTTGTATACAGGATCCTTTCGACTGTTTTACCTGCTTCTGTAGCAACTCCCAAACCCAGAAACAAACAGCTCGTCCACCCATCCCCTTGGAGGAGTGTTTATGGCTAGGTGCTTGCTGGTCTCCCAAGTCAGGATCAAGGTTATCTTGAAACTCCAGAAACGTCCTTGTAGATGAGTTCGGGGTAGCGGGAGTGGAACGCAACATTTATGGCTGAGGGTAGTTGTTCAGTGCGGGCCGTGGAATCATCACTTTATTCTTTTGGGGATGGGGAATTTCAAGGGAACGCTATAATTGCTTGTGGACCCCCAAACCCATTCCTCCTCAGCCGCGAACGCAACTGTCGAAAGCCTCGTTCCCAGGAAGCGGAGAAGGCCAAGAATGCGAAGGAGACTGAATGGCTCCGTGGCAAGACCTGTGGGATCCATTTAAGAAATGGGTTCCATGTAGGAGCTGAAGGGCCAAAAAATACAGACTCCATGGTTACTCGGACCATTACACCAAACAATTCTTTCCTTGTAAGCCTTTAGCCATCATAGCCCCAGCACGGTGGAGGATCGCATGTCAGAACTGACGGCCCTAGGGCCTTGTACTTCGTAAGAGTATACAGACCGAAAAACATCCATAAACAAAAACAACTTTCCTGGAAGATAGATGGAGGTTGAGTCGAGGAAAAAATGTGATCAGGGAAGCGGGGTCAGGCGTATTGGCGTGGGCTGTGCAATGATAGCAGAAATGGGGTCAAGCTCATCGGTAAAAGTTGTGTGCACTCCCTGACGAAGGCACCCTCACTAAAGCCCTAAACCCCTAACCCCTAGGCCCCTAAACCCTAAACCTTCTCAAGTCAGGTTCAGCTATGCCATTGTCAACGGCGTGCGCGAGAAGTTGGGCAACTACAAGCTTGAGCCGACACTTGGCGCATTCACTTGAGGGGGGAGCTTAGGGCTTATGGGTTCGTTCTATAAACCCTAAACCCTAAACCGCTCATGGTTCAAGATTTTCCTGGCGCCCTTGCGGGACCAAAATTTGCGCTGTAAGCTTCGAAGCCCTGCAGTAAACCCGACACGAGCCCGCACTGCAGAGCTGCCCCAGCCACCCTCTAAAATCCGAACGCCCTTATTTACATAGGGGACTCTAACCACATAGCTCTAAAGCCCAGATGCTCATGGCTCCCCGGCTCCCCAGCATCAGAGGCCGCAGCTCTTCCGCGGCCGCGGTGAGCATCCGAAACAAGGCACCGCGGCTGTGGGGGGGCTCTACTTTTCAGGGATTCAGGTTTATTGGTGAGAGTGTAGAGTTCACTTGCAGAGCAGATGCTTAAGGCCGGTGCTGGATGTTTGTATGTGATGCTGTTGACAGTGACAGTGATGGTGCCGCAGAGGATGATGGTGATGAAGATGACGATGATGCCGATGATAGTCATGTTGTTGCTCCTGGGCGAGAGCATGATTCTTTGAGTTGCCGGTTGATGTTCGTGTAGACTGCTTTGTTGCTTTATGTTTTGTCATGTTCAGTCGGGGTTGGCGATGATTGCTGTTTGCTTGAGAAAACTTAGGCCTACGATGGGAGGTTTGGGGGATACGAGCTACTCTACAGGGTAATGGCATAAAGTGTGAAACAAGCAGTATTTGGTCATGCCTCTCAGATACCGCACGCGCTGCACCAAGAAGGAGCCATGCAGACCCGTCCCGGGGCTCGCTGGAAATCGTGGTGGACGTTCTTTTCGGTTCGGAGTCTGTGCATAAGCTAAGGGTTGCGATCCAGGCCCATCGCCTTCAATCCTGAGCAGTTGGCACAAAGAGCTGCCAGGCCTGCTGAAGAAGCGGACGTTCCCGGAGAGCGTCACGCTCAACATCGGGGAGACGGCATGTGTACCCAAGGCCAGACCTTAACCGTTTAGGGTTTAGGGTTTTAACTGCCTTAACCCTCAGACCTCAGCTGTAAGTCCTTAGCCCTAAATCCTGCGCCCGCTCAGGGTAAAAAATTGCTTGGGCATTTCGGACCTTTGAAGCTGCCCTCTTTGTGCACGCTTAGCGGCTTGGATTTTTGACTCTGCGGAGGTCACCCATGTCCTTGTTTCCTTTGTGCTTATTGCCTCAACAAAGGTTAGTGAGTGATTTGGTGCTTCCGGGCCGGTCAAGCTTTCAACCCTGACCTGAAACCTGGTGCTGATGGTCAGTTGGTGTTCACAGTTCAGTGAAGCTCTTGGCAGGCTGAAGGGTGCGGTTCTGAACGATGAAGAGGTTCAGGCTTGTGGGATTTGGAACTTGGATCTTGAGCCTCTGGTTCAGGCATGGGCTAGATTTAGGATCGATACACCCTACAACCCTGACCCCTAAACCCTCTGAAGGTGGTCGGGATGCCTGGCCACGCCTGGAGGGACGTCGTGCACGAGAATACCGTCCAGTGGTGCCTTGGACTTAAGGTTTCTATAGGAGACGTAGGGCTTTAAGTCTTAAGGGTTCCAAAGCAGGGTTCTATCGTACTATAGAGGCTTCGCGTTGATGTCTTCAGGGTTTTAGAAAGAAGCTTAGGGTTCGGGGATTTAGTGTTTAGCATTTTGGCATTGAGGTTTCGAGGGGTGCTGAACACGAACGCTCGGGCATGCCTCCATGCTCAAAGCTCCGGTGGAGTACTTGCCTGCTTTTGGCGGCAGGCTGTGTTGCATAGTAGCCTGGTATAAGAGACTGTACTGACAAGACTTCGTGCCGCATAGGGTTGGCTTAGCCTTTTAACCTACGCCCTGAACCCATAAACCCGAACCCAAGCTGTGAGTAGCACAGCAAGGCTCGCAGGGTTTGATGCGGGCTTATTTGCGATGCGGGGAGTCCGAAGAATTGTCGCAATGCTCCCAATGTAGGGATTGGGGTTTAGGGCTGACTATCTGAATCCAAACTACACAGCTAAGGCCTACGTGTCTGCAGGGCTTCGGGTTTGGAGCTGCAAGGGCTCAGCTTGTTTTCATGCAGCGCCGAAACTACAGTAACTACAGTTCTATTCCCACCCCAGAAGCCCTCAACACAAAGTTATAGCTTGTAATCCCTTTATCCTCATTCCTACCTCTATCTATATTCCCAAACTCTACAAAGCACAACAGGTCACGATCACGTAATTATTGAGCATATCACCCTTTACAGAGAACGGGTTATTGGATCCGAAGGTAAGCCGTAGAAGCAGGCAGCCCGTGAGTTTCCCTGTTAAAAACCAATCCTACCTTGGCATGCCGCAACCCTTTTGTGCGTAGGGCACCCTAAGGCCCCAAAGCAGTTCTTTTTTGGGGCTCATATGTAGAATGCTATAAGGTAATCACAAAAAGGAAGTACTGTGGGGCCTATGGGTAACCCTAAACCCTAAGGCCTAAACTCTAAGGCATGCAACCCTAATGAGCGAGGATCGCCAATTTTGAGGACGGCCTTCTGACCGAAGCAAAGTACGCCGCCAGCTCGCAGCTTTAAATCACCGGTGCTTTCTCAGCTTGTCTGTAGTAGTAGTAGTAGTAGTAGTAGTAGTAGTAGTAGTAGTAGTAGTAGTAGTAGTAGTAGTAGTAGTCGTGGTGGTGGTGGTAGTAGTAGTAGCCCTAAGGGTTCAGAGTTTTAGCGCAGCTTCAAGTAACAATGTTTTCTCAATATGTCTTAGGTTCCTAGGTTGATAAGGCTTCCATGTTAGGGCAGCTTCAGTTGACAAATCAGGGCCAGTACAATCCCACCACAAGAAGGTTGACCTCCTCGCGGCTACGGATATCAGCAATTACTAGAATCCACCCCCAAACCCTATTCTAGCTCTGGAGCCCCCTATCTTATGGGAATTAGAAGTAGACCTGGGGTGTGCGAGTTTTGTAGCTGAGGCTTCGAGTTGCCAGGGTTGCAACAGAATTCAAGGTCTGCAGCTTGGGTTTAAGCTTTCGAAGATTCGGGTGTAGGAGACTTTTTGTCTTAAGCCCAAAACCCCAAACTTCGAACCCTGGAAGCCCGGGACTTGATTCTTCGTCCCTCAAACCCAGGACCACGGCGAGATGTTCATGGTTTACTGCACCAGCTTTTCAAGAGTCTGCATGTGTTTTTTCCACCTCGGTCTCGGAACAGTGTATAGGTCCTTAGGACTCTTTGGTGGATACAGGATCCGAAGCGCTCTGCACTATGCTCTCCAAGCTAACCCGAAACCGTTCAAGCATTAAGCGCTCAAGCCCTACACTCTCAGCACTGATGCCCCGAACCAAATTGCAAACAACATGCCCTTCGACTTGTTCCGAGGTCAGTTTCGCAGCTACTAGCGGCTTGAAGGGGCAGCCGGCGCCTAGTCCTTGTTTAGGGGGCCTAGGCTGGAAGGTGCCAAAATATGTGACTTAGGCTTCAGGGCTTGAGCGGCTGTAAGGGGCCGAGTGAGCTTGTTTCATCCGGAGTGTATGTATGGACTATACAGTCAGGTGCGATTGCAAATTTCAGGTTGTGGTGATTTGAATCTTGCACGTATGCACTTGGGTCACAGGCGGGGTTTTAATGCATAACCATTAAGCACATTCACAGCGAGCCCGGTCTTGATCGTGTAGGCGACCATTTTACATGCAATGCTCAGGAAGCTGCGCACGCACACCAAGAAAGCTTTTCTCACACCATTGCCAGGTTAGATCACTGTGAACAATCTCTCAATAGTGAGCTTTACAAAGTAAAACCAGTGTCCTGGGGTAGCCAGAAGCATCGCCAGAGAAGCAGGGTGAGATACCAAGACGTATGACTGGCCGTGTAATTATGTACCCCCGCTTTTGCTCAAAACGTCGGAAGCCAGCTGCCGTCCGACGCAAATTCAAGCAGCCCTCTCGCGTTTGGAAGTCAGGTTGGAAGGGTTACTGTAGAAGCCTAAATAGTTTGTTTTCTCCCCATCATAGTTCTATGCTAAGAATAGAGGCCTCTATATTGCCCGAGATCCAGGTCCTCCAATGAAGGAGACTTCGAGAATCATGAGAACTCAGGATATGCTGAAGTACGATCGTGCCAAGCGCTTGGTGAGAATCATCGGTGGCCTGGCGGACGGATAGATGGCTGTTTCTTTCAGAAGAGGCGTGGTGCGCCAATGAGATATCCCTAAGGAGATCCTAGCATCTCCCCCATAAATGCTAAACCCCAAATCCAAGGAAGGGATAGTTCGCATGGTCCTTCCCGGCGAGTGCAGCCGTCATCGTCCGTCGTGTTGAGGATTCAACCTTAAACCTGAAGCTTACGCAAGCCCACCTAAAATACTCAACTGACTCACCAGAACCTATGTTGTTGGTACTATCCCAATAATTCTATATTCGGGACTTAAATGAGTCTTACAACTAGCTAGCAACTTTGATGTAGTCTACATTGTGGTTCCGCACTTTGAATCCTTAGCCGGGTTTATATGACAGGATCTTGAATGGAAGCCCATCGAAGGATCTACAACAATGAGTAAAACTGTCATCGGAGCCCACGCCTAAAGGCTTGAAAGGACCTGTCTCTGAGCAGCTTGAGAAGCTTGTCCGGTTTCGTCCGTGGAGCGCTTGCGCATTCCCACAGGCTCCTAAGTACCTGTATGGTTTAGGGAGTAGAGTCTAGGGTTTAGCGTTCCAAGTACCTACATTCTATGAGAAACTTACCCAACCCCAGCCGTAATCGTAGTTCCTATAATAACTCTACTGTATACTTTGCCGGTGCTTAGGACCCTTTGGACCTGCTGTCTTTGGGGCGAGGGAATTATTGCTTGGGCTAGGGCCTCTGGGGCTGATCCCAAAACCTCAAAGTGAGTAGCTGCGAGATAACCTGAGGCAGCATCCGCACCTCCTATGAGAAGATGTGGACGAGCAGGAACGTTGCAGATCGGCAGAAGGCCAGGTTTCAGGGCTTCGGGAGGGCGGGGGGTACGGAGTAGAGTTGCCAGGCCTTGGATTATGGACTAGCTGACTGGCCCTAAGCTCCTAAACGCTGAACCTCCGAACCATACAACCCTTCAAACTGTCCTCGAATACCGTCCCAGTATTGGGGAATCGCACCCTGTCAGCTACGGACACCATTCCTGCAAATCCTGCTCTGGTAGTCATATGTGTAAATTTTGTGCTGAGTAGGGCTGCTACAATCTATCTGAGTAAACCGGTGTGTTGTTGTGCTAGCCGAGCTCTGGACGTCATATTAAGCTGAGAGCGAACATGGCCGTGCTTCCGCCTGCATGGTGTGCTAATATGTTAAGTTGCCTTTATCCCCAAGCACAGTTTTCAGATTATGAGCATCCACTCTGATGCTACTTGTCATTCACATAGGCATGAGTCCACCTTTTTCCTGGCGGCCCTAAACTCTAAACCTGAAAGGCCACGGCGACCTACTTCATCGACAAGCTCGCACTGCGAGTTGGCGGTGAGAAGGCCAGCAGTCTCGAGCTGCCCGGGGTTTCCTCGATTCCCGGTTTAGGTTTGTAAGGTTTAGTCATGCTCGGGATACTATGGCAGCGTTAGATGCTGCATTGGGTCAGAAACTTTTAGCTCTTGCTCATAAAACCGCACGGTTGGGCAGGTCACTTTTCGGTGGCTTGAATGTTTATCAGCAAATTCTACATCTTCTTGGCTGTCAACTTTTCAACTTTTGGGGTTCTGAGAAGGTGGTCGGTTCTGAAAGTTTCAACTTTTATTTCCTTGGGTTTCGGGCCAGTGAGACATAAGGTTGGTCTGGCACTGCAAAGTCGCGGACCAGCAACACTGGGGCTGCGCGTCGGGGGGTATGAACGTTGCGCGGCTTCCGGATTCGCAAGAATACACGGCACCGATGCTTAGGGTAGGGCCTGTAGAATCGACGAACACACTACCGTAGAGAAAACAAGCTGATTCGACACATCTATGTAATGTTTCAGCTCACGACTGTTGTGCCGGATCCGGTCCAGTGGCAAGAGAGGTATCTTCAAACACCTGCAGCCCCAAATCCAAAGCTTTGAGCCCAAGTCCTGTATCCGAACACCCATATATATATATATATATATATATATCTCTCTCTCTCTCTCTCTCTCTCTCTCTCTCTCTCTCTCCATGTATACATATATATATATATATATACATGTGTATATATATATATATATATGGCTCAGACAATCTTTAAAACCAAATAAAACCCCGTCATCACCATTGCTTCAAGACTAAAAGTTCCTTCGAAAGCACCAGGATACAGAGGAGGAGGCCGATACTGTGGGCTGCTGCTCTCTGCGCGTAGAGCACCTGCCGCTCTTCTGGTCTGGATTTCGGATCTGGTTTAGATTTTAAGTTTAGGATTTCGGATTTGGGTTTCGAGTGCGAAGTTTCGGGGTTCCGGCTTAGGTTTAAAGTTTTGAGGTCCAGCGATTTGGGTTTTGAGTTTCGATTGTCTGGGCATAGCGTTTACAGGTTTGTCGGCTTAGAATTGTTGGGCTTGGGGTTCGGGCCAATGTGGGGCAACAGACGAATAGTCGCAGACTTGGCTGTTGGGTTATGTCGGTTCGAACCAACGACATACTCGGGATTCAGGTCTGTGTGACAGCAAATCATGACAGCGCGTCAGGTGAAGCATTGGATTGTGAGAGCCTTTCGACTATGTAGATCGGTTTCGGCGTTGCTGTTTGGGGTGCGCCGGAAGATGGCTGCTTAGAAACCACCTCCTCTTAGCACGTGGGGCTCAGCCTGCATATGTTACGGCCTCTTGCGATGCCACCTCCCGGCGAAGTGACCTTCGGTTAGCGTAACGGAATCGAATCAGGTTTGAGCCTGCTTGCTCTGCTGTGTGGTTGGTTAGGGTTGTTATGGGCTCAGTGTCGAAGGTTTTGGTTTTTTGGGACATGGTAGTTCCGTACAAAACTTTTGTAGTTCCGCATGAACTTGCCTGGTTATTCAGGTTCTCTATGACATCCAGGGTCGAGTCAGCCAAGTCCAAGTCCAAGAGTTTTGTAGGGCTTCTGTACCATCACCAAATCTCCGTCGAACCACTCGATGACCCCCATTGAACATCCATGAAGTCAAGGGAATCAAAGGAATCACGGAAGAGGGCCTCCACCATCCAGCAAGCCTTGACGTGAATGGTGGTTTGTCCAACATGAGGAATCCTTCTGAGGGTTTTGCGCAACTATTCAGTTCAACTCCTTAACAAGTGTTTAACATCAAGTTCAGAACATCCAAAGCAATCTGTGGCTTGCGAAGCCTACAGGCTTCCCCTGTAAGAGCCTGCGAACCAACTGTTGATCTTATCGTAAACATCTCCCCGCAGCGAGGTCTTGGCTGCACCAGAAGGGTTATCCTTTCAGGGTGCAGGTTTAAGCTCTGAGTGAAGGATCCAGAAATAGATGGCGTGGGCTTCTTGATGAATTCGGTCGGGGTCTAGAGTCTAGAGCGTGTTTGGCGACAGGAAGCTTACGCCGCCGCACACCGTCCACCTCGACTTCCTGGGTAAGGAGCTCGTAATTCTTCGTTGACCATGCCCATGTGAGTTTAGTACCTCTTCTATGACCATGTACGATGTACATGGATGCTGAAATTAAGTGCTGGCACTTCTGACTCTTCGCCTGCGGGACCCCCTCGAACAGGGAAGTGGTGAAAAGGTGTCACTATTCCCATGTTTCCCAGGACCTTCTAACTACGGCCCTAGACACCTTAAGGACCCCAAAAATAGGTCCCCGGAAGCCTAGGGTATGACTTTGCAGGATTCCATCCGTTACACGAACAGCGTCGAAGTGGCCAAGCAGGCGAGGGATGCGCCACAAGTAGGGTTTAGGGTTTAGGGTTCAGGGCTTAGGGTTTAGGGTTTAGGGTTGATAAAGCTTTGGAGCTTGGATCGCATGGCTTCATGCAGGCTTGTGGATTGGAGGCGACCAAATCCCTGAACTCCAAACCGGAAGCCTTGACATACTCCAAAGCCCCAAAGGGTTCGAACCAAAAGGATCCTAAGTGCCTACATTGGGGGGGAGCTACGTACTTAGGACCCTTTGGGGAACTTGGCGCCTTTCCCAAACCATGGTAGCAATTCCTACTATTACAAACCTTATAGGTACTTAGGACCCTTTGGGGAACTTCGCTCGCAGGTCTTCGACAATGTTCAAGGCTTCATCAAGGGCAAGAAGCTTCACGGCCGCAGAACGAGCTCAGGCTTCCGGGAACATAGAACCGGCATCCGAAGCCTAACTACCCCAGAAAGTTGGAATATGGTTTCAGGGTAGGATACCTTATAATTTACCATAAAGGGTTTAGGATAATCATATTCCAACTTTCTGGCTTTTACTTTAAGGTGTGTAGAATAGTGGCCCTTTATAGGAGTTGGGCCATTATTTTAGCTACTTTTGGGGGTTGATGTATCGCTAAAGCATGAAATCACATGGCGTATACATCCTGAGCATTGGACTGTTGTTGTAAGGTGGGTTATTGATACACGGTGCAGATCTTGCACCTGCGCCATCAAATTCAATTCCAAGGCTTTAAAATACTTGGTCCTTGGCAGCTGCCAATAATTACATAACAGGGCGGAATATGAAGTTCCGTAGCTTCGGGTGCACCGTCATGCGCTGTAGAACCGAGGCTTCGAACAGGAACATCTCAGTGGCTCCTCGTGTGTTGCCAATTTGTCGTCGACGCCCCATGCGGTTGTGAGACAGTTCTAAGGGTTCACGAACCCATACCCGCAAGCCCTAAAACCCTAAAACACTGAAACCCTAAAACCCTAAACCGTATACACTACGGCCTTCAAGTATAGTCCCTATAGGGGTACATCAGGGCCGAAGTCTATGCTGTATGGCTACATTGAGCCTCAGGGACCTTGAGGATGAGAGGACATAGTCTCAAAAACGCAGTCCGAGTTTTTTGATCCTCTGACTACCTAGACCCTAAACCCTAAACTCTAAACCTTAAATCCTAAACTCTAAACCTTAAATCCTAAACTCTAAACCCTAAACCTTAAGTCCTAAACCCCAAATCCTAAACCCCAAACTCTAAACCCTAAATCCTAAACTCTAGACCTTAAATCCTAAACTCTACCAAGGCAAGAGGATCAGGTCTTCGACAAGATCTCGCCCGCAGATCTGAACGCTTCTGGGCCTAAGGAAGCCTGCGACAGCTGAAAAAGCTTAAGCCATAAACCCCAAGCCCCTTAACCCCCCCTAAACCCAGAGGGTCCAAGTACCCAAATAGTAGGGTTTTAGGCCCCAAAATCCATACTCTGAATGGTTTTCGGAAATTGAAACCTAGTATTTGGGTACTTGGACCCTTAAAGTAAAAGCCAGAAAGTTGGAATATGATTATCCTAAACCCTTCTATGGTATATTATAGGGTATCCTACCCTGAATCCATATTCCAACTTTCTGGAGTTCCCTATAACCTCAAACTTGCAGCCTGAAGCCCTAAGCCATGCCTTCGTCCAGGCAAGCTGGCGGTTGTTCTGTTTAAGCTGATCCACGGGAGGGATTGATCATCGCCGAACTCTTCTGAAACGTGCTCATCTGCTTCTGACTCAGGAATACTTTAAGAACTTCATGGAAGATCTCTCTGCGAAAGTCTTCCGTACCTACAACGCCTCGTACACGCTGCAGATGCTCAGCTGCAGAGATGTATATATTGCAGGTTGGTAACCTCATGAGTCCCAACAGATTTTTCGTCAACAGCGCATGCTAAAACTCAACCTTTGCTGGATGGTTCTGTGAGATAGAGCCCCTGAAATCCTCATCTCAGGACCACAAGCCCCCTAAAGTTGAAGGGTAACATGTGCAGTTGCTAGAGTTCAAGGTTTAGGGACCTGTCGGCTTGAAGATTAGTCAGCTCAAATTCGGTGTCGCGCTTCTGGCGGCAGAATGGGCAGAGCTGGAGGATGCTGTCCTGCTGCCACCCTCCGGGAAGCCGTGAAGCCGGTTTAGGCTTGAGGGTTTAGGGGTTTAGGGTTTAGGGGTTTAGGGCCTTTAGGGTTTAGAGTTGAGGGCCTTTAGGGTCTCTTCACGATCTCCATGTCCCCATGTTGTGCAGGTATGGTTTACACCAGGGTTTAATGGCGAGCGTGTATACGCGTCTCCTGAGGTGTGGTCGCGAGAGCATACACCCTTGGGCTGTCGTTGTGGGGATGTCACGATTGATGCTTTGCGCCCTGCACGACTGTAAAGACTAGACACTGCAGACGTCCTTCCCTCGCAATTCATCTTGTTAGTACAGTTGAGACATGCAAGATGGTATAAATAGAGCAGGGATTCTATACATGTATGTACGTATGTGTATACGTATGTATGTGTATATATATATATATGTGATGTATATATAAACATGCTACATCATGCATACATACACACATACATATACGCACACGCACACACACACACATACACACACGCGTATATACACATGTGTCTATAACACACACACACACACACACACACGTTCATATATGTGCCTACATGCGTTTATTACTTCATATGATGTAACTCATGTAGATATTTCTTTAGTCGTCTTCTGACATTTGCGAAATTTGCATCCCAGGGAATAGAACCCCGATGTCCTCTGCGCCAAGGGATGAGCTGAACAAGTTCGACGTGTCCAAGAGGTCTCAGTTGTCTCAGGAGTGCTTTCAGGGACCTCAGCCTATCGCTTTCTGAATCATGACTAGGGCTAGTGGGTTCGGCGTGTAGGCTCGGAGTTTAGGGCCTAGAGCAGTGTAGGCCCGAAGGCTAAAGGTCTTTAAGTACAAGTCGGTTTAGGCTTTAGCGTCGTAGCCAAGGTTGAAATACTTGCCGCGAGTTGGCTTGATACTTGGGGAGGCTTTCGGAGAAGCAGCCTAAACCCACACTGAAACCCTAAACCCTAAAGGCCCTCAACCCTAAACCCTAAAGGCCCTCAACCCTAAACCCTAAAGGCCCTCAACCCTAAACCGTAAAGGCCCTAAACCCTAAACCCCTAAAACACCAAACCGCTAAACCGTAGTGGCCAGTGCAGGAGCAGCTCCTTCAGTTCTACAACGATGCCAACAGGCAGGTCGCCATTCTTTGCCACTCGGCGAAGAAACCCCCCCGGAGCGGATTCAGTTTAGTGTTTCTGGTTCGTCAAGCTTCCGGTTTAGGAGTTTCGGGCTAGGCTTTAGGATTCATGGCTTTTGGGTTTGGAGTTTAGGATTGATTGGGGTCTTTCCAGCTCCAGTCTGCCTCACTCCAAGCCTAAGGCCTACATCCCCCAACCACTGCATCCCGACTAAACGCTCGGACTGCCTGACTCCTACCTCCCGCATGCAATACTTTGGCTCTGAAGTATCCATAGGGACACTTTACGACCAAACAACATACTGTATGAGTACAGGGACCCTTAAACCCTGTACTCTATAGAACCCTTGTAGTACAAGTATCATGTTGTATCCATATAGGACCCTACTTGAGGGGTCATGGGACTTAGAAACTAGGGTTATAAATCAGGCAACTATACGTATAACTACTTATAAACCCAATTAGGGTACTTATAACTTTACTTACGAAGTCCCCAGATCCTTCAAGCAATAGAACCTTTATAGAACGCTTCCCTTCGGGAAATTCGTGCTGCAGGTAATCACCAGAAAGCGGAGGCCAAAGGCCACGCACAGGCAGCTGCTGTCTAGGGGTTTATCTCTTGGGGGTTTAGGGGTTTAGTTTAGGATTTCGGGGTTTAGGGTTATAGGGTTTAGGGTGTATAGGGTTTAGCGGTTTAGGGTTTGGGGTTTAGGGCTGCGCGTTGCAGAGCTTAAACGTTTTCGCTGGACTGCTGCCAGTCTTCGCTGATTAGTTTTCCTGCCTGTCTTGTTCGGCTTCGAACTTGCGGTGCTGGTTATACTGGTGCGTCCGTCCCTGTTGTGGCAGCTTTAAGAGCAGGTGCGCCTCCCTGGGCTCGCCCATTGAAGTGAACATCAGCGTGAGCATATGTATGCATGTTATATAGCAATAGGTGTGATGTATACATATATATATATACATATATATATATAGAGAGAGTATACACACATCTCCAAATGCATAAACATCTACATTATATATATATACACACACACAGCTACACAAATTTTGTATATATATATATACATACATATCCACACAAAGATATACATATATATATATATATATATATGAATGCTGAAGATGTGAACAGATGAGCATTAGACTTGCTCATATTTCCCTCAGGACTGCTGCATCGTGCTCGTCTGGAGAACTCGTAGATGACAGTAACGACTGCAGTATCTCGCATCGCTAGTAGCCATAAGCAGCATGGCTGCCTGCCGAATACCTGCAACCAGTATGAGTACTACTGAGAACTCAGAGATGCCACAGATGATCATCATGAAGGTCATCATCGCCATCCTTGTTGTCACTCGCATGAAGTCAGCGCCGAGACTACGCACGGAGCTGTGGAAAGATCTCTCACGCTTAAAACCCTAAACCCTAAACGCTAAAGCCTAAACCCCAGACCTTAAACCCTAAAGCCTAAAGCCTAAACCGTTCGCTGCTACATCCCGGCAGGCTATGGAGAAGATGAAGCTCCAAGCCAAGGAGATTGAGCAGACGTATAAGCAACCCGGCCCGAGTTTTTTTTTTGGGGGGGAGGGGGGGGGGGGGGGGCGCGCGGTGCATTTTGGTGCTTTTTGGGCGGTTTTAGGGCAGTTTGGGGTTTTGGGTTTTAGAGCATTTGAGGGTTCTGGGTTTTAACTCAAGGGCTTAGGTTTTACAGTTGAGGGCTTAGGGTCCTAAGTCAAGGGTCTACGGAAATAGCGCAGAACTCCAAGACCAGAACTCCAAGACCAATGGCCGGCTGCAATCTCCTGGAGAGCCCGCACAAGCCGCAAGCTTCAGCCCCATTCCGCAACATGTGAACATTAGGCTTCTTTTTGTGCTAGACCATATTTCGCTTGACGAGCCTGTGAAGAAAGCGTTGCGAGACAAGGCGGCTCAAGACACATCTCCACAGACTCCAGGAGGGGGCTTAGGGATGGAAGGGTTTGTTGGTGAGGGTTTGAAGGTTTAGCGTCTTCGGATTTCGGTGTGTAATGGCCAAGGGCCTGCCGGCGTTGACCGGTTTGGAGGTGCAGGGTTTGGCCTTTTGCAGGTTCGATGCCTACGGTTGCTTTCAGGCTCACTCTCACCCCGGATGCCCAACTGTGCGGAAGTTGAGGGTGGAGGGTAAGGGCTGGCTGTGTGTCCGACCGTGTGAAACTCAGCTTGGGGTACATCACTGACACCGCGGTATGTTGGAGCACATCGCAATACTGTAGGCAAGATGTTTTGGACTGTAGGTGAAGGGTGCCATGCTGAGCTCTTACGGTACTATTCGGAGCTGTGAAGTTTTGATTGTTGGCTTCGTCGGGTATGCCTCCCTAGAGAACAACGTGACTACATGAACTGCATGCTAGAATCTCTAATCTCACGGGCCACTGCCTGATGTAAGCTCGACCTGCCTATAACAGATCTGTCAGCCGAAGACTTCCTCAAGCTTTAGCTTGATCCAGATGCTGCCAAGGAACAGCATCCAGGCAGTATGCGCCTTCATGTCTAAAGCAGATTTGTGGCACAGGACGTAGTTGCCAGGCTTACGACTTGAGATCGGCAAACCTGCGCTCACTCAGGACACAAATCTCTGCCTAAATCCGCTCTATTCAATATTTCGGAGCCTTGCACCTCCCTCGCCCTAAGAGGAGGCATTCTCCCCTAGAGTTCCTTGTTTTGATGTCCTTGAAAGTGGTACTGGTTGCTGGTTCCAGATTTTGCACCAGCATCTTGAAAGGAGGGCAAGCCGTCCAAAGAAGTCGAGGGCCAGAAGCTGCCCCGGGACTCCTGCCGCTTCGGGCTACGGCTTTAGGGTAGTTAGATTTATTTAGATGTTTTTAGGGTTCAGGGTTTAAGGGTTTCGGGCTTGGGGCTTTGGCAGTTCATCTTCGGCCGTTTCCACACCTTCGGCATGGATGAAACCAGTGCGGAGAGGGCTTGGGGTTCGGAGCTCAGGCTTTTGAGGGTGCAGTGCTAAGGGTTTAGAGGGCTTGCGCTTGAGGGCTTAGGGTAGTCCTGACGACATGCGCTGTGGTTTGCTAATCCGAAAAATGCAGCACCCTCACTTTTGTGCGGGTAACCGAATAAATTTAGCTTTCGGGGTGAGATCCTCTTATGACAAAACGAAGTGATTACGGCATTGCGACAGAAGGCGCTAAGAACGAACTTCAAACCTCAGTTTTCCACCTCAACACCTTTCGCCCGAAGCACTAAACCCCCAGCTCGAAAGCCGAAAGACTGCCCTAAACTCTACCGGCCAACTCCAGGACAACACACTCATCACCCCTAAACCCCGAAGCCAACAACCCTCCCCTTCAAAGTCAAAAAAGCCTTAAACAACAAATACACAGCCCTAAGACTAAACAAACCCCAAAGCAAACCACAAGAGCCTAAACCCCTTGACCCGATAAGCCCCAAACCCTAAACCCTAACCCCTTAGCCCGATAAGCCCCAAAGCCTAAACCCTAACCCCTTAACCCGATAAGCCCCAAACCCTAAACCGCTAAACCCTAAACCCTAATCCTTTTAAACCCTAAACCCTTATATAATCCCCATAAGGCTCAAAGCCAAGACTTCTGAACAGGACGCCGAGGGCACCAAGAAGAAGATGATGGAGGTGAAGTTGAGGCCGGCACTAGGGTTATAATTAGGGTAGCTCTACGTATAAATACTTATATATAACCCCAATTAAGGTACTCATAACCTTACTTGCTGACGGATTCGGAGATTTCGAGTTCGGGTTTAATGGTGCCGGGGTTTTGTAGGCTTTGGAGTTTAGGCTTGGCGGTTTTGGTTCGGGGTTCAGGGCGACTAAGCATGTCGAATCATGTGCTACAGGGATTGGGTGCTTCATAGGTACCCGCTTGTTTTTCTTGTCGGGGGTGCTTTCCGGCTTTAGGCCTTGGGTTTCGGGCTTTGGGTTAGGAGTTAGGGTTCTTAGGATTCAAGGCTTAGGTTTTGGTTTGGTGTTTTGGGCTTGGGGTGTTGGATTCGCTTTGGGTGGGACTTGGGGTTTGGGGCCCTGGGGAGCTTCTTGCTTGGGACTTGGGACTGCTGGGATTGATGAGTTCGGCTGTACCTATAGTAATTTCAAAAACAGGAGCTACAATCGAGACTATAGGTAGAGTTCGGGTGTATCCGGATTTCCGGTTCAAGACAGTCCTCGCATCTCGTTTTTTCAGATGTCTCCTCTTTTTCAGATTGTTGTTTGAGGGATGGGCGTGCAGGTTTTGGGCTTCGGGGTATAGATCTGGAGAGGGTTGTCAGCTCAGACTGCGGATTTTGAGGCTCAGGGGCATAACAGTTTGGGGCGCTGCAGTGTGCAGACCAGACCGAGCGGGATCGAGGGTTGAAATGGGAGTTTCCGAAAATTGGGGGGGTGCCTTACTTATTTTGAGGTCCCCTATTTTGAGAAACTCCCATATCGTTCAGGTGTTTGGGTTCACGAGAGTCTCAAAAAGCTAATTGCGACTCACGGTTTAAGGCTCCCCAGAAGGTTTAGGGTTTAGGGTCTAAGGTTTAGGGTTTAGGGAGTTCAAGAACATCCAATGAAGTTTGGGTCGGAGAACGAATCAGTTGAGATTCGGTCAGTTGACAGGTCCTTTTGCTTGTTTGGAACTGTGACGCAGCCACCCAGCAGATGAAACACAATCTAAGTATCAGGGTTTAGTGCTGTTCTAGGGTCTTTTGTTTTTGCCAAGACAGAAAGGCCGAAACCGTCTTCCTCTTCCACAGTCCAGCACCCTAACCGCAGACGTCCTCATAACACCCTCAGCACTGAACGGCCCTAAACCCTAAAACTCAAAACCCAAAATCCACCCCAAACCCAGTGAGGGCTTACGATCAACACGCGATACGTTGACTCCTGATCTGAATCCCAAATCCAGCAGATGCACGGCAGGTTGCACAAGCACAAGACGCACCTGGGCAATTCTGAGTATCGTTTCTGTTTAATCGTAAAGACTATACTCTTAAGAAGGAGCGAACAACTCCCGAAACGAACCTACCCATAAACCCCAAACCCTGAATCCTAAACCCTTGAACCCTAGAACACTGACCCACAAATCCTGGCAATCCGAAACCCTTCGAAACCTAAGCCGTAAGGAAAAGCCCATAAACAAGGAGAGGAATCCCTGCAGGCCATGTTTTCGAATGCCTAAATTCTTAGACCGTTCTGATTCTGGAGCTTCTTCTAGTACTTTTTGCGAACCCCAGAAAGATGGGACATGGGTTAAGGATGATTCGTGAGGTTCCCTATTCTTTGCCTTACGGGCATGCGCATACTCATCTTCCAACTTGTCGGCTCCTGTAGAGAAGTCTTCAAAGAAACCTTTCAATCCCAGGACCATGGACACCAAAGAAGCCAACCGTAGTGCATAGGTTTTTTTAAAAAACCTATGCAACCTTTCAATCCCAGGACCATGGACACCAAAGAAGCCAACAAGACCGTCTCCTTGGGGACCTCAAAGGTCAACTACATGGATCCCAGGCTCGGCCGACTCGGTGAAGCTTCTGTTGAGGTCAGGAAGATGAAAGAGATGTTGTTGATGGTCGTGATGACAATGATGATGAAAACATATCTTGTTGATGGTCGTGATGATAGTGATGATGGTGCCTATGCTATATATGCTGATGGTGCTTGTGAACCTGATCAACTTGACCCTTTAATCGTAAACCCTAGGCCCTAGATCCCTGTGTGGGCAAGTCTTTCTCTTTTGCTCCCAAGCTTGGCCAGATTGGGGAGTTTCCGAAAATTAGGGGTGCCTTACTTGGGGGCCCTTATAACAAGGATCCTAGCTTATTAGGGTCCCCTATATTCGGAAACTCCCGAATCTCGGCCAAATTGATCCCTCTGCGCTGCGCAGGATCACCGTCGCATGGTGCAAGCGTCTTGGTCTTCTTCACTTTGTGTTGAGGCCCTTAAAGCCCTATGTAAATCCTGGCCCGGGGTTAGGGATTCGATGTTCGGTGCTGAGGTATCGCTTCTTGGCTTCGGTGTTCGGAGGTTGAGGCCAGTTGGGAGTTTCCGAAAATAAGGGACCCTAATATAGTACACTAAATAGTAGGATTATTATTATAAGGACCCCAAAATAAGGTACCCCTAATAACCGGAAACTCCCGCTTTTGTTTTGACTTGATTGTCTAGGATCGAAGGTCTAGGATCCAGAGGAGGCCCTCATTCCCTTTTTTAGGGTTTAGGTTCTCTTATAACACCCTTTCACCCAAAAAGGGCATTCTCATTATTCATAGGTTACTCTTGGGTCGAAGGTTTAGGCTTCAGGTGCAAGGTTTGAGGTTTAGAGGTTTCAGGGCTTTCGGGGTATAGGGCAGAAGGTGCAGATATGGGTCCTCGGCTATTGGCGCAAGGATTTAGGTCTGAGAGCTGCTTAGCTTCATAGTTTGAGTGTGGTGTTGAAGATTTTGTGGTTTCCGAAAATCGGAGACCCTAATCTAGTACCCTAAATAGTAGGACCCTTACGGTGTTATAAGGCCTCCAAAATACGGTAACCCCCTAATTTTCGGAAACTCCAAACCCTAAACCCTAAGCCCTTTATAGAACCCTTATAGATCCCTTTTTTAGGGCCCCCCTATATTTCGGAAAGCTCCCATGGGACTGGGGCTCCTTTAGTTTCGGACTTGAGCCTCGAAAGCGGGAAATCCTCACACCCACAAGGGAGTTTCTGAAAATTGGGGGTACCTTATTCTGGGGTCCTTATAATAGGGATCCTACTATTTAGGGTACTATATTGGGGCCCCCCCCATTCTCGGAAACTCCCACAAACCTAACTACTCGAATGGGTGACTGCATGGGGTTTACACCTATTCTATATCCTAAACATACACCAGAAAATCGAAAGTCATAAACCCCTAAACCGTGTACCCTCAACACTACACCGTGAGAATCCCAAAGCCTTTAGAACAAGGAAGGTGGACCTGGCTATCGAGCGGGTCTTCCCAAAGACTGTGCGGACGAAGTTCCCATGGGCGATGCACTTTAAGTCGACCTACGTCTTCGAGTGATGGCATCATTGGAGTGGGTGCCTGTTCCTTTGTGATTTAGGGTTTGGGATTTTGGGGTATGTGGTGGTCAGGGTTCCGGATCATTCACACAAGCCGGAGTTTGGATCTCATGACGTTGAACTCGGCGTTCTCATGACGTTTAGGCCCGTGCCACATGTTGATGTAGGGTAGCACGTGACAGAGCAGCTGCAAGTAGCACCGTATGTTACTCCCGACATGACCTTGCTTGAGCCGGAAGCTTCTCCACTGACTTGACACTCAGCCACAGGTGCTTTGCACCCAGCGTGGTGTTTCAAAGGCGTGATTGTTTAGCAGCCACCAGCGTGGGTGTCTCCACGCTGGTCGTGCAGTCTCACCTTCGCCTCAAAGGAAAGCTTGCTGCGCCCCCAGGATCCGGCCGAGCGAGCTTTGACAATTATCAAGCAACTTCCCGTGGTCTTTTCATCGTTCTTCCGCCGAAGTAGTAGCAGCAGCACTAGCAGTAGTAGCAGTAGTTGAAGTATAGTACTGGTAGGAGCAGTACAAATAGGAGGAGTCGTAGAAGCAGTGGCAGCGGTACTGCCGGTCGTAGCGGTAGTGGTAGCGGTAGTCGTAGTTTCAGACTTTTAGATGTTGTATAGTAGTTGTTGTTTTAGTGGCAGCTGCATCAGCGGCAGCCGTTGCAACGTGTCGTCGCTATCGTGGTTGCAAGGTAGCACTAGTAATAATTACGAGTGAAAGGTTGTTGTGGTTGTGGCGGCGAGGGTGGTGGTGATCATATATGTTAAAGGTGACAACATGTTCGTCACGGTGAGCAGGAGTTGTAGTAGTAACACGGTTTCTGCCGGCCTGGCGAGGCACAAAGCAGAATCCCTTTGTCAGCGGGTGCAGGAAGGGCATTCAAGAAAGGCCTAGCAATCACTTGAAGCTCGCACAAAGGCTGAGCCAGTGCCTGGTAGGTACTCTCAAGAAGACGTCTTTTCGGCATTGCAGAACAGAAGAAGTTAAACAAGGACAGCGCGCAGACCTCTTAACCGGCTTGCCCGCCATACAACACGAAACCCAAAGCCATCAAATCTAATTTCCAAAGCCTGGAAGGAAGTTCAATATCCCAAAAGCCCTCGACTATACGTTTTAACCTCTCTGCCCGGAGCGTAGTTTCTCGTGCCCTTCCTGCAAACCTGCAGCTCACTAGCAACTGGTGCACTCTGACAGTGCAGAACGCCCGGACAGCTTGAACATGATGTACGGCATCCACAAGTCTAAGTAAGCTGATCCATATATGAGGCATCATATGGCGAGTCATGGTTGGATTACACAAACGGAACTGAACCTTCGCGCCGTGGGTCATCCTTTTTCGTTATCATCACGCCTTGCTAGCCTTGGTTTACCATAGGCTTAACGTACACCCTCGTCCCCAGCCTAACGCGGACCGAAGGAGGACCGCTAGAGGCGCTGTGGTGCCATGGCCCTCCACTGAAACCATTAGGAGCCCGATCCCCCACCCATGCACTGCTAATGTTTAGCGACATGCTAGCAACCCTGAATTGTTAAACGCTAGGTTTAGGGATATCGATCGATCATGGAGCAAGCCGGGCGATTGGGCGGTCTCATGTGGATGGGGAGGCAGTGCCCTCGGGCATCTGGTGTTCCCACCAGGTCGGACGTGATAAGACCAGACTACTTGTTGTGTTCAGGGTACTAACATAGATGGGTTGTTGTTAAGGTCTGTGTTCCCTTAGGAAAGGATTTGCTTATGAGGAAATCTTATCAGGAGCGGCAACCTAGCTTTTGGCATGTTTTTGTGAAAAGAAGTGTTGACAAGGAGTACCGACAGGAGTTTGTCATGACAGCAGGGGCCCGTCACAGGGACCATCGCATGCAAAGACGACTAGCATGGCAGACTTATGTGTTTCCTGAGCGTAAAAGCTAACCCTCATCAAGGCTAATCAAGGCCCTCCTCTCCAGATACGTTCTGAAGAAGTACTAGGTAGGCATTTGGGACGTTTTATATTTTCCCTTATTGGGCTTAATAGGACCCTATTTACGAATATTTTTCAGAGGCTTTAAAGGGCCAACCTATATACGTTCTGAAGAAGTAGGTGCTGCACGAAGGAAGACCTGATCGACAGACATGGCACTCCTAGAGCTCAGACTGTACCACAACGGCTCCAACCGCTTACCTTTAAGTGGCTTCCTTCTAAGGATTCCTTGCAAGGGTTCCTGTAAGGGTTGCTCAGAGGGTTCCTGCAAGGGTTTCTATATGAGGGTACCAAAACAGGTTTCAGGATTAATTAGTGGGTTGAGTAGTCCTGAATCCGCGACATGTAGACATGGACCAGAGCTCACTCATCACAGTGCGAATTCTAGACCATTTGCCCGGAGCTGTGCCAGAAAGAGCCCCACGTGAAGGGGTAGTGGAGGCTCGTAGATGCCTTGCTCAAGCTGTTCTTGATACCCTGGGTCCTGCAGAGCAATGAGACTCTACGATGCGGTCGTGTCCTATGACTTTAGAAGCTCGATTGGCCAGTACCTCATGTAAGCAACCACCTGAACAGCGATCTTGAGCGGCAGCAGTAGGTGACCGTGCGAGAGATCGCAGTCAAAAGGCTTGCCGATGGCCAGCAGTTGCCCGTTGGTTGGGGTGTCGGATGTCAATTATGCTCTTTGCAGGGCGGGTTAATATTAGTACGGTGTGTATGGTCTGTATAGGTACCTACCTACATGACTACCCAGTTGTGTCATATATATATATATATATATATATACACACACATTATAAATACACACACACTTACATAGCCTAAACGTTGGACCCCGAAACCCACACAGTTCCGAAAAGCCGCAACCTGGCAAGCCTCTCTAAACGCTTCAGGGGCCCCACAGCCGGAAACCCGTGCACCCAAATCGAGTTTGGGGTTTAGGGTTTATGGGTTGGGGTTTGGGGTTTAGGGTGTCCGGTAGTAGCAATGTCGGCTATTTAGGCTGGTTATCCGGGAGAGTGCCTGATTAAAACTACCAGGTGCTTGAATCCTTTGGTCCTTTTTGAGTCTCCTTCCCTCCGCAGCTTTGTTCCAATCTAGGCATTCTATATCTCACTGGTTGAAAATCATTCCGCAGGCGCCGGTTGCCTCTTCAACTCCGGTACTGTGGTTTTGGTACTCTGGACTCAGAGGATTTTCAGGCCGAAGCAAGGCACAATATGTAGAGATGTAGGAGTTTACTCAAGCAAGCAGCAGAAGTGGTCGTACATGGCGACTGCCAGCAGACCTCAAACCTGCAGAGATTCTAAGCCCGTAGTCCGTGCGAAGGTCGTGTATGCAGCCTGTCGAGAGCGCCGTCGGGTTCTTGGCGGATCAATGGTTTGCGGTTATGAAGTGTGCATATAGTAACCTGGATAGGGTTTCAGAGTATGTCATACTGTACTTGCATTGGGGATATAAAGGGGGGGTCTTTCCGACTCTCCTATTTGGTCTGTAGCATTGCGGGATGCAGGCTTGGGTTCTGAAAGCTTCATGGGGCTTTGGACAGGCTCCCATTCGAAATCTTAGGCCTCCATGTGAAGCCTTATGCAGGCTTCCGGACTGTTTAACCTTCGGTTCTCCCTCTGATCACTTGAAGCCTTGTCCCGTGTCCCCCACGTGTAGGGATGAAGTCTACAACCTAAACCTCTGACAGATTACGCCCCCAACCTGAATAAGGACAACATCTGGGGATCGGAAGATTCAGGCACTGACCTTATGGCTTTCCGGTTTTAGGGCGCAGAGTTGAGGCCTCGGATCTGCACCTGAACCCTGGCTCCTCAAATAGTAAGCCGCACTTCCCGAACTCGCACCCTCGAAACCCAAACATCCCGAAACGAAACCTCACAACCCTTGAAAGCCCGACCCTAAACACGATGCTCTGCCATGTTCTAGATACGTCCCGACGAATTACTCTCATGCCCGTTCGTGTCTTGAGCTTTCAGTCAACTAGCAATAGGGACGGCGGCTGCCCTCACAATCAGCCCAAAACCGTGCTAACACTTTACAAACCTTCATAAACCTCTGAAACCTCAAAAGACCCTAAACCCTAAATCCCAAAGCCTAAACCCTAAACCCAACCTGCCCTAAGCCCTAACCTTCAGGTCTTTACCCGAGCCCTCTGAACTACATGGGCTTCCCCAAGTCTGTCTGCGTCTCTGCCAACGAGGTGCAGAGTCCATCTTGGGCACTTTGGGGGGCATATGACTTGTGATTTGTTTAGGGGTTTTAAGGGCTTAGGATCTTATGACTTATGCTTTGTTTAGTGGTTTTAAGGACTTAAGAGCCAGGGTTTAGGGGTTTGAAGGTTTGCAGTTCAGCGTGTTTCGAGGTGTGGAGCTAGGATCAAGCTTTAGGGTTTACGGTTCAAAGTATTTGAGTATAGAGTACCCGACCTTGAGTGTTTCCGACTCAAAGTATTTTGGAGCTTTAGCCCCACATGGTGTGCCGACCAGTCCTTACATACCGAATGATTTGTATGTCCTGTGGCGTTCTGCCAGCTCTACGGAGCCCTATGGTGTGTTGTGGTGTCGGGGTACTTGAAGACTTTGACATGGTCATAAGCACCAAAGGTGATTTGGGCTTTGGGGATCTTTCGGTGTAGGCTTGCGTGTGACTAAAAGAACAAGGGGGATCAACTCCAAGAGTTGTAATAGGATTCGAACTGCAACTTAAGGCCCTCATCGGAGCTTTCATGCGCGTGGTTTTGATGGGGCTGCGCTTGCGGATAAGGGCTGTGTTTGCTTCGATCACTTCGATCCAATAAGTCTAGCAGGTTCCCCGGAACAAAGCAAACCGCTACAGTGCACTCAAAGCCTGAGTTCGTAAGCCTCCTGCCCACAGTCACAATTGTGTCAGGTGATTTGCCACGGCATTCCGGACAGCCGTCCACTGCAGGAGGGTGACATAGAGTTGCCGGCCTGTTTCGCGACTTCCGTTGCGCTCTTTCTCGATGATGCGCTCTTTCCCATGATTCGGCTGCTGCTGGTGGTTGTTGTGGTGGTGCTGGTGCTGGTGCTGGTGCTGGTGCTGGTGCTGGTGCTGGTGCTGGTGCTGGTGCTGGTGCTGGTGGTTGGGGCAGCGGGGTGGTGGTAGCGGTATTGATGACCTCGGATGATGATGATGACCATAAGTATGAGGATGAGGATGAACAGAGGGCACCTTGAACTGTGACCAACAAAAACTATCCTGAAATTCTAAACACTAGAACACAATCCCAAAGCCCTCATCCCCAACTAAACCTAAACCCAAAGCCCCAGAGCCCAAATATGCTCGCCAGGTTAACCTCGATGTAAGCGTCTGTCGTGGTCTCGACATCTGAGCGCAATGTCTTGAGGGGGGTGAGAGAGGTAGTGGAAAGCTATGGAGTTCATACGATTTTCGGGTGTAGGGTGTTACGGGTTTACGGTTTAGGGTGTTAGGATTTAGGGTTCTGGGGTGCAGGTGGCAAGTTATGGGGTTGTAGAGGGCTCTAAATGATAAGCTTAGTACAAGGGCTCTATGGGGGTTTTGTTCAACTCCTGGGGTCCAGGGTTTAAGGTTTACTGTTGCTTTGTTTGAAGGGGGAGGGGGCGCGGTGTATTCTTGGTGCGACATCTTCTATAAAAATGTCCCGCATGTGCCCAGGACTTCATTTTGGTGGATATCCGCCTGTAGAGAAGCACTCAGCGGCAAATGCTAAGCCCTGCGCCCTGAGCCGAACCCTCCAGCCCCAACTTGAAACCCCAAACTCTCATAGCTAAGCTAAGGTCACGAGGGGTTCCACGCCGACCTCAATGAGACGTACTTCATCGGGCAATGCGACGAGGAGCTGAGGACTCAGAAGCTCACATGGGTGGCTGTCAAAATTATGGTCCCTTTTAGGATACCCTAACTATCAGGAGCCGTATAATACTAAGGACCCTAAAAGGGACCCTAATTATTTAATTTTGACAACCACCCACATGTACGGCATTGGCAGTGTTTCTTGGCTTTCCTGAGTGTAGGTTTAGAGTTTAAGGACCTTTGATTTGAAGTGCTGGGTTTTGGGGCCTGTGGTTGCTTTCAGAGCTCTTGGTCGGATGTTTCCGACAGCTGGGTTCTCGAAGTCCGCACAATCAGAGTTCCATAAGTATGGACCCCCTGAAAGTCAAATCCTCAGTCCACCCTGAGTATTCAGGCCATGTGAGTAGGCTGAGCAGGTGAAGATATAACTCCACAAGCCCTAAACCCGAACAACATGAGACCTTCACCTTCACTCCTCTAACTATTCTTCTGCCAACCCAACACAGAATCAAGTTCCAGAATGACAATAGACGTGACAGTAGCACTTGCCGTACCTTCTGATCTTGCCAGGTGCGACACTCGAACCTGTGATGCTGCTCAGCATCCGCAATCAGTGTCTGCACCCCAAAACCCTGCACCAGCATCACAAAAGCAGCTGTCACGCCATAGCAAGAAATCCGAGGTCCCATCACCTGGTTCGCAGCACCTACGATGCCCTGAAGGTGATGGCCTCGGATGAAGTCGTGTAGAACTGCATGGGATATCTTCCTGGCTTGAGGAGTTGGCACGCTTTCTACAGCTAGTGATGTACGCATGCATTGAGTTTGTTGGGTGGTATGGGGGGGGGGGCATGACCAGAAACCTACACCATATGTTTCCCGAAACCCTCTAGTAAGCTCAGGTTTCAGCGCTCAGTAGAAGATGAAGGTTTTGGAGCTCCGGCGTGACCCGTCGGCAGCCTGCCCTCAAACTCCCAGTCAGCAGCCCTAACCGAACCCTAAACCGAGGGTGTAGGGTTTGAACCCTGAAGAACCTACCTTTTTCAGGACTTATGTAAGGAAATCATGATAGGGAACCCTAAAAAGGCAGGTTCTTCAGGGTTAAGGTAGGAGCTGAGCCCTAAACCGAGGGTAAAGTTTTGGGCATACGGCCTAAGCCCTAAAGCCAAAGGCCAAAGGATAAGATAAGCCTTGGTTTTGCCTAGACTCCAAGACTTCAGCTTTGGACCAAGAGCCTCTTGAATAACCGAAATAGACCAGGACCCTCCTTGTACCCTCAAATAGGGGTATATGGTCCCAAATAAGGGGCATTTAGGGTCTAATAGAGGGTAGATGGAGGGTCTAGGGATGCTTCCCCGGAGGATCATCGGAGTTCTGCCCTACTGAGCTCTGTGACCCGACAACCTCGAGACGATACTGTCAAAATCCCCTAGCACCCGAAACCCCTTATTCGATGTCCTACTTGGGAGTTTCCGAAATAGGGGACCCCAATATAGTAACCTAAATAGTAGGATCCCTACTATAAGGACCCCATGAGAAAGTACCCCTAATTTTCGGAAACCCCTACTTGTGTCACCTTGTCTCAACATACCACCTCTTCACGCCTCGTCTGCACTTCCCTCCGCTGATCTCGTTCGTTCCGAGGCATCGGTGGCGTTGATTCGACCCGGCCAGTACCTCACGATCGGTTTCAACGAAACCCCCCGACAGCCGAGAGTTTAAGGTGTGAGGTTCAGCCGTCTAGCGTTTAGGGCAACTTGTAAATCTCTAAACCCCCAAACTTATGCCCACTATAAGGCCTAAGCTCCACAGGTGCTTAAGACCAGAAAACAGTGGACCGGACACTATCCAAAATTTCCAGATTCCTGCCAGATTCTAACTCTGCAGTCCTTTGCAAGTTGTCTTTGTCTTGCTGCTGCTTTCGGCTCGTCGCAGCACCAGACGACGCATCAAAGCTAAGCATGTCCCGAAACTTACGACTTAAGCGCTTCGCGTCAGTGATATAATGCGGCTTTAAGGCTGAGAATCCTGAGAGTAGTTATGTTATGCTCAAGTTCTCTTCCAGGTGCAAGGTTAACCAGGAGTCCGATGCAGAAGCCTTTCAGCGCCCAGAAGCTAGCAGCTGCTTGGTCCACACCCCCTTTAGAAATACTGCTAATCAATAGGATCTCGAGAGCAGACCCTGTTTCAGGTCTCTTAAATCCCGTAGAATCGGCTTTGCTGCCAGTGGGCTACACGCCTCCTTCAGGACCCCCAACCGCAGGGTTTTGGGCGCTTTTGCAGCCATTTCTGGGGGAATTCGGAACGCAAGTTTGCACAAACGGGTTTCAGGTCCAGTGTGTGCATGTAAACATCAAAGTATACATCGTTCGCATCGCATTTAGGGCCAATTTAGGGCTTACTCGCCCTGCAGCACATCGTCCTGATGGTCGGAGTGACCGTGGGTTCCGTTGGGCCCAACAGGCCTCCCTGTCCCGCATCACACGATGCGGGTTCCAGATTCAAACACCCCTGCAGGTTTAGGGTTTAACGGTCCGCTCCACACGAAGCAACCTCGCGCCGGAGGATGTTCAAGGGGTTCACGCCGTCGGATGTTTCCGGACAGAATCAGGCCCGGCTCAGTTAGTCAGTATACCTCACTGGTCAGAATAGAGTCAAAATAATAGGGTTTTCGGGGCTTCACTAGAACGTAAATACATTGGGACTTGTATGGGATATGATTTGGTAGCAATTCCCATGGTTGGGGGTTTGCATGTTCGGGGATACGGGCCAGGGGATTCGGTTTATGACTTGAGGGATCCAGCGCACGGTTTCGGGTTTAGGGTTGATCCAGCTTCCCTTGAATTAGTTTTTGAGGCGAAGACCTCCACCAGAAAAAAACTTCCAGCAAAAAAATACATGGAAATCCCCGAGTTGTACAACTAGACCTCCGTGTTGTCTACTTGTTGCAACTGCCCTCTGTTTCATGTTTCAGATTTAGTGCATGTTGCAGCAAATGGCGACTCTGGCAAGCGTCGAGGTTGAGGGCATCGGAACAAAAGTCGGGAGTATATGAATGGTGATGGGCTAAGGGTTTAGGGTTTGGGATTTAGGGTGTAGGGTTTAGGGTTTTGGGGGGTATACACTATTTGACCCGAAGACATCAGCTTGCGCTGCGGATGCAGGTGAAGAGCTCCGTGCAGCGTGGCATCAAGACGAAGATCCAGGAGAAGTGTTCAGGGTTTGCTGGGGTTTAGGGTTTGGGTTTTGGGTTTTGGGTTTAGGGTTTGGGTTAAGGGTTTAGGGTTTAGGGTTTAGGGTTTGGGTTTAGGGTTTAGGGTTTGGGTTTAGGGTTTAGGGTTTAGGGTTTAGGGTTTGCTGCTACGAGTAAGGGGCTCCCCCAAATTCAGGTGCCATTAGTTTAGTCACCCTAAACTTCCTAAGCCCAAAACCCGAAGCCCTACAAACTCTGATCCGCTTGAAACTGAACAGGAGCTTGCGAGGCCCATGTAAAGTCCTAAGACATCATGAATCATGAAGCCACATCAAGCAGATGCCACCGACCCCGACATGCAAAGCACGACACCACTCCCGCTACATTGGGGAAGGAGCTCTACCCGCGCCTCGAACCTGTGGCGTGGGTTGCAGTTTCTGAGGAGTCGTTTGGGGTTATCCTGCGGCCCAAGTTCTGCGGGCTACACAACCCAGTCAGAACTAGCTAGAGAAGAGCCAGAACAAGTACCAACAATAGTTTGGGGTCCATTAGTATATACTTAGTATCATTATAGTACAGTATACCGCAAAGCCCCATTTAAGCATTGAGGCCCCCATATAGTAATGAGCCTGAAAGTCTGCAGTTCACGTTTTTTCTTCTTTAGGTGGAGGATGCGGGTCATGGGCTCCGGGAACCTCCCCTTGATTCTGACTGCGTAAATGGTCCTATGGTTTCCGTCTTCAAAACGAATAGGTGCAGGATTTGTGACGTGGGAGCTATGGAAGACTTGATCATGAGATTGAGATGCATGCAGCTACGTAGTGCCGATGTTCGCTAGGGTCTGATGCATGTAGCCCTTGGCTTGCTGACTTCCCCAAGGAATTTTATGCCCTAGGCCTGAAGCCTTAAACCCTAAGCCCTAAGCCTGTTTGCTGTTTGGAGCTTAGGGCCTGGTAGTGAACTTACACTCGTCTGATTCTCGGGTCACTCCGCACGCTTAGGTCCCTACCTGACGAATTCAGGCTTCACCTAGGCATTTTTTGTTTCGGATTCGGGATTCTTGAGAACTCTAAGTCCTAAACCGATTGCTGCTGCCTGCAGCTAGTCTAGAGTTCGAAAACCGTCCTCCGACTGCTGGGTGAGCTGTTAATGTTTTGTTTTTCTGTGCAAGCCTGTCAAAGGCAGGGTCGAGGCATCAGGAGTTAAAGGCCCACTGCATTAAAAAACGATCTCGGTTCTTGATCTGGGAACTGACCTTCACAGATCGTCGATTGGTTTGCGCTTGAGGCCGTGCTGAAGCTAAGGGAGCCCGCACGACTATTGCGGCTGAGAAGGTTGAGCCTACACCCGGATCCTTGAACCCAAAAACCTGTAAGCCCTAACCCTATCCCTCCAAGGACTTCATAGTTAGGGCCCTAGACCCCTTAAGGACCCCACAAGAAGGTCCCTGGAGGCATATATGGTAAACTGCTACGGAGTTGGGAGGAGGGTTAAGCACTCCGCATCTGCCGAGGCTGGGTTCGAGGTTCAAGACTGCCCCAAATTTTGAGGGGAAACTCCAAAGTTCAGGTGTTTCAGAAGATTAGGGGTACCTTGTTTGAGGGTCGTTGTAGTAAGATTCTGGTATGTTGGGGTCTATATTGGTGTCCTACATTTTTTCTACACCCCCCCCCGTCTGAGGTGTTCAAGGAGATTTGGCCTAAGGATGCCAATATGGTCATCGTCCTTGGGCCGCAGCAAGGAAGGTTGGCATCAACAGACAGTGTTCAAACACGATCGATTTGTTGATCGATTTCACGGTCCTATTTAACAACAGAGTATAGAATGGGGAATGCAAGTATTGCTGTCCGGCCAATGAATGTGCATTGAAGCCTCAGAGCCATGAAAGTTGCTGGTAGCAAAATCTACGGTTTCCATCATCGGCAGACCAGACAAATGGATCCTGGCAACAACCATGCATGCCGAATTTGAGAGCCGAAACCTCAACCAAGCCAAGAGCTTGTGCCCAGAGTCCTGGGCCACAACGCGCCCAAACATATTGAGCCGTCAGGCCTCAAAATCAGTTTCCAACCCAAATACGAAAGGTAAAACCAATCGATTTAGGGTTTAGGCACCGCGGCTCCCACTTCCATTCTAGCTCCCTTTTCGCTTTAACCAACTCGGTATTTTGGACTTCCAGGACCCTCCTTGTACCCTCAAATAGGGGTATATGGTCCCAAATAAGGGGCATTTAGGGTCTAATAGAGGGTAGATGGAGGGTCTAGGTTCGTAAGGTAACCCTAACTGGCAACCCCAGGGCATGTGGGTGGTTGTCAAAATGATGGTTCCCTTTGTTTTCGGGTCCCTATTATCATAAACGGCACCTAATATTTAGGGTACCCCAAAAAGGGACCATCTTTTTGACAACCACCCATGTAGAATCAGATGTTCAAAACCATGCAAGACATGACATCCTCCAAGCTGCAAATCCCTCAAGCTGCCACATCTGCAGCAGACGAGGCAAAGTGTAAGGATCACATCTCCCTCGTCGTCATCGAGAAGGCCCGTGACCAAGAGTTGTTGAGGGGTTGCAGAGCTTTATTGTGTCGTTTGTGTTGGATAACTGCTGCACATCATCATGTACAGCGTTGCACGACCTTTGTTGCGTACCCATGGCAATCCGTGATAGATTCCAGAAGCCCCCTCCAGGCCCTGGCCCTGGAATTATCAAAGAGGACAAGGAGCGACCGTTATTGGGGACCCCTCCCGTATAATGGGCTATATAATGGGTATATAATAGCTATATTAAGGGTATATACCTCCTTTTATTTTTGGAAATTAGCCATCAGTCAACACAGACTGGAAGATGATGCTAAACCCCGAACTCCTCAACCCGAAATATGGCCCAAGACATACTATAAGGGCCTTCATAGTTATAATATGGTGTTGGGGCCCAGTGTACAATAAAAATAGCAAGGAGCCTGCAAAATAGTATTGGCAATGATTTAGGCCCCTATATTGCAGCGAATCAAGCATACCTAAACCCTAAATCCTCAAGGTGCCGCTCTTCTGGAGCGAGAGAGATGGACCTTGGCTGCCCACTCTGCGGCTGCTGCACAAGTATCCGCCACGTGGACGAACTCAGGGCTTCGGTAGAGGCCATGCTTTGAGCTTTAAATGCAGAATAGCAGTTCAAGCACAAGAGAACTCGCATGTTCAGAACCCCAACTTCAGTGTATTGGGAGAAACTCCTCTGTTGTTTTGGTGATGTAGAGGGTGATCGATACAGTTGCATTGCTGAGCACTCAGGACCGTGTGTGTTTGTTGTGTGTATGTTTGTGTGTCCGTCCGTCCGCCTGTCTTTCTGTCTGTCGGTCTGTGTTGTTTGGTTCTGGCCGAGGTCGATGATGCCCAAAATGCAGGTGGACAAGGGCGTCACCTGCCATTATTTCATGCTTGGGGCTTTGGTAAGACTGTTTGTTGTCTACTGAGTCTTCTGTTCGGCATCCCAAATATACCTGAAGTTTGAAGAGTGTTCAGGATGCATGCCTGAGGCGTTCTGAAGTTTCTTCCCCAGCAGAGCCATCCCCTAGAATATGAAGCCCTCTTCCACGAACTTCCCATTCTTGCAAACGGTTTGAGATCAAGTCGATCAAGGCCAATTCACCGCTATTGTTTAGGGCAGTCCCCGAGTGGCAACGAATGTGTCAACTACCCGGAACCTGTGGCATTTTCCACGTGTGGGCTCAGTTTACAACTTGTGCAAGGGTCCTTTAATCGAAGTTTCAGGTCCCATCCTCTCTGAAACTCCCCAGCTTGGCCCTACGACGGCAATATGCAAGGAATGGAACACTATCGAGAGTCAGCCCAAGCATATCTCCGATCGGCATCGGCTCGTGTGCACCGGACATCGTAGTAAAACCAACCCCCTGTCGCTAGACTATGCATTCCCTGTCTCCTTGCGGCTCAAGCTCTTTTTGTCCAAGCTTTACGGTAATGAATGATCCCACATGCCGAACTCTGCAACTCAACGCCTCTAAATGCTGACATCCCAAAACCCTAAACCTTATTAAACCCTGAACCCATATATCATATAACTCAATCACCCTGCTCCCTGCTCAGGCCATCAAATTCGTCCTCCGTGGCGCCTCGATCATGTGCCCAGGGCTCACCAGCCCGGGTGGTGAGATGGAGGTGCCAGGGTTTCGGGAATTGGGTAGTTGTCAACATAGGGGTCCCTTTTGGGATACTGGTACCCTAAATAATAGGTGCCGAATTTTTATGAGGTACCCAAAGAGATGGAGGTATTGGGCTCTCCTGAGGGTTTGGGAATTTTGGAAGATTTGGGTTGAGGGCACAAGGGCTTGGGGTTTCAGAGAGGTGCCAGGGTTTCGGTAATTGGTGAGGTTCATAGAGCTGTGTTTTGGTAGGGTCTTGCAGAGTGTTCTTGATAGTTAGGAAGGGTCTGAGAAGGGGCTGTGTAGACGTAAAGGATAGCTTTAGGACGTATGGCTTTTATTAGCTGTTCAGGCATCGATACTGTCAGGATTTCGGTGAAGGGCTCAGGGTTCATAGGATGTTGTTCAGGGTCCGCGCTTTAGGGTTTGCTGGCCACATCCCTTTGGTTAGCTGTTAGCTCTTCAAGATCTGTGGTTCCGAGGGCCGAAAGTGATTGCGTGAACACAGGGGTTTCTGTACGTGGGCCTAAACATGGGGTTTCGGTGGTCTTTCGCTGAGGCTTCAGCACCGGAGCTTACTTCCAAAAACCAGAATTTATGTCGATTTGAAGGCCATGCTCACTGCTGTGGAGTTTAGGTTTCCCAAAACTCAAACATGAGGTCCGGAACCTGATACGCTGTATGCCACCAATCACGCTGGAATCCATGATTTGGCCGTTGCATGTTAGACAGGGGGATGCTTGAAAGTCAGCTTTCCTCGCAGATTCCGCAACAAGAAGATCGCCATTGTTCCCCTTTGTAAGGGTCCATGTGCCTAAACGGTATCCATCTTTGACACAGATACCTACACAGCAATGGACCCATTAGGGTCGTTTGCTCAGATAGGTTAAAAGCACGAACGCCGGGCTTGCCGTGAGTAGCATCCACAACATCGTAGGACAACAGGCAGCTTTGTATATTCGACGTCTTCTTGGCAGCGCGGCAAGACCTGCTAGCACAGGATGGAGGGAGGTAGTATCACAAAAATCCATAATACAGCGTCTATATGACTACATGGCATAACAACATGGTAACTACCCCAAGCTCTCTAAACCTTACACTCCTTAAGCCCTGAGTGACACATCGTGGAAATCCATGGGAGCTGTAGATGCTTTGCAGGATGTGGAAGAAGGGGCCTGCGTACAGGCCGGGTGCTGATCGGGGGTTTGGCTTGTTGTTTGCATGGATTCGGTTTCTTGGACTGTGTTTTGCATAGCATAGCTCTTTTTGAGAGCTAGTGATTGATTCGGTGCGTCTTTTCCGCCTGAAGTTGTGATTCCAGTCCTTTCCGTGTCGCGTATTTAGGGTCAGAGTAGGGTTTAGGGGTTTAGAGTTCAAAGTTTTCAGACTCCGCCGTTGTTCCCGGTAAGTATCGTCAGCAGTTGAGCACAGAGTGGTGTCGGGCATGAGGGCCTATGGACTTTATGTGTGTGCGATGTCCGCTACATACAGGGAGGATGTGGGTCTGCTTGTGAAGGCATTTGTTTAGGGTGTAGGATTCAGGGTTTGGATTTAGGTTTTAGGGATTTAGGGTTTAGGGTTTCTAAGAGCGGCTGTCGGTCCAAGCTGGTTCTAGAAGTAAAACCGAAGTCAGAGAAAGCTCATGCGGCAAACCTTTTGTGTACCAATGACTCGGGTTGTGCCCAGATCACTGCAGAGGGCACCGTGCCACTCGGCATCTCTTTCAGTTTCCGGGGAATGTCAACGCCCTGAGGCCCGAAATTCCGAAAACCCGAACACAGGGTTTGGGGTTTATTGCCTGCAGGAACCCTTTAGCCATGAATCCCCGAACTCGTCAGACCCTGAACCCCGGAAACGCAAACGTGTGCCCGGGAATTTGTGCGCGTAGCAAGGTGTTGAGTCGAATCTTGTGCTTGTGATGCTGGGAGAGCTTGGGGGTGTATGTCGGAGATGAGGACACAAGCTGAGGACGACCCTGAGAGGATCAACCAAACACGCTTCGAGGAAGTTTGGGCTTTCGGGGATGTTCGGAGCGAAATGTTGTGGGGGGGAGCTTTGGCTGGCTGGTGCTCATCATGCACCGACAAATGCCTACGCTGATGCTGACGAATTTGAGCAAAGAAGGTCATGATATTTGCAAGGGCAACGCCAGTAGTGGTGAGGATGATGACGGGGTAGGTGACCATAACAGTTTACCAATATTCACAGTCATGGTGACAACATGCACGATGATCCGTTGCGTCACTACCTTTCAGAGCGGATGCTCATGGGCACGGCCGAGTTGATGCAATCATGTAGGGCACCTGTTCCTTCGAAGCTTGGCAGCATGATGCTTGCAGTCCGGGATTGCAGTTGGTCAAAGTGCTGCCAATGTTCGGGCAGCTGTCGGAATCTGTTCGAGCTCATGAGTCAGCCTCTTGATTAGTTTGCTTAGCAAGGCTGGCCAGCTGATGTTGATGGTACTAAACGACAAGGCGTAGATTGAAATTTGGAATAGGGTTTTGGCGGATATTATAATATACTTATAACAAGGAACCCAAAACCCTTTCTATGCTGAAACCCGAAAGGCCACCAACACCGAACCACAAGATAGACCCCAGATCCTCAAGACCAAGCGAAAGAGTCGTGCATCCAAGGCATGCCTGTGCCGTCGGCATCACCACCATGTCCACAGAAAACATCCGCAAGCTCAACAAAGGCACCGGCGTAGCTCTCGGTCTACTGTTCAGGCTTTATGGTTTGTTATGGTGGCATCCGGGGTGTGGGGTTTAGGTTCTCTTGTCGTCAGGTTGGCCAGGCGAGCTTTCAAGGGCGACCCCCGGCAACAAGATGTTGTTCTGCAGCCTCAATGCTCAGTCTATTGTGATTTTTTACAAACCGTCCGTGAACTCAAGCAAGCCCCAACTTCTTTCCGAGTTGGTGTTTCCGTCCCGCAGGCTCAGCGGTCTGCACGGGGAAGCTATGTAGTATTTATAGTTGCAATATATGGTTCTGGTTTGCATGGTATTCGACATCACACTGTTTCTGTGTTGATCTCGATGGGTTCTCGTGCTCAACGACGTCGAGCTTAGAGGCCTTGATTCCTGCTTCGGGGTTCAAAACTCTACAGCACAGTGTAACCCCAAATTATCTGGTAGCCTCGAGACCCCGATCACGGCAAGTTTCTTCCTCAATCTCAAGCATGGAATCCTAAAATGCTTCAGTTAAGAACTCCAGACATGCAGATTTGAAGCCGTAAGCTTTAAGCTTTACACCCTGGCCCGCAATCAGGCTTGTTTTCATTTCCAGGTATCTAACTGGAACAGTCGTTTGTGATACCTCAGGCCTTACAAGAGACTCGAGACATTGTGAGCTGATCTTGAACGCCCCAAGTTTACAATCAATTTGGTCGTAGCAAAAACAGTAAGAAACCGAGACGTCCTCAACCGGGTGAGGCATCTGCATTGACAAAATCCACTACCTGGACGACGGCCTGTGGAAGATTCCTGAGCTCAGCTGAGCCCGCGGAGAGTGGTCTATAGAATATTCTGATGTAAACCCGATGCAGGACGTCGTGAAACCTAGATCCGAAGCCACACCCGCACCCCCAATCTGAATTTGCAGGCTATGTCTTTTGAGACCAGGCGCCAGATTTAGGGTGCAAGCCTTCGCCGGGAGGTTCGGATTTTGTGCGAGAAAAGAGCTTGGCCTCACCAAACTTGTCAGAAGCGGGGTTGTGGGAGTTTCCGAAACTTGGGGGGGAGGGGGGGGGGCCTTGTTTTAATAAGGATCCTATTATATAGGGTACTATACTAGGGTCCCCGGAAACTCCCAAGTAGGTACCGTATAGATGGGCAGATGCAGTTAGGGCATGCAAACATACCTGCATGCTGGGTGTATTCATTTTATGTATGTGTTTGCTGTACTGTGCTACACTGTACGGAAGAAGTGTGATGCAAGTATTGCAACGCAGTTGGAATGCAATTGTTATATTGCAATGCAATGGAATGGAATGCAGCGTAGTGCAATGCAATGTAATGTATTGCAATGAACGTACTGTAATTTTATTTAGTTTAATGTAATGTATGTGGCTCACACTGGCTCACATATTTGTATATACATATATATATATATATACACATGTGTACACACACACATTTGCTTGTAGACATAGAGATAATGAGTCCTATGGACGTACATATGTAGATTTAAACATATTCCATCGCATATCGATGAAGTATGCTTGTATTGATGAGGAGCCCAGTGATCCCAATGCCATGTAATTAGAGAGAAGTTTTCAAGATTACATAGGGTGCAGCGATCCATTGAGATCTCTGAAGCCCTGAGCCCACCGCTCTAGGACTGCTATAAAAAGGCCCTGAAGAGTGAACATCCTTCGTGTGGGCCCTGTGGCACCCGCCGATCTTATGCCCGAAAGCATGCTTGTGATTCGGATAGGGTTTAGACTTCTGGGTTTACGGTTTAGCTCCGTGACTGATAGTGTTGAGGGTTCAGGGATGAAATACATGATGGTTTAGAGTGCAGGTTCTGAGGTGAGTCACTAGAAGGTCAACTCTCACTACCCCTCAGTCCGGAACGCCGTGACTGCTTAAGGCACGTTGTATCGACAGCTGGGTGGCGTCATAGAAGCCGAGGCTGTCCAGGTTTCGGGGTGCAGAAGTGCGGGAAGATCAGCGACCTCGATATAACCTCGCAGAATATCAGTTTCAGATGCCTCCCACATGGAGTTTGGAGCTTGACTTTGAGGTCTTTTGCGATCTATGGAAACTACGGTTTCTGTGGGTTCAGGGATGCTTGTTGTGTTCGCTTGTTTTTTGGGTATGGGTTCAAGAGTTTTTGCGGCCAGCGCCAACAATCGAGTGGCACAGGACATGCCGCCAGCATCACTTACTTGTATACTGAACATGATGATATCCACCGTCATCACCCTGTTGGTTGCGATGGCGATAGTTGAGGATCGTGGTCATCGCCATCATCATCAACATCATTGAACACGCTCAGATGAAGGAGCACACAGTCGTTCATGCCGAAGTACTACCTGTGGGCCTGCACGCCCAAATCACGAAGCACGGGCCAAGAATCAGCTCCCTGCGACACCTGTTAAGGTGTGTTTGAAGCCTAAAAAACTACATGCTGTAGGGTTCTTCTGAGTTCCTGTTAGATGTCCTTACAAGGCTGGGCTTGCGGCCCTTAGGGTAGGACATAGATTTCAGTGACAGGCCACAAGGACCACGAAGACCTTACCTGGCCAAAAGAGACCCTGAAGGAAGCCCTGTCATCCTTCTGCGAGGCCCGAAACCCTAAACCCCATGAAACCTGAAGCAGAAATGGTCAGGCGAAGCTCTAGACACGCATAGGGCTTAACGTCTTCGAATCTTAAAACTTTAGATCCGACATCTAGACAAACTGTAGACTGGAACCATAAACCCGCAACCCTGCACTCCTTCAAAGAGGCTGTGAAGAGAGGCTGTTCTGTCGTGTGCTGCTCTCAGCTGCCCTGGTTGTCTTTCCTGTTGCAGGGCTGCTCATATGTATAACAGTTTTGCCTATGGTGTCTTGTGGTTCTTGTACAGTAATTAAACCCGAATCGCCTAAACCCCCGCCACATCAACGCCTAAACCCGAAGCCGTACGGCTGCAGGCTTTCTTATAACTGACTATGGTACAATCTGCCCCGAAATGCAACTTTAGCCTTCGTACATTATATTAGGGCTACGGGAGGGCTTTGGGGCAGATTGTACTCTAGCTCAACCCTAAACCCTTCACCCTAAACTCTAGCTATATCAGGGGGCTCAGGAGTACTAGGGGCCGTTGGGAGGGTGTTTCGGATCGACACGTCTTGTTGAGAGGGTTTTCAGAGGAGATAGCTCACGGGGGTGTGGGGCTCCGGGGTTAGGGCTTTAAGGTGCGATGGGTTTCTCGGACTTAGAGCTCTGGAGGCTTTGGAGTAAAGTTTCGGATATGACTGCGCCCGGACGCAGCCCTTTCGGGAGTGCTGTCTGCTCCATGGTGGGTGAGGATTGGCCGAATCATTTCCTGCGCAAAAGCAGAGCGACGAATGCCTAACGCACTGTACTTAAAGGATCATGGGACTTAGCAGCTAAGATTATTAAATATTATTAGGGTATGTATAGTTATAACTACTTATAACCCCAAGTGAGGTACTTATAACCATACATAGTAAGTCCCATGATCCGCCAAGTAGCTTTGAAGCTGCGGTCTAGAGTCTCGCGCAGATTGCCATCCAAAGGGTCCAAGTATCAATATGGTATATACATATAAGATATTTTGGGGGGTCTAAGTATATACCATAGTGATACATGGACCCTTTGGGCACAAAGCTATATACTGCCGAGATCTTTGCAAATCAGCTGTCCCCGTTCGCAAGTAGCAATGGACAGGTGATGTGTTCCCCCTCTTCCAAAAAGCTTGCAACAGTAAAGCCGAGGAGGGCACAGGGCGGACTCAGCCAACTTTTGAAGTCCTCCCCCAAACCCACAACAGAACTCCTCAGCCTTACGTCCCACTTCTGACCCCTTGCATGCTCCCAGTTGGCATCCGGAAATGTCATCCTAGCCCAAGCAGGACCCATAAAACCTGCAAGCCTTCAAAACCCTAAACCTTAACCCTAAAACCCTAAAGCCCTAAGACCCTAAACCCTAAAACCCTAAAACCCTAAAACCCTAAACCCTAAGACCGTAAACCCTAAACCCTAAAACCCCAAAACCCTAAACCCCAACTCGCAAGGACTGCCTTCTGTGGTCACGGAGTCGGTCGTCTGTTCCATGGGCCTCCGGATGCTTGGAAGCCCAGCGAATGAGTTGGCCAACAAGCGTTTAGGGTTTAGGGTTTATGGTTTGAGGGTTTGGGGTTTAGGGTCTTAGGGTTTAGGGTTTTAGGGGTTTAGGGTTTTAGGGTTTTAGGGTTTAGGGCTTTAGGGTTTTAGGGTTTAGGGTTTGAGGGTTTGGGGTTTAGGGTCTTAGGGTTTAGGGTTTTAGGGGTTTAGGGCTTTAGGGTTTTAGGGTTTAGGGTTTTAGGGTTGAGGGTTTTAGGGTTTAGGGAGTGTGGGTTATGTTGACAAGGCTAACCCTAAACCCAAAAGCCCAGACCGTAACCAAGATCTACGACAGCTTTGGTTTTTTGGGCTTGCTTCCAGGTCTCCGAGGCTGTCCAAGGCACTCAGGGTTTAGGACATTTTCTGATTGTAGTACCTTCTTGAGGTATCCCATTGTCAGCGGCATTTGATAACTCGGGTTTGCAAGAACTCCCCAAAAAATAATATCAATTTCCATGCAGTAACCTCGTTTGTTCCCTTTGGATGTTACCCTTAGAGGCCTTAGAGATCTCTTCTGTTCTCGCCAGGAGAGGCCGATGTTTATATAAGGGCCACTACCCATGCACTCATAATTTCCTGAACCCTCCCCACCCCCCCCTTAGATACCGCACTTCAAGAAGAACAAGACGGTCGGACTGATGAAGCCCGGGCATGCCGCAACCTCAGCAAAGGGCATTCACAAAACAGCCCTAAGCATGTTTGAGCTGTGCTTTATCGCCAGGGAGCGTTAGCTGTGCAACAGTGTACCCCTTCCGCGCCACAGAATGTGGACCAACAGCCTGGATGATGTGTGAAAGACGATTTGGCTTAGGGTTCAGGGTTCTTTGTCAGGGGAGTTAGGGGGTTTTGGGGCATGGGGTTCACGACCCCGCCAAGCACAGTTCAGAGATTGATGCCGACAGGTTCGAAGCTCTCGCCTGCACCCCCTCCCCAAAACGATCTTACTTCGCCACCTCAGTCAGCAAAGCGTGGCAGCAAGCAGAGTGTGAGGCCTTTGGGTTATGACTTTAAGGGAAGTTTAAGGATGTTATCCCATAAGGCTCCCTGATTACTTTGGTACAAACGGGCAACATTTCAGTTTGAACTGCAGCTCCTGTATATCGCTGAGACACAATATCAAGAGAAATTCCGTTCCTGTGCTCAGATCTTCACCGTTGAGCCGATGCTGAACTTGGGCAAGAGCCGTGAGAGGCGGGAGTAAACCCAGCAAAGCCCCAAAGCCCCCCAACGTACAAAGTAGAATCCTGAAAGCACCAAAAGCTCAAATCGTAAGCCTCACGGCCCGATACCCGGCCTTTAACTCTAAAACTTCAGATAGAGTTTAAAGTAGAACCCTGGAGGAAACCCTTAAAAGGAACTCTAAAGCCGCGAACCTCTGAAAGAACCGTTGAAAGAAGATCCTACCCTGAACCTCTAAACCTGGAATTCCTGAAACCTGTAAGCCCTGCTGCATAAACCCTTTAAAGAAGACCTTCAAACCTATACATCTTAAGGCTTAAGTATTTAGCCCTTTGAAGATAACCTCCACACCCTACATATAAACCCTAGGCCCTAGGTTTCAAGAAGACCCCTAAATCCTTTAAGGAAGGCCCTTACACCCTGTAAGCCTTATCGGCCTGTCCTAAGCCCTTTAAAGAAGACCCCAAAGCCCTAAACCTGTAAAGAAGCCCTAAACCTTAAACCCTAAACCCGTAGCCCTTTGAAGAAGCCCTAAATCCTATAGGCCCCTGAGTCCCGCTAAAGAAGACCCCCAAAGCTAAAGCGCTTTAAATCCAAGGGTAAAAGGAGGGACCGTGAATAAGGACCCCTAGGTATATACCCTTATTATTAATATACCTATTACATACCCATTATATAGCCCATTAGAGGGTAGGGGTCCCCATTAAGGGTCCCCCATTTTCCTCTTTGTAAAGAAGACCCCTTAAGAGCCTAAACCCTAAAGCCTAAAACCCTAAGCCCTAAGACCTTTAACCCTAAACCCTAAGACCCTAAAACCCTAACACCAAAGCGCTTTAAAGAAGATCCCCAAGTTCAGGCTCTGGCCCGACGGATGGACTGCCGCCACCCGCGACGGCCGCCGCTCAGCCCAGTTTGAGCACACCTTCCTCGTGACGGAGGCTTCCCAAAGGGGGATAGAAAAGGGGCTTTAGGGTTTTAGGGTTGGGGGTTTAGGAGGGTTTAGGGGTGACGGAGGTGGATTCGACTTCGGGTGCAAAAGTTGAGAGTTTTTGAGTGCGGGTGTCAGGGCTGTAGGGTAGGTACAAGCAGCATGCCCCTAAACCCAAAGCCCCAAATCCACAAATACGTGGCTAGAGTTCAGGCTGATTCGGATATGTGCGCGCCGACGTGTCTAGCCTATCACAGCTTTCTGTGTTCTTCGCAGGCTCTGGCTAGTATAGAGTCCCGTATGCATAGGTGGCCTTCTCAATTTAGGTTCGGGCATTCCCGAGCAGATCCGTGTCTCCGCGCCATTCATGTCCAAAAGCTCCGAACTATTACCTACTTTGACGTCCAAAGTCGCACGGTGTTCGAAGGTTGTGCCAACCAAAATGTCAACAACGCGGACAGTGAAAAGCCAAATCCATCACTGGTAAATCAGCAGCAGTGCCAACAACAACTACAGCAGCACGAATACGTGGCATGCATAGAAATCAGGGTAATACTAGTAAGGACGTATAGTAGACGAGTTGACCATATCAGATGTAGTTGCATGTATTATAATGACATTACTTACTAAAGTTACAGATTAAACAAGCGTGGCATCATCGCAGCTACAGCAACAACACCAACTGCACCAACAACTTTCAATAGCACCAACAGCAACAATAACACGATGGATGGCAGTGTACGTGATCACTACTTCGCAGGATGCCCATGTGATCTGCAGGATGGTGTCGAGGTGTTGACGGCGCGCGTCGGCACCGACAGGACAGGTTAATTTACCATGCAGGCCTCGCGGCCTATGGGGTTTTAAGTCAAAGTTTGGGGGGTCCAGGGTACAGGTGCAAGTGACTTCTACTGTCGGAAGCCTTCGCAGAGCTGTAACTGCTGCGGCCCCATGCTGCATTTCGCCCCGAACCCCGGCCTGAATCCGTTTGTGCGAGGAGCTCGATGCCGGATTATGACCCGGCGGCATTTCAGCGCTAGCAGTCTGTTGGGTTTCGGGGTGGTAGGGTGAGAGCCTACGGATTTAGGATGTAAGGGAAGTAGGAGTTTCGGAAGGAGTATGGGGACATGGCAGCTTGTATTCTGAGTCAATCGCGGCATGGCAAAGACGGCTTACCGCATGATATGCCTCAAAGCTTGTTCTAATTGTGAGGCCCCCTACACTAAGCCCTACAAAAGTCTGACCACTGATAAGACCCCATGCAACCCTTTTGTTCCCCACTCCTGGCGACAGCTTCGTTCGCTGGTGCTCGATCCCTGTACATAGATCCGAATCTGGCGGTGCTGGTCAAGAAGGAAGGATTTACCTACATTATTCCTTGTGCTTCCTTGTTGAGCCCACCATTACAAGCTACATGCAAAAAGGAACCACAGAGGAGAGACATCTGCAGGGCTTGGAAGCCTGAAGTGGAACCGAAGCTTCACCGACCTTGGCATAGGGGTTTAATGAAGCCTCAGCTTGTCACAGACTTCGACCAGATATAAAATAACTCTTTTGAGCCCCTTGTCAGGTCTAGGGTTAAGATATTAGGGTTCATAAAATTTAGAGATCCTGATTGCTCACACATTTGAGTTGCTGTGTTTAACCAGACAGGGTTTCTGATGACCGGACACACAGATAGCGACATTGCGGTGCAGCCGCCAAGCGCAAATCCTCAGACCGTTTCACCCGAGACCGACACAGCCAAGCCGGGGGAAAGCAGTGGTCTTGCAGTTATACCGATACCACAGACCCTAGACGCTAGAATGGAGTACCTTGCTTTGGCAACCTATGCCCCATGTTATGGCTAGGATCCGACAATAAGACACGAAGCTAACCGGGGAAAGTATCGTAGAGACTAGGTAGGCACATACGCTGTCCCGAATCTCGAGGAAAAAGGGTCCCTTTTAAGTCCTCTCTCTCTCTCTCTCTCTCTCAAGACTTCGGGTGGAGGCTTTGTCAAGAGTAAGCAACGCCCGACACAACAGACCATGCGATCCTTCATGAGTTGGACTTTCCATTCGATGTCCTTTGCTTGCGCCTATGCTTGAGGCTTCAGCCTATCTGATAAAAGCGTATCACGAGGGTCCGATTGCAGGCTCACACCCTTGGGCTTCCGGGAGGTTCAGCGATTTGGACATGCCTTCACAGGTCTTCTGCCCATGCATTGCGCATTGACGTAGAGTCGTAGAGCCATCGATGCTGCGCTGTCCGGATGTCAGGGTTCGACATAGACTTAGACTTCGGACTCGAGCAAGATGATTGAATGATTCTAGTTTGGGATGCTCCACGATCTGCTGCATGACCTGTCCGAGTATGTTAGCATTCTGAGTCGTTCCAATGCGATGTCCCCTCCACCCAACCTCGAACCTGAATGTTGTATATGCTCTCTGAACAACGCCCCAAACTGATAACTAACCCGTTTGAATCCTAAATCCCCAACATTCCTGAACCTTACATCCCGAGACCCTAAGCCCTAAACCAGAGCTTGCTGTGGAAAATCCCTACTCCAGGTACGCATTCATCTCGTTTGGCATGTGAACACCAGGTCATCGTCGAATTGTGCAACTGGCAGTCTGCTGGTCTCAAGTTCGGGTTCAGGTTAGATGGAATCCTGAAAAACTGGTAATGATATTCCCTCTAGTCCCTTTATAACTGTAATGTGAAAACGACCACGAGCCAGATGAAACGATTAAGGTTTATAGTTGCTTCCATCGCCGCAGTTGTTCTCAACTTCGACCGATTCCTCTTGAAGTCGGTGTCGTGAGAGAACATTATTTTTCTAGAGCACCAAAATCATCCTCAAAGGGTTCAAGGTTCATATAATAACCACATAGGGGTTCAGAGTATCGGGGTAGAGGGCCCCTACTTTTGTATAAGGGTCACTTGGTCCGTCAGGTTCGTTCAGAGGCAAGAGCAGCCGGTCGACCGTTTCAACTTCCGGGCTTTGGGCTTAAGCTTTAGTTTAGGCTATATAAGTGTGTGTGTGGGGGGGGAGGCGGGATGCTCTGGGTTCAACAGCAATTGACGGGGCTCAGCCCTTTATGGTTTCCCCCGAAAGCAGCCTGTAAGTGAACCCCGCCTTGGGGTGCAAATCCTTAGACCCCCAGAGTCTGCACAGAGCTTCCTCTCAGAGCCTAAACTTGAAACCCAAGACCCTAAACCCCATAAGCTTCCCAAACCGCAAGGCCCAAAACTCTGAGCTGTATTGAAAGTGCCTTTGGATCGCCAAAGCTATGTATTGAGATGAGACTGCAGACGGCCAAATTGGAGTGTGGGAGTTTCCAGAAACTCGAGATCCCCGAGGGGTTTAGGGATTTCGGGGTCCCTAAACCATGTATCCTGTCTACGAGTCGACTCTTATACATTTGCTTTCATATATTGAGGGTCCCTTATTTGGTAGAGACTCCCCTTGGGGAGTTTCGGAAAAAGTAAGGGACCCGGAGTGTAGATCCTGGATTAGCATTTTTTTGCTTGATGCAAAGATCCTCCAGGTAGGGACCCCAATTTCTGTCGAGACTCCCACAATAAGCCTCCGGCAAAGTCCGGCAACCAACATCTCACCCGGATTGGTGCCGTGGCGCTTATGGGTGCGCACAGTTTTCTACTCGAGGCTCCTGCAGTAAGAATGTGCAGAGACGCCGACTCTAAGTCCTACCCCCTTGTGAGCCCCGAAAGCCTCATGATTGTCCTACACTTGTGGAACTTGATGCCGAGAAGTTGAGGTGTTCGCCCTTCAGTCGTGGGTGTTGGTGTTGAGGCTAGGGCCTAGAAGTTTAGGAGCGTAGGGTTTAGGGGTGAAGCTTCAGAGATGGGGGCTTGCAGGGTTTAGGGTTGTTGTTTCTTGAGCGACATTTAGCTTGCGATCTTCATGTTGACGTCTAAGACAATTTAAACCGCTCAAACCCCTGGCCTTAATTTCAATTCTAAACCCGGAAACCTGAAATAGTTGAAGTTTTGCAACCCAAACCCTGAGGAGGATATGGTTATGCTGCTCCCGCATTTCGCGGCAGCCAACTATCCTGCGAAGCTCTCCAAGGGGCTATATACCTCAATCCCGCCGAAACCCCATGCGAGAAGCCCTATGGCCATAAGCCGCCAATCCCATCCAAGCACGAGGCTTGGACAGCCGGCCTAAGTGAAAGAATGTCATCAGACGGGAATTGACCTTTTCGGTCTAGTTCGAGGTGCCTGCCCTGCAAGGAACCTTGAGAGCTTTAACTTCTTGTATCATATGGGAGTTTCTGAAAATTAGGGGTAGCTCATTTGGGGGTCCTTACAATAGGGATCCTACTAGTCAGGTTACTCGATTAGGGTCCTCTATCTTCGGAAACTCCCATATCTAGGCCAAGTAGCATTCCAGAAGACATCCACTGCCTGCTCAACAGACTGAGCTTGCCATAAAACCCTGAACTATGATTCCCAATGTGCTACCTCAAGACCCTATTGATGAGACTGAACTTGAAATCCTTACACCCTGAGCCCACTTGAAGCCGACATAGGCTTTTGCATTGTGGCATTGGCGCCTCGTCCGAGCTCGAGCCAGGGCACAAATCGGAGGTTGCAGACGATCTGTACAGGAACGTCCCGAGCAGATGTCGCCAGCATTTTGAGAACGTCGCTAGTGGTGGTCTTGTGTCCTTCGTTACCTACGGCTCCTGCTGCACTCTTTCTGTCAAGTTGACGATCAAGTGCATATTATGCCTGGTGTCTTACCGACTCGTAAAACAGCTATCACTGCTGCACCCGCTGCTGTTTCTCCTCCTGCCACCACTTTCCTCCTACATCAGCCGCATGAAAACTTGTTCGTGCTGACACGCTTTTTGTTAGTGGACGACTCGGAACATCATTTTATATGGCTTGGCCAGCGCAAGAGTACATGCCTCGTTGTGAACATTAACAAGTTTGTTGTTACTTCGGAGTGAGGCCGCAGAACCATCGTCGTTGGAGGAGTCTACGGGCAAAACAAGGGTGCCACGTACGTGCAATGTAAAACTCCCGCTCCTGCTCCTACTTGCAGTCCTAGTCCTAGTCCTACTCCTGCTCTTACTGCTACTCCTACTGCTTCTGCTCCTTCGCCTGCTCCTGCTCCTGCTCCCCTGCTGTCCCATGCTGCTGCTCCTCTGCTGCTGCTCCTGCTGCTGATGCTGCTAATAGTACCACTGCTGCTGCTGATGCTGCTAGTACTACTGCTACTACGACGACGACAGCTACTGTTACTACTACTACTACTACTACTACTACTACTACTACTACTACTACTACTACTACTACTACTACCACCACTACTGCTGCTGCTGCTGCTGCTGCTCCAACTGCTACTACCACTCTTGCTGCTACTGGCAGTTGTTCTCGTCCCTCTCTGTTGCTGCTGCTAGCAACCTTGCAATCCTCTAACACTTTAATGCCTGCAGCCCTAAACCCTGAAATCCACCCTAAAGTGCACACTTTAATTCCTTAAGCCCTAAACCCTGAAATCCACCCTAAAGTGCACAAATCGCATCAAATCGCCGCAAGCTTCATCCAGAGTTGCCCTTCTCTCGTGTTCCCACACGTGCGGCGGCCTGACGGAAAGCCTCCTGTCGGTCAGAGGTAGGGGTCGTTTTTTAGGTTTTTAACACATCTATACATGTATAAACATGCATATATATATATATATATCTAAAAAGATAAAAACGTGTAAATCCTTTTTTAAATATACAAATATACATGTATAGTTACAAAAACCAGTAAATATATAACACATACAAATAAATGCATGCATATATAGGTATATATATATATATAGATATAGATATGCATATGTGTATATATACAAACATATAAATACATAGATACATAATTACATATTCACATACAAATATATGCACATATAGAAAATACAAAAATGAATACGTTACAAATACATTAATATACATACTCGCATACATAGCTTCATACCTTCGTACCTACATATAGAACATCTACGCGCGCATGTAGGTATACATATGAACAGCCACTGACAAGTGAAGGCACGAAATGGCAAAGGAAAAGAGAGCCGAATAGACTGACTGCTCAACTTGCGTATAATATTCATACATACATAGATACATACATCCATGCATACATACATACGTACATGCACACATGCCTAGGTAGATAGTTAAATGGACTGACATGACAGCGTATCCTTAGTTTCCGAAACTGCCATCTAGAAGTTCTGCAAATCCAGCAACCCGACAGCCGCAAATTGGGACCCGAAAACTCAAACGCCTTGATGGCCTTCGGTTTAGGGTTAGAAGTTTGGGGTTTAGAGTCTGAGGTTTAGAGTTCTGGGTGCTACACCCAATGTTGTACTATACCTCTTAAACTCTAAACTCCGCACGTTGGCTAGGCGTTTGTTGGTTCAGGGTTAGTCCTGGAGATCTTCTTTTCACCTCTTCCGAGGCAGTTCAAACGTCCAGTGTAGGCTGGGAGGCGCCATATCTGAAACCACTGCTCCACGGGGGTGACAATGGAATAGCTGGACTGACTCCCGATTACTTTGTCTCCTCTCTTCGAGTTTCGAGCAGAGGGGTTTAGGGTTGCAGGTTGACTAGGGTTGTTGACGAGACACCAACGCAATGTGGACCATAAACCGTTGGCAGATAAGGGGATGGAGTACGTAAGCTTTATGATATTATACGATCGGGTTCTAAGCCATTGTAACTACGAGCCTCGTCGACGGATGGAACCCGATGGCAGCTTGCGAATTTTTCACACCGAGCTATCTCTTTGTGCAGAAGAGGTGCAGAGCAAATATAAGGTTTCCGGGCTTGGGAACGGAGGGTTTTGGGGCCACGGTTGATGGAGTGTTTGACTTAGTGTTCGGCAACTTCGGGTAGCGACTCGTTGTGGAGTGGGTTTGAGAGTCTAGTGTGTCGATCTGTGTTGAAGATGGCGTCATCATGGGCACTGTTTGCAGAGGCTTGGCAATTTCGACAGCCTTCAAGCTAAAGTTGCTAAAGGTGTGAAAGAGCTTTCTTTTTCTCGGCCGAGCCGAGCCGTACTGATGTTCGTGTGATGGTAGTGCTAAGCCGTAAATTCCACACGGTCGAAGCCTTGCATCATGAAACTACCGCAAACCGTAACATGTCGCAATGCCCACAAAGGCACGTATATTCCTTAGTTCCTGCGGTCAGCGCAATCTCTTGGCCTTTCCCACGCAAAACAGCACTACGTTTCTGAAATTCAGTTTATTCATCCTTTCGTCAGAAACCGTAGGCCCTTCATCCCAAGCTTCCTCATCGTGCCGAACTGCCGCAACTCCCCAAACCTGACAACCCTGAATCCTGCAGCCGATGCTTTCGACATGTAACGCCAGCCTAAATAATGGGGGGTCCTGATTAGTGTAACCCCCCCCCCAAACAAATGAAATGGTGCTCAAAAAAGTAAGTTTGTTTGGGGGTCGGGCCGGACCGGATTGGTCGGATTGGTTATTGGTAGTACTGTAAGTAGTACTAGTACTTGTAAGAGAAATGGTCATAATGGTAGTAATCGAAACTACTAGTGAGTAGTGGTCTTTGTAATAGTATGAGTCAGTAAGAAAATAGCTCCGGCAAGCAAACAACGAGGAGCAGTATAAGGACCTTTCGGAGGGGCATTCCTAGTTAAGTTTTGTGGATTTGTTGTAAAGGTGTAGGGATGGGATTCGGGTAATCTGTACTTAAGGTCGGTAGATTTGTGGGAGTTGTCTGAATGTTGCTGGCGTGTATTCCGGGTCTTCTGACGAGTACGGCAGAAGATTGATCTGCTCTTTGTTGTGTTGTAAACTCAATGTACCACGCCTTGTACTGCACCATTGGAGACGGCCGGCTTGGCTATGGCTCAGCTGGTCGTTCATGGGCATGAGCGAAGGAAAGCCCGAAATCCGTAACCTCAAATCTCAAGACAATCTTGCTGATGTGGGGAGGACCTCGATCACTCACTTCCTGCCCTAGGATGACTGTTACGCAACCCAAAGTCAAAGCCCACGACACAAGGCCCTGAAGCCTGAGTCCTCAACCTCCGACGGATTTGGGTTTACCGATTACTAAACGCTGAGCCCTACCAGTCACACCCCCTCACCGGATCGAATCCTTAAACCCCAAACCATCAACCCGAAACCCTAAACCCAAGAAGCCAAACCCAAAGCCGCAACCTGAAACCCTAAACCCTAACCTATCGAGAGTAGGATCCTGGGGCCATCCTCCCCCCGGGGATTTGCAGTCGCAGCCATGCAGTGCCGACAGTGCGGTTCTTATGTGGGGGCCCTGGCACATTAGGAGGTTGAAGGCGAGGTTTAGAGTAGGGTGACATAAACTCTACTTGTCTAGGGTGTTCGGAGGGGCTGAAGAGCTTCAGTTGAGGGCTGGAAGAATAGTTCATGACTCACGAGACCAGAGTAAAGTGGCTTCAAAAGTCAGTGCTCCAAAGTTGTTGTGATTGATGAAAGCCCTCCGGGCTTACGAGGGCATGTTTAGGATTTGTCTGCTTTTGAGGGTGGCAAGGCTTCGTGGACCAGCAGCTTCGGGTCTTGGCGCTGCTTTTGTGTTTACTGGGGTTAGGGTTTGGGGTTGGTAACCTCCTGTTTAGCTAGCTGGGGCACTGGGGTTTAATTAATGTTATTGCAGGTTGGAAAGCTGAGGATTTGCAGTCAAGCGTTCAGAGAAGAGGGTCGGCAATGTCACAGGAGTAGCTACGTGGGCTCAATCCCCAGAATGTGGATTCCTTTCGACATGTCTTGTTGCGCATGAGTGGGTCAAGAGAAGTCAAGCAACGCATGTCACTTTGAGGGCAGCCGGGGTCAATTCCGTCTGTCTCCAAAGTGTGTGGGCAGGCATATCCACTGCAATCTCGTAACGGATGGGTCGGGATCACTCGTAATACTGTCCCTTTACTCCCTCTATACGTATCTCATACTATGACATACCTCATAAAACCCTATTCTCACTACTAAGCCCCCCTCCCGCCCTAAAGAGCCTGAGTACACCAAACACTCAACTAGCTAGCACTCGGCTGGAAGAGTTTTAGGAGGCAAATCCCCGATGTTCGCCCCAACATCTCGAAGCACAGCCAGCATCCAAACAAGCCTTACAGCCCCTGCTGAACCCTCGGTTAAGGCGCTGCCCATACAGGCTTAGCCTAAGCGGCTTCGCCCCTGAAGCCGAAGCCAGAAAGACGGCAATGTGGCCAGGATGTCATCTACAGCGTTGCGCGTGGTGACACAGTTCGGGGCCCCGAGTTGAATGAATGAGGTTGGAAGGGCACTTTTGTAGCAACTTTGTAAATTCTGACGTCAATGCTATACTATTCCTTTTACAAAGTACACACCATTTGTGCTTGAAGTTGTGCCGGACTTTTCGAGATTCTGCAGGGGTGCTTCAGTACGATTGAAAACTCAGCAGAAAGGTAGATTTCTTGAAGTCGAGGCAATGAGTGTTTATTGTTTGGGCTCTTTGAGCTGCAGGTGAAGGGTTTGTAGGGTTGTTTCAATAGCAGGGTGGACCCTTCCTTGTAGCCCAGAGGGTCCATATACACTACCAGTGTGGAATTAGGTCCCAAAAGACCATCCCTATTATGGCTTCGGGGACCTAATTCCACAATGGTAATGTATATGGACCCTCTGGGTAGGTGGTTCTTTGTTTCAGAACCTTAAAAAAAGTCCTGGAGGCGCTCCTTGTTATAGGGTTTAGGAGTTTAGGGTTTAGGGGTTACGGGCTTAGGGTGTAGGGGTGTAGGGGTTTAGGGGTTCAGAGGTTTAGGGTTTATAGGGGTTTAGGAGTTCAGGGGTTTAGGGTTTAGGGGTTGAGGGGTTTAAGGGTTTAGGGTTTAGGGTGCAAACTGAACTCCAGAGCCGTCGTTGTTGTACATATTAGTGGGTGTGGCACGGCTCATAAAAAGCCTCCGCCTCGACTTGTTCAAGAAGCTTCTAACGCTGGTTCTACAAGCCGAGTCCTCGCTGGGAATACCCTCATTCTAGGCCCTAATAAACAACCTGAACCTCTAGTCGGTCATCTTACCGCTGCTTAGTAGGGAATGGAGGAATGGGGTAGAATTATAACTACTATTACTACCGTTCTTCCATTCCCTACTAACCAAAGGTAAGTCATGCTAAGTGCGGCGCAAGAGCAACCCGAAGCTGCTAAGGTCTGCGGCAACTGCGGTGAAGTCCTGGAAGATCGGACCATGGCCCAGTACTGAGCTGTCTGATGCACAGCTGGCGCCGTGCATCATCCAATGACGACACAGACTTCGGACAGCAGACCTCAATAATGTTAGGCTCTCTGATGATATGACCGTAGTACAAGAAGCCCATAGTCAAGCTGTTAAGGCTTTATAGGCTCTCTGATGATATGCGAGTATATTCAGTCTACTATAACTTTTTAGCCTGATACCTGAGTTAAAAGTGCTTAGCCAGGAATGTCTTTTGTAGATGGCGGCAATTGCTCCTGACGGGTCCCAATCTTTCTGTTTGGCTGATCTCAGGTTGTGCCCAGCCGAAGGCTTGAGTATAACAAGGTTTTCTGTTTTTCTAACATCAACTGTGGTACTCGGATCATGCCTCTGTCTCCGACGCGATGCTTCGCCCGGTCTTCAAACGTATGGGATACCAACATGTCAAAACTTTGCTGTAAGGTGGACTGTTGGGTTCAGAATTGCCAAGCACCTGTCCGGGAGGGCGTAGGCTGAAGGTATGCGGGTTTAGCGTTTCAGATTGTGAGCACTAGGGAATCAGTTGCACGGAGGGACGAGAGACATCGGTTGCAGGTCACCGAGACCGCTTTCGTGCATGCGGCCAATGGGGTCAAGCTCCCAGTCGGTTATTTTTGGGGAGTTTTAAGGGTTTGCATTCAGAGTGGCATGCCTGGCCCAGTCCGCCGTAGCCTGAGACCCAAAGCTTGAATCGGTCTCTCTTTGTTAACTACTTAGGCTTTACGGTTTAGTTTAGGGTTTAGGGGTTTAGGGCTTAGGGTTCTTGTTTGCAGATCAGCTGACAGGCGTGAGACCCTTAGCCCCAGCATCCCAGACGGACATCAGCATGAGCATTTTGCAGGGTTATCACTTTCATTTAATATGCTCTGTTGGGCCGCCAGAAAGCTCTTCTACAGCCTAGAAATCCTCTAATATCGCGGTCTCAATAATTAAATAGAGTGTGGGGGGCCATTCTACTATATAATACGGATACTCCCAAAATAGTATAGGTAATTATCTAGCCCCCTGTAGTATAATTCCCCTCCAGTGTATACCCTAAACCGTCCTTAACCCTCAACCTTATTACATGATGAACAATCTTCGGGAAGCCCATACTAAATCCTGATAATAGCCCTATGGTAGCTAGACCCCTTTATTTATAAAAGTACGGGAAGAAATTTCTTCGGGCACTGAAACATCAAACCTTCAACCCTAAACCCTAAACCTTCCCTCTTCGGGAAGCCCCTCAGGCTGCGCGTGCCGTTGGCGGACGGATCGAGCCGGGCTCTCGACTGTATAACAATAATAGACGGGCCTTTAAAGGTTCCATTTAAAGGGGTCTATAAGGATTACTATAAGGGGGATTTTATAGGATTTTAGTATAGGGGCCTGAATAATTACCAATACTATGGTATGGGGTTCCTTATTATAGTTATAGTACAATGTGCTCCAAAGCCGTATTCTAATTTTTAAGACCCCTATAGTAGACATAGAGTTTCCGAAAATTAGGGATACCTTAGGGTTCCTTTGAAGGGTTACTATAAGGGTACTATAAGGATTCCTTTAAATCCGAAAATTAGGATACCTAATTTTGGGGTCCTTGTAACAAGTGCCGTACTATCTGAGTACTATATTGGGGTTCCCTATTGTCGGCAACGCCCACATGTGTATGCAAATCGACAGATGGATAGATCGGTGAATATGAGTGTGTGTGTGTGTGTGTGTGTGTGTGTGTGTGTGTGTGTGTGTGTGTGTGTGCGTGCGTGCGTGCGTGCGTGCGTGCGTGCGTGCGTGCGTGCGTGCGTGCGTGTGTGTGTGTGCGCGTGCGTCTGTGTCTTTGCATAAGCAGATGTAGACCACAAAGCCGGCCTATACCCTAGACCCTGAACCCTAAATCCTAAACCACATGTGTAGCAGCAACCCACGTTATGCCTTCAAGTGCTTCGGACCGCTGAGTTTCAGCGTCGGGCTCAGCTTCGTCGGCGGGCCGAACAGTCAGGAGCTGTCAGGGTTTGGATTTTATCCATAGGCCCTATAGTAGTTCCTTTTGGGGGTTAATATTTAAAATCCTATAATGTAATCCCAAAAAGAAACTACCATGGGGCCTATGGGTAGAGTTTATCTGGGATTTGGGCCAAATGCTTTGGTCTCGAGGGCTTTGGATCGAGGTCTAGACGTTCTAGAATGCAGGGCTTTAAGGAGGATGAGGTGGTGCAGGGTTTAGGCATTCAGCAGCTCTATAGGGTTCAGGTAGTGAGGGCTCGGGAATCCGCAGTGTCAATCTTATGAGCGAAGCATGCAGCGATGTTACACCTAGGCTGCATATGTCCTTTGTGCAGCCGATAGCACATAGAGATGGGCAACACTTACAATTGAGGTATGTCTGCATATTCACGTATGTCTCCACTGTTACATGAGAGACAGACACTGTTTTGATGGTGCAAGTTGTAGCTCTTTATGTGAACCTCCTGTCGAACTCCCACTTCAACCCTGAACCCTTACCCCCAAACCCTGAAAGCCCGAAGCCGTGCATCCTGACCAAGAGGAAGAAACTTGAAACCCAAGCGCTGCTGCTTTGCCAGAGCCTGAACCCCAAGCCCACTTGGCATGTGGCAACAGCAAGAAACTTGAAGCCCAAGCGCTGGTGGTTTGCGAAAGCCTGTCCCCAAACCCACTTGCCATATTGCTGCATGCTTGAAACCGTACCTTTGCCCTTGTCTGGTTTATGCAAGAGCTGGCAGATGCAACTGTAGGCTCGAGGTTCGGAGACAAGATCTTAGGCTTAGCTCATACTTGCATCATGGTCTGATTTGTCTGCTTCTGATAGCTCACCTTTGCAGGCCATTTCCGGCAACATGGCATAGCTGGAGCTTTCTTTGTAAGAGTTGGAAACGTCTCGCAGCTACGCGCGATGCTCTGCTCATGCTCGCTGCTCCATTTTTTCTGTTCCAGCCCTTCCTTGAACCCTATACGCCCCAACCCTAAACTATACAAGCCCAAAGTCCTCAAGCCTACAACGAGTGCTCGACCAAAAGCGGCTTTCAAGCTTCGAGCTTCAAACTGCAGCCGCGGAGCCGCAACTGCACCAGGAGGTGGCACTGAACAAGGGCCTGTCGAGGACGGCGATTCAGAGTTTAGAGAGTTTAAAAGGGCTTCGGGTTTAGGTTCTTGGAGTGTGTGATGTAAGGTTTTAGAGCTTTTGCACTGTGTGTCGATTGTTAAGCCCATGTTGTATCCATGCCTGGTTTCGGGTTTCTGGGACTTGGTTACGCTGTCTCGGTCTGTGCCGTTGCACGCCAGTTGCATGCAATGCGGCTTTCCTTCAGCGTTGTAGGAGTTCTTTATACAAATACACAAAATGTTAGTCTTGGTCTATGTCCTCAAGAGCCGTGTGTATGGTACTGTCGCCATGCGGTTTTCACAAACATGTTGGCAAGTTCTTCTGTGTTGCACGAACTAAAATACCGGTCTAAATAATTACCCATACGACTGCGGGGGCTCCTTATTAGAACTCTAGTATAGTGGGCCCCGAGACAGTGCTGTTGCTGCAACCCCAGTTGAACTCTCGAAGATAAAATTTAAAAGGGAGTGCTCGAAACATAGCAGGTGGGGCAAACGAGGTCAGGAATCCGAGACAAGCTCGCGCTGTTTGCGAGAGCTCCGTGTGGTAGGTGATGGCGGCCTGCCTGTTTCTTAATAGAGGAGAATCCGACCCAGGTTCCAAACTGGACTTGTGGCCGTTGCAATCTCCAGATCGACACGGAGAGTCCAGTTGCTGCCCAGCGCCGTGGCCCACAGATTTGTCGCTCCTGCTGGGCACTGTGAAAACAGTTACTGGAGCACTCAGTCTGCTAGACTGATTTGCAGATGCAGAGCCAGTCCAGATTCTTTGCGACTGTTGCTGCTATGCACCAGAAGCTGGTCTTGCAGACTGCAATATCCCACAACCCCTTGTGGAAAAGGTCAAGAGCAGACCGTGGCTGCCAGTACTCAGGATTTAGGTTTTCAGCTTTCCTAAACCTTAAACCCTTAACCGATGTAGGGTTCAGCGCTTGACCTTAACCGATGTAGGGTTCAGCGCTTGACCTGCTTCCTCTAGAGTCCCTTTTGCCGGGATTTCCCCGCAATTCGAGAGCGCAATAATTGCAAAGCTAACGAAACGTAGGTAGACCTGATGCGCTGTATGTTGACGGTTCGCGATTCAGGGCCGACAACTAAGACAGCCCTTCACAGAGATGCTTGTATAAGCGCCGTTTTGCTGCTGAAATCCTGTCGTGGTAACTGTTTTCCTAGACCCTCCATCTGCCCTCTATTAGACCCTAAATGCCCCTTATTTGGGACCATATACCCCTATTTGAGGGTACAAGGAGGGTCCCGGTTATCTTATCACGACTGTCATGGTTGCAGGGTCGGGTTCTAGTCATGGTTACAAGGTGCCCTCGCTGGTTGTTGCTTCGTAAACCCTATTCTATCCCCCCAGCGCGAAGCCCACAATCAGATAGCCTTGCTAGCCCTAGACTCTAAACCCAGCTAGATGCTCGTGATTTCGGAAGCTGAGGATCTTGTACCAGGACCTACTTGGAATCCCCCAGGGGCTTGACAGCCGCGATCGGCTTGCAGCATGCGACAGCTTTAGAATGTAGGGGCAAGCATACCTTTGAAGGGAAAGCAAACTCACCCGTTCTCAGGCCGCAACCAGGAAGCTCTCTGACTACGTTTGAAGACGACCTTTCAAGCATATATAGACCCAATGCATGTGTACATTTGGAGTTGGAGTCGCAGGGTTAGACAGGGGCATAGAGCCCGAAGCCCGTGCAGAAGACCTAACCACATAGTTTCCTGCCGCCCCTAAACCCACCTAAAACGCAACACCTAAATCCTAAACCCGAAGCAGCTACAGCCGCAGCTCTCCACTTCGGAAGGATGGGATACATCGCAGATCGACTGCAGCTTCCTGCACCAATCCAGGCATTCTTGGCTTTACGGGTTTGAGCCCGGGATGGGGATCCAAACTTTAGGGTTTAGGATTTGGGGTTTAAGGTTCAGGGTTTGAGGTTTAGGGCTTAGGGTAGAGGGTTTAAGGTTTAGGGGTTCAGGGTTTAGAGAGTAAAGTGAACCCTATGCCCTTGAAGGCTAGGGCTCGCAAGGTATCGTTTCTGGAAGGCGAGGGCATGTTGAAATCGTAGAGGTGCGAAGGTCCAACGGGCTCCGGAGATTTCAGCATTGGCTCGGCATTGGTGGTCTTAGGCTTAGTTGTGCGTAAGTATACAGTATAACCGTTCATGTGTATGCGCTCGCCTCATCTCACCTCTCGTCGTACTGATCGTACTGATTCTGTACTATGCGCTATATATTCGTATATGTGTAGACATGTATATAAGGACATGCACAATATGCCATGCACACAGCTCATCTGGTTCTGTTGCCTCGGACCTGCTTAGGACGGGGGCTAGTCCCTTCCCCTAGACTGATGCCACAACTCGTGTCTTCGGATCTTTCCGGCGGCACAGCTACGAGGCTATGCTGCCCGTCCAGTTCGTCAGGGTTTGGAGTTAAGTGGTTTGGACGGTTCAGAGCTTCAGGGCTAAAGCTTGTTGGCAGGTCCAATGTGTGATGCAGTAAGCCCCTATGGTTCCAATCCCTCCTCCGATGGAGGGACAGAAACAGAGAGAGCTTAAGAGAGAGCCCCCAACTTGATTCACCAGTATTTTCCCTACCTCCGAAGACGGCGTAAAGTCTCCGAACTTAACTTACCAGGCGCAGTCGGAAAGACACTTCCTGAAAAATGAAGATAGCTGCTCCAAGCCTATAGTATATTATGCTATACAACACTATGCTGTACTGTATTGTACGATATTGTGCCGTGCCGTCTATCTTGAATGCGAACACGCTAAAGCCCAACTCAAGAAGCCAGTAGGAAGCTGGTCGTCGGATGTACACCCTCGCGTGCTCCCTGAACTTCAACGTGCCCACCTCAGAGATGCTTTGGTGCCCGGGCTTAAGTTAAGGGTTGAGGCTATGTATATATGGTTCCGCGGGGTAGATTTTACGGCATGCCGTGGAGAGAGTTTGCTGCTTTTGCGGCTTCAGGCTCCTACCCTGTGCGCATCGGTGGGCATGGCAACTTCTTGTGCAAGTGTCAGGTTGTTGTGCTTGGCTCCAGCAGCCTCCACTATCCCTAATAATAGCTTCTTCACAGTCACATGCGCTTAGGGTTCAGGGTTTTCAATTGTGCTTGTGGATTTGTCTTGACACTGTAGTTGAGATCGCGGCACATGCTGCGATGTTTTGCTGTGCGGCTGTTCGCAGTCTTCCTCAGCACAAATAGTGGGTTGGTGCTTCGGACAGAATCACATGCATTCGTACTCACATATTCTGTCTCGTGACGCCAGAATTCCGAACCATACCGAACCCTAATGTCAGAAGTCCCTGCATCCTCTGTCAGAATCCTGAACTACTGCATTCCAGGACCCTCCTTGTACCCTCAAATAGGGGTATATGGTCCCAAATAAGGGGCATTTAGGCTAATAGAGGGTAGATGGAGGATCTAGGTTCACTTCATCGCAGGCGGGCACTCAGCAGCGCTTCACTTGCGCTGCCTGCCTTTACGTCGTTTGCAGGCCGGAAGTCTCGGATGCACCGGTGTGGGAACGGTTTAGGGCTTACCCATAGGCCCCATGGTAGTTTCTTTTTGGGATTACCTTATAGGACTCTTCCTATCAACCCCAAAAAGCAACTACTATGAGGCCTACGGGGTGGGGTTTAGGGCGGGACCTCGGGATAATTAGTGTCGAGTTATGCAAGGACTTTTCGGCGGCGTTGGGGTCTGCAGGGCCTTCGGGGTGTATGAGTTTGGAGATCCCATAGGATAATGAGGCAAAGGCTTGTGGTTGTACGCAAGCATGTCGGAACCCCGTTGATTCCCAACCCTGTGTCGCGTGTTAAGGGCTTCCCGACGCCTTCCGAATTCAGATTCGTGAAGCTCTTCACTCAGCAACAGACGCAAGTTCATCGAGTTGGTGACTTGCAGATGCCGGAAAAACAAACTCAGTCATCCAACAAGTCTTTCGGCACCGGTCCTCAGTCTTTGACCCCTCACCCCTGAACCAAACCCGAAAGCCTACAAGCCTCGAAGGCTTAGCCCTGAACGTGTAAAACGCTACACCCGAAAACTAAACTCCCAAATCCTATACTCTATGCCAATCCGGAGAAAAGCAAATCGCTAGACCAGACCCCCAAAACTCCTACGCTGAAACCCCAAACCCGGAAAGCCCCTAAGCGTTTACACTACTCACTATTGGGGCCAAAGCAAATACAGCCCTATTTGGGTACATAGACCCTTGGGGTTCGGGGCCTCCAAGGCGGAACCGCTCTCCGCACCTCCTCATTGACTTCTCCGACGTTCTGCAAGCCCCAGTCAAGGCGATCTTCTGCAGGGGTCTAGGAATAAGAGGTCTTTCCTGGCTCTTTGGGGGATTTGGGTTAATGGCTTGTGTGGCTGGGAGGATTGAAGATTTGGTTAAGCTTCAGGGTCTTAAGCAGAGACAACCGCTAAACACTAGCATGGACCTCACCTCGAAATCTTGAGACCGTATCCCAGTTGTCATTGATACTTCTTCAAGCCCTCCTCTTTGATAAAACCCCAAACCTGATGCCAGAATCACCCTGGACCCTAAACCCGAGTGTAAGCCCCTTGGAGAAAGGAGCGTCATTGCACTTAAAAGCCTTAAACCCAAAACCTTGGTCTGAACTCGAAACCTTCCTAAGCCGTGCAGACCATTGGGCGCGTCTACATGAAACTCATGCGACGCCTAGCCGACTCCTCAGGGTGAACGGGTGCACTTCAAAGGATTTGGAGCATGGGTCTGGAAGTGGGGATTCATGGTAAAGCTTGCGGTGACTTTGGGGTCTAGATGTTCAGGTCTCGGGTTCTTGGTTTCAGCAGAAGTGTGGCTTCATTGTTCGTTTACTCACATTCTAATCTTAAGCCCACTATGGCTTCAAACCCGGTTTCAGCATCGGGAAATTAGCAGGCAGGTGATGGTCGGCAGGATGAGCACCCAAGCCCAAGCCTTGTTCGTATCCGTGGCTACTTAAGATAGCTGCTGCCTGGATTCCAAGTCCCAAAAGCACAACCCCCCGCCCCTGCTACCCGCAAACTCCTGGCGCCGGCATTGTATGACTTCCGACAATGGAATTTCGGGCTTCAGGGCCTCATTATAGGATTTCTTTGGGGCAGACTCTCAGAGTTTGGGGTCTGGGCCTCCAAGACGAATTGGTGCTCAGAGTCATTCGTAAACACTCCGCTCTAAAGCGTAGGCCCTATAATAGGTAGTATTTTTAGGGAGACCCCTTAAAGGGTACCCCTTCTGAACCCTACTTCTGGCTCTCTTAAACGGGGCCTTATTGAGAGGGTCTATATCCCCAAGGGTCCCCCTAATCCTAACTCCCGTATTAACGATCATAAACCCTAAACCCTGAACGCTGCACTGAAGGTGGGAGGGGACTTCACAAACCACCTCCAAGCCGGGAGCAGCGCAAGGAACTGAGACACTTTTGAATCGAAGGCTGTGGTTAGGGTTTGGGCTTGAGGGTCAAGGGTCTTGGGGTCTAATCACCGTTTAAAGCTTAGGGGTTTAGGGTTGTGGGATTCAGGGGCTTAAATTTAGATATGGTTTAAGGTTGTAGGCTTCAAAGGTCTATTGCTCAGGCTGTTCGAGGGATTTCCGAGTCCTAGAATCGATCCCAACCAAACCCAAGGCGTGACGGGTTTCTGGTTCCAGCGGAGAGTTGCAGAACCAACTGGCTATTCTCAGACCCTGACTAGTCACTAGTCACTGAGTAGGTATCAGACATATAGACCCCAAAACTCTATAATATGCGATCTCAGACCAAGCTACCTTGGACCTTTCAGAAACTGTCACTCGGTTATCCTGGAGTCGGATGTTGCGGGTCATAGTTTATAGGATTGAACTCAGGATTTAGGGTTTGGATGTCTTCTTCTCTTGACTGTCATGGGGGCGGAGAACTCAGTCACGTGTCCTTGAAAAGCTTTGGCCCACTATGGTTTGTATTCTTTTCGATGATATGTTGGTCGTAGCTGGCGAAAGCAAGTCCGAACAGCAGCTATGGGCCTCGCAAGGTCTGGAACACACAGGGTTTGGGGTTTAGGGTTTAGGGTTCTACTTACCTGCGCTGAACGTCAATCCCTCCTGTTTGTTTGTTTGTGACAGGGAGTGGCAACTGCATGAATCTATATCCATACCTATATGTGTATCTATATCTATATCTGTACATTCATATCTATATATCTATGTCCATATCTAAGCATATCTTGATCTATATCTGTATCTATGTGTATATATATATATATACACACACCTGAGACAGGGTTCCCACATACACAGAAAGCAAAGCTGCTGAGACTTCTAGAGCATATTTCGAAGTAAAACCTCCGAGGCAGCACGGGACCCCAAAACGCCTTTCTTACAGTTGTTCCTGCGTACCCAAAATCCTAAACCTGTATAATACCTTTATGGATCCTTTAAAGGGATTCCTAATCCCTTACCAAGTCCCATCATCCTCCAAGTACCCTAAACCCTAAACCGTGATAGTACCCCTATAGATTCCTTAAAGGGCCCTAAAGGAACCCTTCCTTACCAAGTCCCATCATTCTCCAACTATGTTCAGAACCTCCGCCTGCTAAGGGCTTGGAAGTGCCCTTAGTTGACCCGTCGATCTTTATCGAGCGCCGGGCTCTCGGCCGATTGCACGCAGAGTTCCAGAGACTTACCTTTGGTTAGTAGGGAATGGAAGAATGGTAGTGATAGTAGTCATGGATGTACCCCATGCCTCCATTCCCTACTAACCAAAGGTAAGGAGAGGGTCTTGGAGGGCTTATGCTTTGACACATCGATCAGTTCCGGTAGGACTGCTGCGCTTCTACAACCGTGAAGAAGCACCACAACCTGACTCCTAAGGCTGTACATCTGTAATGCTTATAAACCCGAGAGCCCTAACGACCTAAACCTAAAACCATAAACTGTTGACCCCGATAAAAACTAAGATATGGGTGGTTGTCAAAATTATGGTCCCTTTTTGGGTCCTTATGATAATACGGCACCTAATGATATTTAGGGTACCCAACAGGGGACCATAATTTGGACAACTACCCATGTAGAACTCATAGCTCCTCTAAAGGAGCCATCAAAGGAATCCTTACACCAAGGTTTCGCTCGCCGCCTGGAGCTGGGCGGACAACAGCGCAAGGCACTTGATGCTTTCAGGGGGAGGGGGGGGTGGCGGTTCTTGTAAGGGATCGTGTAAGCTGTAATCGCTTCAGGTTTAGAGTTCAAGGGTTTGAGTTGTACAGTTGAACGGTTAGGGAGGGGCCATTTAGTAAGTGTGTGAAGAATCCATGAGGTAGACCCTAGGCTGTCGGAGCTTTGATATTTTGTGGTTCTGGAGTTTATCGATAGTTTCTCGGGCTTGGTTGGGATTGGGCTGTTGGGCTGGAATTTGGATTTGTGGCCTTGTTTTTTCATTTAGAGGTACGCCGATCCCCTAAACTCCGACTTCCTACTTTCAATAAGGCTTCAACAAAGCCTTCTGGAACATAAAAAGTCCACAGCAGACCTAATTCCTTAAACCCCAAGCTCTCGAAGCCGTAGATTCCGCATGCCGACGTCGTGCCGAAAAGAAGAGGCGCAACAGAGTGATAGGACATTAGGGTTCGTCATGCTAGGGCTTTAGGGGGGTTTCAGTTCTTCCTGCTGCAAGACCGCTGTGCCAAAGAAACCTTATGCTCAAATTAATGAGTTGCATGGCCTGTGAAGACAGACATAGCAAAACCACAGGCAAACTTAGAGTGTCAGAGCCTTGCCTAGGTTACAATCCTGAGTGTCCCAAGCCTAGCCAATGCTTAACCTGTCCAATGCTGCATGGAAAAACCTTCTAGATGACCCACAGCTCAGACTCATCTTCCTGTGCTTGGAGGATCATGGGACTTAGTAAGTAAGGTAGTTACAGCTATAGTTACCCCATTTATAACCCCAATTACTAAGTCTCATGATCCTCCAAGTGCTGAAAGCCAGGTGCAGAACACGGCTATGCGGCTGATCCAGTACATGCAGCTCGCCTATGCAGCCCAAAACCCTTGTCCACTTGCTTTTGTTTCGTTCTTGTCGCAGAGTAATATAACAAGTATGCAACGGAGGACTTGTAAAAACGGATGCCCGGAACCTTCATCCAGAGCTCACGGAGGTAACGCGATACTAGGGCCACCGGGGATCCAAAGTTCAATACGTGCCAGCCTGTATCGATGTGAGCTCTGATCGTCTTCCATGGTAGAGAAACGTGATATAGGCGCCTGGAATTACTTCTTCCTGTCATTGGCCAGGCTTGAAAAGCTTGAGCTGTTGAAGCGTGAAGACTTAACTTTAGATGGGTCCCAGCATGACATACATGATTGTAAACTGTTTGGGATTGAGCGTTATCGCCGTAGCTGTTTCCTGAAGTCCTGAAGTTACTGCATAGTGCCGATCACCTTATCCAACCATCCCCTCGGAGAGCTGAGAGCGCTGATTCACAACCTACGGTTGATGATATACATCCTGCATTACCCATAAGAAGGAATATACCATAATTCCCACAGTTCAGGGTCCTTAAGGTAATGCAGGATTTATATCATCAACCGTATCATAGCCCCAGGAAAGACTTCAATCTCAAGCACGGGCTTTAAGACAAGTTTGGGGTAAGCATCCTCCATCACCTCTGCCGGCCATCGGGCCTGAACCGCAAAGCAGCCTTGCAGCCAAAACAAGGGGGAAGCCCATCCACAACCCCTGAAGTCAGCTCAAAGCCTTCATCCCTAAAGCTCGGGGACAGAATCATAGGCACCGCGATTGGATTTGCATCGGTGCTGCCGGCATCGCGTTTAATTTCACGCAGGGGGGGGGACGGTGATTTGCTTGAAAGACGGGAAGAGGCTCTGAATCCAAAGCCCGATAGGCTAAAGCTTTGCAGCACTTCATTTTTTTGTACTGGTTTTGTGGTACCCTGTATTGTGAGTCATGTTGCTCATCAATAGGCTTCCTCCATGAAAGCCATCTTGGCAGTAGGGTATGCCACCCTGTCCGTTGGCTCAGCGTTTGGGCTGGGGCAAAGAGGCGGAGCCTCAGGGAGTTGTCCTGGCTCGCTTGGGAGTCATGGCAAATATTCGCCGTACAGACATCAGGGGAAGGCGCCCCCTGGTCTGGAAGTCATGGGGCCCTGCCCCCGACTAAGGTGCTGCGAGGGACTCTGGTCCCTGGAGGTCTGTTGCTCCAGCTAAGGCCCTTTTGAGGCCTCGTTGGTTTGACAGGTTCGCCGGCTTCCTGTTTTGACCTGCCAGGTTTCTTGAGGCGTTGCCTCCAGCTACGGACTCCGCTCATATGGGCATCCTCTCGATGCTATCACGTCGTGGTATGCTGCGATCGACAACTACACCCTCAGTAGGGTGTACGATTTTATGGTCTGGCAAGGCACACACCTTTATACCTCCAGGACCCATAACCCGAAAACTTTGCCCGATTTCCTTTAAGCAGGAACCTAACCCCGCGCTGAGAAGATGCTCAAACTTACCCTGCACCCTCAACTCCGAAACCTTGAAGTTTCAACTCCAAAGCCCTACCTAGACCCCCCGACTACCTTCCCTAAACCCTAAACCCCTAAACCCTACAGCAAACCCTAAACCCTAAACCAATTCTCCCCAAAATACCGACTATTTAGGGCCATAAGGGCTCCATTGAAGGCCTTGCTGGTCTTGGTAAGCCGTAATGTCCAGAAAGCGCCAGGTCAGAAGGGGCTCTGTTTAACGGGCCTTGGGGGGTCCTGGTAAGCCCTAAGCCCTAGGCCCCATAGTAGTTCCTTTTGGGGATTACCTTTCAGGATTTTCAACATGGGCCCCAAAAACGAACTACCATGGGGCCTACGGGTACGCCCCAAGCCGAGACCCTGAACCCCTAAACCCTAGAAGCCCTAAACCCCTGAACCCTAAACCCTCAAACCCTAGCCCTAAGCCTCTAAACTTGCCCTCTTAAGGACTTGTACAAGGAAATCATGACAAGGAACCCGAAAAATGCAATTAGGTTCTTTAGGGTCCAGGTACGCCCTAAACCCTTAAACCCTTCCCTATAAACCCTGAACCTCTGAACCCTAAACCTTCAAACCCTAGCACTAAACCCCTGAAACCCTAAACCCCTGAACCCCTAAACCCATAAAACCTAAGAACTAATGTCCAGAGAGTGCCAGGTCGCCGGCCGAACGGCCTCGTGGGCGCGGCCCTGCTCATCGCCTCGTGCGGCGCTCGGTCAGGGTTTAGGGGTTTAGGGGCTTAGGGTTCAGGGGGTTAGGGTTTAGGGTTTAGTGATTTAGGCTTCACTGGTTCAGGGGTTAATTAGGGGTCTATATAGGTGTTTGGGGCTTGTAGGGTTTAGGAGCTGCTTGGACTTTATTGGGGTTTGAGGGCTTCTAGTCTAGGTTTAAGGGGCTTCGGCTGTAAGAGGCTTCCGTCTTGATTGGTGATTATAACTGCGTGTGCTAGATCCTTGGTCGCGAACCTCTAGCAGCCACGCAGCATGAATCATGAAAGCAGTCAGCCACCAAAACCCACCCTTCCTTGAATCCCACGCTTTTCGCAGTTCTATAAAGTGCTGCTGAGGTACTACCACGGCTTCCAGTGCTCTTCGAAGGCCGGACTGACGGAGAGCTTACTTAGCCGTGGCCAGATAGGGCAAACAAGTGAGCTTTAGGGATTGGAGGGTTGAGAATTCAGGGTTTAGGGAAGTTTAGGATTCTGAATGCAGTGAACGATTGTTTCTTGTCTTGTCCGCCAGGAGATCGCGGACGTGGTGCGCATGTCCGAGGAGCATGCCCTTTCTTTTGCGTGAGTGTGGGTGGGTACTTGGAGGATCATGGGATTTAGTAAGTAAGGTTATAAGCACCCTGATTGGGGTTATAAGTATTTATAACTATAGTTACCCTATTTATAACCCCAATTACTAAGTCCCATGATCCTTTAAGTACTTCTGACATTGAAGCAGAGCCGACCCTTTCTATCGCTTAATAGCTGAGTGGATACACTTTAATGACATTTTTTGGGATAATACTACCCACTAAACAGCTGAAAGTATACACTTTTGGGGGGCTTATGAATTCAGCAACGAAGATCGGGTTTTCAGTCGTGATACCCCCGCAGCACCTCCTTTATGTGCCCGGGAGCCCGTTGCACCAAACCCGAGCGTGCGTAGCGGAGATTCTCGGTGGACTTGGTCTTGACCTTTACCTTAGTCACGTAGTCCCGACCTCAATCTCGAAGCCTTAAGCCGAAGTCGTGGCTTGCCGGCGCATACGCAGTATCCTCAATCATATCGGCCTTGCCCCGGAACCCTAAACCCAAAGCCCTAAACTGTAGTTTAGGGTTGGGGGCCGAGAACTGGCCGAGAACCTGTCAGGACACTTTGCTTCTTCGTCTGCGCGAGATGAAGGAGACCCCGATGGCCCTTATGAGCCAGATCCTTGGAAGAGGTTTGTCCAGTTTTGGAATTTGGGGGCTTCAACCGGATTTGCATCGGGCGCTGCAGCCTTCACTGCAACCGGATTTTGCTGTGGGTGCTAGAGCTTTCGATTCGGCACTTGCCGTGGGCCCTGGGTCCGGTGTTTAGGATTTAGAGTCCAGAGTTTATGGGGGTTCAGGGCTTGCAGAGTGTAGGGTCTGGCGCAATCAACCTGGAGCCCTCCATTCGCAACACCCTGCGCCCTAACTCGGAGTGCAACTTCTCCTGAAATGCCAACATCACTGCCCGACATTTCTTGAAAACTACACCAGAAGTGCATCGAGGATTAGCTTGTTCGTGGATCCAGGCTTTACTGTCCTTGGAGACGGTCCGTAGGTAAGCTGCATATATGTGGCAATTGCTAAAGGCAAAGATTTACAGACTGCTTACATCCATCATGCCTATAGCCTGAACCCTCACTCTATGTGCTAGCGCCTAATAGTTCAGGTAAGGAGCAGTTCGAGAAGGCAGGAGCGGCTTGGCTATGCCAACACCTCACTCAATTCTGACATGTGGTGCTCTCCGCGGTTGAGTGTGTTTAGGGGCTTGGTTGGGGCTCTCATTGCTTTCTACGTACAAGGATAAAGTCCAGAGCCTCAATGCACAAGTTCTTGTCGCGGCAGTACGTTGTTGGCAGTTTTCTTGTTTTCTGGTTTCCTTTGGGCTTGAAACCACGACGGGCATCAGGGTGGTACAAATGAACCTTCGCCACGCGAGCTTGGCAGGCAGCAGGTGCCTTGATACCTTTGATGTTTTAATGGAAGCCTATCGTAAATATGGAAGCCCCTAAAATAGAACCCTAAACCTGCGTAGAAGTGTTCGAATGGGGCCGCTATTGAAAATCTGCTTACCTCTGTGGAGTGTTGTCGGCCCGGGAGGCGAGCCCCGAGACAGTGCAGGCGGACCGGGTTCTTTGGCGCTGCTATCAGTTTGAAACTACGGTTTAGGATTTTGGGGTTCGGGGGTTGGCATGTTCAGGGTTTATCGGAGTGGATACGGTCTTGGATGCTGAACATTCGGCGTTTGTCATGCATCTCAAGCTACTTTGCTGATGTACCCGAACCATGTCCCAGTGGCACAGTCAGGTTTTGACATGTTGGCCATCGTTCCTGGAACCTTCGAGGATGGTTGTCATAGCGTGTTGTCGACTGCGTCGGTCCCATGATGGCCTATTCATCGCGCTCGTAGCCGCGCACAAGTCCTTTCCTTCTCTGAGATACTTTGTAGCCTCAGAATTGAGGCTGAGGCCTATCAGGATGGATGCTGTTTGGTTGCCTGCTAGAAACGTCGACTTGATAGCCAAGAAAGCCTTCACCCCTGCAGGCAACTGGAAAGCATGAGCTGTCAGACTAAAGTTTAAGGAGCTGAACATCACATCCTAAACTCTACTGTACATGCCTTGGCCCCAGCCCCCAAAGTCCCGAAAGCCGACCTCAGTCGGTTGACCCCACCCAACAGCATAGACTGGTGAGTAGAAACATATAGCCCATATGTCCTGAAACCCTATAACTCTCAACCATCGACCCTAAAACCTAGATCGGTGATGACCAGTAAAAACCCAGACTTTTCAGGAGACGCGAGCCCTGCCTCCGTGCATGACTCGGCAAAGACGGAAGGCTGCGGGTTCTGGGATCCTGGCTGAGTCACGAAGGGAACTCAGGGTGGAGAGTGTTGATCTTGCAAAGAGTTGTTTTGGAGGCTGTATAAGATATTGAGTGATGGGTCTATATAACGAGGTGTTGACGTCTGTGTTCTTTGCTTTGGGGATGTCACCTTCGACGATCTTGCTTTCGTGATCGTTGTGTACGGTGTGGACTTGGGCTTGCTTGTCTTAGTTTGAGGTCTATTGTGGCATCTGGGAGTTGATGTTGGTGTGGCGTTTTGCCGAGGGTTCTAGATTGATTCTAGATCAGTGTTGACGGCTCCTGGGACTTGCAAGTGCATCCTGCAACGCTTCGCAGGCTCTCCTAGATCTGGTCCCTGATACATAGACCAGTCCAAGCCTGGAGCCATAGGCTCTCCAGAGCCTTGCTGAGTGCGAAGCACAAGATGCGTGTGTTTCGCCAGTCATGGACCGTTGTGCATAACAGATGTTCCGCCAGACCGCGCTTCTTGACAGTGTCTTCCGCAAGCCGAAGCCACACTAGGCCGCATCAAGTGCCACAAAACGTGCGCGGCACAGCTGCAAGCCTGTTATCGTCTTCAGTTGTCACCGTGGTTTTGCCCAGTAGTTGTTATTGGTCTTAGCGTCTAAGTGTGGTCTTGTTCCACAGGGTTGCATGCTCAGGCCAGAGGAAGCTTCTGAGACCAGCGAAGACTTTTCGTGCAGAGACCGGGCGGCGCGCAGAAGATGCTGGTCTTCATTTCCTGTCAGCACCGACACAAGCTGATGCTCCCGTGTCTCAGCGAAACCCACAATCTAAGAAGTGGCGTTCTAAAGTGAAGACGGCAGCGACCCCTGACATTTTATTGGGAATGCTCCAGGAAGCCCAGAAACAGGCGCAGATGGATGCCAGTGTCATTGGGGCAGCAGTGCAGCATTGTGGCTTTCAGAGATGGTGGTTTGCTCTCTTACAGGTGCACCAGCTCCATAAGCGATACAAGTTGGATCCTGGTATCGGCCGGCATCTGTTACTGAGTGCACTAGCTCGATGTATGAAGGACAAGACGTTGGATGTCGCGGAATTGGCAGCACGCGGGCCAAAAGCTCTAGAGCTCGGAAAGCAGACGTGGAAAGCCATGCCGGAGTTGACTTCTGAAGTTGCTTTCTGCGCTGCACTTGGGAGTGCTTGGAGCTTATGCGATGCAGTGGGCTCAGCAGATGCGGTGCAGTGGGCCAACGAACTGCATGCATGGTCAGAAAGCCAAAGCTTCACTGCCACAGCTCAGACTCGCACTCCACTTCTTCTGGTCCTCGAGAAGCACAGGCAGCACGACCGAGTCAACACACTTTTGAGACAGATGTTGGAGAAAAAGATGATTGATGAAGTTCTTCTGAGCGGCTTGATTGACTCCGCTGGACAAGGCTTTATGTGTCGCAGGGTTGAGCAACTTTGGCGCAGGTTCACAAACAAGTACAAGGTTCGGCCCAATGCTATCTGTTATGTGGCCTATGCAAAAGCACATCTACTATCAGGCAAAGCCGTTGCAGCTGTGCAAATCCTGCGTAATTTCGATGGCCTAGATGTAGCTGGGATCCAAGAGGCCGCCCCGCATGCCGCTATTGTCTTTTTGCAGGCATTGGCTATTGTCTACCATTCTAACATGAACGGACAAACCAAACAAGAGCTGTTGCAGTACCTCAACGAGAAGCGTGAGTTCGCCTCCATACAGCACACTGTGCACATGAAGGATCAATGGGCGCAGTTGTATTCTACAAGCAGAAGACTTGTATCCCGGCCTCACAAATTCTTGCTCCACGACTTGCTTCACTATGACAACGCAAAGAGACGAAGCAAGATGATGCATTGGGATAACTTCAAAGCTGGGAGCAAGTACCTGCAGGTCATGTCGGAGATGGAAGGCTAGATGCTCTATGAGGCTTTCACTATGACTATGATCTTCCATTTCTTCGGTAGTACAATCCCGACGTCGTTTAATTCACGGTTTGTGCCGCTTGTGTCAAAAGAAGCATTTGCTTGGATGTCGCATCCAAAGCAGACTCGAGAAGCCTACACCCAAGTACACAGATGCGCACCCACGAAAGCCATGAAGCGTCTCCGACACCTTCATGATCAACCAAGTTCAAATTCTCAAAAAGCCGCTCACCCGAATGTGCAAGCAACCACTATCAACACCAGAAGTTCACCTGCACCCCAACCAGAATCCAAAGGCCTATGCATATCAAGTCTGTTGGATCGAGAGCTGATGTAGCGCCTGCTAGGCTCAGTACCTGTGCTTGTTCGAAATGTTCGAAGTAGTCCCCCGTCATATCGGTCATGAGACTTTCCTTCCAATTTGCAGGATGCGGCGCTTGGTCTTCCGGCTGACTCCCGCCAGGTCTCCTCTACCCGGTGTCCCAGGGTCTAGGTGGCTGCCGAGCATAAGAGTTAAGAGGTCTCCGGTTCGGCGTCAGCCTTGGGGTTTGGAAGGATCCTCCATCCCACCTTGCCACAACTATTACGTTCTGCCCGGAAACGGCCAAAAGGCCCGGCTTTTGCTTGGGAATTGCAGGCCTAGCTTCGGGAGTTTGGGGAGTGGGGCCTGCGAGTTGTGTGTTCGGGGAAGGAGACTTCAGTTGTGGCAGATGTCAAGGTGCAGATTTCCGGTTCACGGGGTTCTGAGACCAATGGGTGGTTGTCAAAATTATGGTCCCTTTTTGGGTCCCAAAAAAATTCGGCACCTATTATTTAGGGTACCCAAAAAGGGACCATAATTTTGACAACTACCCTAATGAAGTTGAGCTTGGGGAGCTTGGCAGCCAGGGCTTGACAGTCTTGATCCTCGATGCTTACTTTCGGGATTAGTGATTAGTAACGTGCTTCTTGGGGTTTGGTATAGGGGCCTTAATAATTAGGATAGGGTTTGGGTATATATTATACATACTTGTAATAAGGAAACCCCCAAACCCTATTTTAAGTGAGGCCCTGGCTCAGAACGTACAGGCATGCAGTGGTTCAGGCTTGTAAGGGCTTGGTTCCCTTGTTGACTTTGTACGTATTTTTGAAGGCCTTCTGATCATGTAGAATGCTTTCGGGATTGGTTCTGTGCTTTGGTTGTGTACAGGAATTTGGGTTGCTGTGTCTCCGTATGCTTGGTACTTGCGTCCAGACTTGGGCATGTGAGTTCTGAGCCCGGATTGTAGGGTTTTCGGCTCATCTGGAGCCTGTGCCAAGGTTGAATTTGCTAGGCTGGTCTTTCGTCTATTTGCGGTGAAGGTATTTTCGCGTAGATGATATTTGCATTGGGTCTTTGGTTCTTGTGCTGCTGTAAGCCAAACTTGGGTTTTCAAGATTTGAGCCCCATTTGCAGTAAGTCAGGGGTTTAGGGTTTAGATTTGTAGGGTTTACCCTGTGAAATCCCACTGTAGCAGCAAGACAATCCTTGTGCCACAGCCCTATGTCTAAGCCCAGGCGCCCCACACGAATCTGACATCGATATTCGAATCCCCTAAACCCCTACACCCTAACTCCCTAATGTGGGGACCTGATTAAGAAACCCTGGCCCTGTAAATCCAAAATATTAGGACTCATATAAATAAGGACCCGAATAAAGACCCAGGGATTTCTTAATCAGGTTCCTATATTAAACCCTAAAGGTTTCAAGTCGGGTCTTACACCCCCAGAGGCGCCTCTGGAAGATGGCTCGGCGGCCAAAGCGATCGAGGCCGATGGGATGAGGGCGTAGGGACTTCGCGACCTACGCCAGAACCCAAAGCCTGAAGCCTTCACTGTCGGAGGCCCCAAAAGGTGGGACGAAGGTAGGTAGGATTAGGCGATTAGGGATCCCTTATATGAGGACTCTTATTTGGGATTACCCCACCTATCTTCATCTCACCTTTAGAGCCCTTTGACACTGGAGCCCCAAAGCCCTTCAAGAGAACGCAACCTTGCCATCGGAGAGCAGAAGGAGCAAGTCTGCCTTAAAACGATAAACTGAAGAAGCCGTAAAACCCAGGACCCAAACCCTCAACCCTACAGCCGAGTCCAAAACCAGTAGATTTGATCTTTGCCGTTGGAAGGACGCTGCCATGCCGCCTCCGCCGGTTCCCTCAAAGAAGAGGCCGGACTCTAAGGGGTCCAATAAGTTTAGGGCTTATGTATGCTTCGAAATGGTAGCCCCTTACAATCCCGAATATACAGTATACTATACTATGCACCGAAAAATTCCGCAAGTAGCGTATAGTATGCGCGAAAATCCTAGTCTAACAAGCAATAGGAAGGCACCTACATTATAGCTCACGCCTTGCTCCTGAGAATCCAGGAAGCTGACAGAGTTGGGCCATGCTGTCCTTAAGCCTAAACCCTAAATCCCATAAATCTAAAGCCCGAAACCCTAAACCCCTAACCCCTAAACCCTAAAGCGAAATCTTTTCGATCTTCTTGCTGGGCGTACATACGTAATTTCCAATATTATTGTAGGGTTCGTTAATTGGTTATAACATAATGGGCCCCAAAACCCTATTCTAATTATTAAGGCCCATATATTACGGTGCTGACTGGCACTGAATATTTGTCAGCCCGATGCTGGTGTTGGAGACCTTTACGAGCACTAGCAGGGCATTCTGATCGTGCAGACTTTCCTTTGCAGCAGCTGGAAACAAATGACCAACTTGGCTTCTTCCTGGACCCCAAATGTATGTATAATAGCAGCGGTTTTCTGATATTGGGCGATTATTTTACCTACTTTGGGGGGTTTAGGTTGGCAGAAACAAGCATTGTTCAATGATGGACCACTTTGGTCCCCTGCACTCCCTGAAAACGGTTGATGATATAAATCCTGCATGACCCATAAACAGGAATACACCATAATTCCCATAGTTTAGGGTCCTTAAGGCAAGGCAGGAAGCAAATCATCAACCGAAACCTCCACGCCGAAGCCTTTGCGAAGTGAACTCTGAACCTTGATCCCCAAACCCCATGGGCCCAACACTGACCCTAAGGGTCGAATGGATATACCAAAAAAAGGGTCCCATATGTAGCTATATAGTAGAATGTAGGGTTTCAATATTAGGAATTACTATTATGACTCAGGGAAGTATCCCCCATAACAGTACATAGGACCCTTTTGGATAATGATTACGTACCTAGTTTACGGTTTGTAGTTACGTAGCTTACTTTTCGGGAGAGTATATGATTATGAGGTACTTGGACCCTTACGGTGAGATAGGGAGCCGGTCATCGACATCACGTGATTGAGCCGGAAACAAGACCTAGGTCCCCAGTTGTTCCCCAATTGACCCTGCGATTTTGGGTCTGAGAGCCAGGATGCGCAAATGGAAAAACATGCATGGATCGTCTTGCTTCCACAAGTCTAGCCTACGCCCGTAATAGACTGTTTTCCTGGGTGTTCCTTTGGAAATATGTTGGATTTGTGCTCGGACATAAACCCAACGTGTGACTTGTATCAAAAAATTATCATCTTGTTCTCATCTTGGGTCGACGGAGATTCAAATTAATTATTTCAACTCAACATGTTTAAGCTGGCCAGGGGCAGATCCTTGGAGATGTTATGCCCCATAGTATTGTACAATGTATATCTTGTCTACACTGTACTGCACATGATCCGTGTGTGGGTATACGGTATTTAGTAAATATGACATATGTATATATGTATACACACACTTAGTTAGGTATATTACATGTCGTATGTGTGTATAAATATACGTATGCACGCCTATGTATACATGTGCACAGAGAGAGCGCGAGAGGAAGCTGCTGAAAAGCCTTTCTTTGTGCTCTATTACTCATTCCGGCCCCATGGTAAGCCTTACTGCCTGCGTCCGCCGAAGGAGAGCCACTGAGTCTTCACCGGCCGAGGCCCTTTCGCTAGCCTTGGGTTTAGGTTTTTTTGCTGCTGGAAGCTTAGGGCCGACAAAGACTGTGTGAGACGGATTAACCGCAGTGTAAGCATTGGGGGTCCTCATCATAATGATCCTACTATTTAGGGTACTATATCAGGGTCTCCTATGGCCTCCTTTGAGTTTGGTCATATGGAGATCGCTTGTTTGCTTCAGGAAGCCGGCTCCGACAAACCCCTAAGAAGCTTGAAGATTGAAAGCATGACACCTTTAAGTTCCAAGTGTTGCCATCTCAGAACTGCTATTTGGAGAGCATGCGAGCTTACTGCTATAGAAGCTGATGATGCCGACAATCATCAAAAGCCTGCGCTTTTCAGCAAAACAATAAAAATAATGCTAAAAACAACAATAATGATGATGTTGCGGGAAGCTGAAGGATTGAGTCTCGGACCCTGATTGAAACCAACATGGAACCCCAGACCTACCTTCCCAAATTGGTACCGCTTCCAGCGCAGGCCAGCAAAAGTTTCATGTTCTTTCAGCAGATGAATCCGGCTGTAAAGCCCTCGAAACTCCAAATACTAAACCCTAAACCGACTCTACGAGCTAACTCCCGAGCACCTCGCCTTGCATTTGTAAGGCATTGGGGCAGCTAGGCTGAGCATGTATGGGGGGTTCATGGGTGCAGAGTTTGCCTTCAAGCCGGAGCACTTAGACGCAGAGGCAAGAGGGTCCACATATACTACTACCATGACCCAGTTCCATAATCGTAGTATATATGCACCCTCTGGGGAGGCTTCCTCATCCTCTGCTGCAGACGGTAAGCAGCCGGAAGATCCGCAGAGGGCCAGCAGGCGGATGCTGGAACTTAAGGTTCGGGATTTTTTATCCACCCAGAAACCTACCGTTTCAAGGCTCCTTAGTATGATTTCCTATGATTTCCTTAGAAAGGTCCTTAGAAAGGGTAGATTTCCTTATAAAGCTCCTTAGAAAGGGTAGGTTGTCGATTGTTAAGGTAGTGTTCAGGGCTTGGTTGAGGGCCCCTTCCGGAAACCCTAGGTCTGAATAGGGTTTACAGGGGTTAAGATTTCAGGGTTTAGGGTTTACAGGGCATGACATTTCAGGGTGTAGGGTTTAGAGGCCTTCAGATTTCAGGGTTTAGGGTTTAGAGGGCTTAAGATTTCAGGGTTTAGGGTTTAGAGGGCTTAAGCTTTCAGGGAAGGTTTCAGGGTTTAGGGTTTAGAGGGCTTAAGATTTCAGGGTTTAGGGTTTAGAGGGCTTAAGATTTCAGGGTCTCGGCTTGTTGAGATTGGAGTTCAGGCTTTGGTGTGGTCGGTTCGAGGGTTTCTGCAGGATATGGGGATATCGCGGCTGTGTTGCTTGACTACAAGCTGGGCATCGTGCTCTTCAGCTGCGAAGCTACGACTTTCTTGCTATTTGTGCGGCTGAGCAAAATGTGAATGGCTTGTAGTGCGGTCAGGCTCAACGCAGTGCCAGGGCTTTGAACCTGAAGTCGGATGATGGGATCCCGTGGGATACCTCAGGGTTGATTTTTCAGGAAAGACAGAGCACACGGTCCTGTGGCGGCCATAATGCATCTAGAGATTGTAAGAAAAGGTTAGGACGAAAGAGCACAATGTTTAGGTCCGTAAAACAGGGCTTTCGGCTTGGGTACTAGATGATATTCAGCTGTTCAATTAGACCCTGACTGCATGCATATGTCCTCATATGTCTTTCAGCATGAATTCCGCATGTCACGGGACACTCCTCGTAGCCAGAAGATACGTTTCAGGCCTTGGGCTCAAAGAAGGTATGTCCCAGTTGGAAACAGCGATTAGTCCTTGCACGCTGCTAGCTGCCGGATGCTTTGATTGCACGCATGTCAGCAATCGCTTCCCGAATTTATTAAACACCCCCTAGTAACAAAAGCACTTTGCGACCAATCCTTCCGAAATCATCGATGCCCTGCAAACTAAACTCTAATTTGCACTAGGTGGGATCCAGAGCTAGAGCAGGAGGAGGAGGAGGAGGAGGAGGAGGAGGAGGAGGAGGAGGAGGAGGAGCGGGAGCAGGAGCAGGAGCAGGAGCAGGAGCAGGAGCAAGAGCAAGAGCAAGAGCAAGAGCAGGAGTCAGAGCAAGAGTAAAAGTAAGAGCAAAGGGCAAAAGCACAAGCAAGGGCAATATTAGCAGGAAAGTGGATGAGAAAGAGCAAGAGCAGGAGTAAGAGCAAAAGCAGGAGGAAGAGCAAGAGCAAGAGCTGGAAGGAGTAAGAGCAAAAGCAAGCGTCGGAGCAAGAGCCAGAGCAAGAGCAAGATCCATCAAAAGTGGTAGCAGAGACAAAAGCCTAATTACAGCAACACTTTCCAAGTTTTTAATTTGGGGTGGGCCGTTGTCATCGTCGCTAGGTACACAAAGCGGAATCCTACCCAAGTCGACGTCGAGGAGATCGCCAAAGAGATTGCGCAGCGGGCTCGGGTAGAGGATCGAAACATACACTGTCAATGCGGAATGATTCGGAATGATGGTCAAAACCATCACAGAAACGCTATTCTGGGCTTACCTCCATAGTGGTGACAAAGGTGTGGGCCCTCGGGCCCTCTACTTGGTAACTATGGCTTTTCTTACTCATAACCCCAACTGGGGGACTTATAACCTTACTTACTATGTCTCCTGATCCTTCAAGAGCCATCCAGGCTTAGGATCTCTGGGCTCTACTTGGAGGATCATGGGACTTACTAAGTATATGGTTATAAGTACCTTAATTGGGCTTATAAGAAATTACAATTATAGTTACCCTATTTATAGCTCTAATTACTAAGTCCCATGATCCTTCAAGTGGTATGAGGGTTCCTTAGAGCTGCCGCTCCTGGTGCCGAAGTCTAAAATCCTGAGCCCGAAGAGCTTTCGAAGGGTTAAGGGTTTAGGGTTTCGATGCACCCCGCCATATGGGAGTTTCCGAAAACAGGGGACCCTAATATAGTACCCTAAATAGTAGGATCCTCATTATAAGGACCCCAAAATGAGGAGCCTTCCCCGTAATTTTCTGAAGCTCCCCTTCAGATCAATTAACCTCTTGGACCTACACGCCCAAGTCCCAAACAGAGCGGTTGGGGCTTGCCCAGAGCTGAACGTAAGGTCGCGTTCTGGGCAGACCCCGGCAGCCCCACAAATCTGATGGTGGAAAACGCTACAATAGGGGACTGAATAATTACCTATACTATTTTGGGGGTTCCTTACTATGCTTATAGTATAATATACCCCAACACCCTATTCGAATCATTGAGGCCCGTACATTAAACCAGACTCTTGGAACTGTAGCCCCGAGCCCAGAAACGCCAAGCTGTCGACATGGAAAATAGCAGCCTAAAGTTGGAACCTGGATACTTTAACTGGGGGTTGGGTGTAGGAACACAATGCACTTTGCTTGTACATGAATGCTAGTGTGGTTCTCTGTAGCAAGAGTGTCCGGATCTTGAAGAAAGTCCAGACTCAGAAAGACAGAGATTCCAGCCAATCTACCCTGGTTGACCAAGAATCCTTAACCCTATATCCTACACCGTAAACCCCCCAAAACGCACCCAAACCCCAAATCCCGAAAATCCTCATAAAGCCCTGTTTCGAACCCTTAAAGCCTTAAAGCTACTGTCTAAACCCTTAAAACCCTCAACCCCAAACCCTCAACCTTGCAGACGGAAAGGGGCCCATAAGAAAAATCAAACCTAAACCATAAAGGTACCCGGAAGCAGCAACTCCTAAACCCTAAACCCTAAAACCCTAAACCCTAAAAACCCTAAAAACCCTAAAGACCCTAAACCCCTTAACCCCTTAGTCACGGTGCCCTGAAGCAGCAACCCCTAAACCCTAAACCCTAAAAGCCCTAAACCCTAAAAACCCTAAAGACCCTAAACCCTTTAACCCCTTACAAGCCGTCAAGGTACCCCGAAGCAGCAACCCAGGTCACACCACGACATCGAGCCCATCCTCGATGGCCGCCGCGACCCTGCAGTGGAGGAGAAGCCGGGGCACTCGGAAATATGGAGGCTATGACTCGGAAATATAGGGCTATCCCTCAGGCTCTAAGGACTCTTTTGTTAAGGCTTTTGGGCCCAAAGACCATACTATGTAAGGCTTTTGGGCCATTTTGAGCCCTAGGGTATGGGGGTTTAGTAGGGATTATAGGGTTCCCATAATAGGCTTCATATGAAGGAATCCCTACCCCAAGAATCTTAAACCCCCCTTTTGGCCTCCCATCAAAACTTTGCATAGGGAGTGGGGGTATATTAAAGTAGGATTGTAGTAGGGCAGGGGTATGTTATAGTATACCCTTGATTAGGGTGTGGGGGTATATTAAAGCAGGATTATAGTATTAGAGTATAGCGAAACAACTGCCATCAAGTTGGCAGCAACAATAGTAATCACCCACTGCCGTACATTAGTTTGCTGGCTTGCAGTTCAGGCCTCTGCACCCTGTCTTTGGGGATTGTTGGGTGATATAAGGGGGTTCTCAGCATTCGGGGTACTTTCTTGGGTGTCCTGAACTGCTCTTTGGTGTGTATATTCGGATCCTCCATTTCTGACACTCCTACACATGGAGCAGAAAGGGGTTCAGCGTTCGCAGGGGGTTGCAGCATCGGAGTCTTCTTGCTCGGAGAGAAGCCTAGAGCCTTGTGGCACTTCTTATGTTCCCCGCATTTACGCTTTGGCCTCGTCACCTATAGTATAGGGGCCATTAGGGCGGGCATGTAAGACATGGTCTGGGATTCAGGGTAAAGGGTCTTTCATGAAGCTTGAGCCCTGAGCCGTGCTGCAGAGTGCAGGGGCGTGAGGATTTCTGAAGCACGGCGTCGCGTCAGTGTCGTCGTCCTGTCTGCACTGCTCCGAATGTCAGAGTCAGGACCCAGAACGGGAAGTTTTCCTAAACACTAGTTCCAATAGTCTAAATCCTCAAGCCTACCACCGTTCCTGGCTCGCGGGATTCAGATGTTAGGTTTTTTGGTGTTGCCTTCCGGACTCTGTTTCAGTCTGACACAGCTCAGTGGGAAGCTATACAAAGCCTTAAACCTGTCCCAACCGGCAAGATCCGAGACCCGATGATGGAAACCTAGACACCAGACCATCAAAGCCCTTGAAGCCTCCAATCCTCACGCCGGAGCTCTTCTGCCGATGCCCTGCATCCTCAACCTATGCAAGGCACCCCAGTCCTGAGCCCTTTTGTTGTCAATTCGATGATGGATCTATAAGGGTTCTGTAAAGGGTTTAGGGTTTAGAGTTTCCGAAAATAGGGGACAGTCATATAGTATTCAAAAAGGTAGGAAATAACACAGTATGATATGTTCTCGTAGTCATTACTATCGCCAGTGCAAGTGCTTTGGTGCCAGTAGCAGCTGAGCAGAGAGGCGCCGCTGGGTATATTCAACTCAACCGCTGAACCCTAAGCTTCTTCAATCTGCATACCCGGAGCCCCAAACCTAAACCCATCACTTTGTTGTTCCGAGTAGCTCACACCAAGGGTTGAGAAGCTTATCGCCGGCCGCCCAAACTTTGCGCCGCCAACGGAAGCAGAGAAGAAGGACCGTAGTGACTAGCAACCAGGGTTCATGGTTTGAGGATGTTTGAGGTATAGGGTGGAAGGCTTGGTTGGAGCTTGCGAAGAACGGGGTTAAGGTAAACATCCGTCGTCTAAGCGGACTTGTAAGTGCCGTGAGTGGATCTACCCGAAGTTTGACCCTGTCCGCCCTGTGCTTGTAAGCTTATACTCTAGGCCTTAGGAATCGGGGTTGAACAACAGGCTTGTGGAATGTGGCGCAGAGTTTGGGCTGAATTGGAATCCTGCCTGGGGCCTGCCGAGATGCTTAGCAATCGGATTTAAGCAGACGGAATGAACTGAGAAACGGCTGGCATTCAGGCTGAGGACTACAGCGCATGGGAGTGAAATGCACGATGTTCCTGGTTTACGCGGCAGTATTGCGCCTCGTAGGGCTTTGGGGTCAAGGTTCTGTGCTGGTGTCCAGGCTTGGAGCAAAGGGTTGAAACTGGGTAAGGATGAGGGAAGAAATGGTCGAGTCGACTTGGAAGCTTGAAAGCTTCACTGTTTTGCCTTATAGCAATTCCTGACAAACTCAGTCAAGACATTATGAATCTTAAGCCTTTTCCCCAACAGATAAGTGAGTGTGAGGGTACAGGCTTTGGGTCCGGGGTAAGGGTGCCAATTTTGGGCAAGGAGTGTTGAGATTTCACACTTCAAGGTTGCCACTGTAAATCCCGGCTCTGCGCGATTCAGGACGGCGAGGGTCCGTCCGGCACGTCCTCCGAAGGCAGGGGCGGGGAAACCTGCTGGGGAGCTGGTACTACACTAGTCGGGTTTGTGATGTGCGTTAGGATGAACTTTGCGAGGATACATGTCGGGTTGGTTAGGCTTGTAGTAGGGCAGCCTTACCCCTTTTTTGCTATGTTATGTGGCAGATGCCTGACGCTAGGGGTCCCTGTACCTATATAGCCATATCATCCTATTGTCTCGGAAACCAATATATAGGACACGCTTTGAAAGTCAATTTATGTACTGCAGCTGTACCTGGACTCTTGCGGATTTGGGTTCTGATATAACTAGTTTCGGGACATCTTGGGGGCCCTGACACGATGTGCTCTTAGCCTGGCGGCTTTGTACATTGAGAGTCATGTTTCATGATTTATGATTCGGGCTTGAGGTGTCTTGGGTTTAGGGCTCAGGGCCTGAATTTAGGGCTTTATGGCAAAGTTGGCACGGTGTCAGTGCATATCTACGCTGCACTGGCGGGCTCCATGGACGGCAGGCAGACAGATCGAATAAAAGCTCTCTGCAGAAAGTGTATGTATGTATAGCCCGCTTTAGTAAGTAGCTTGGCAAGAGGAGAATCCCGGATACAACAAGCCATTTCTGCGAAACGGACTTACGAAGGCTTTTGATCCTTGAGGTGCCAGGGCGACATTAGCAGGTTATCTACAGGGCCTCCCATGGAAGGTTCAGGGTTGCAAGAGGGCTCCTTTCAAGGGCTCTACAACCCTTCAACCCGAAGCCTGAGCCCCTGAACCCGAAGGCCTACTGCTATCAATTCTAGCCCCGAAATGCCTAAACCCATAACCCTAAACCCCAAGTCCTAAACCCCTAACGGCCGTAAATCCTAAGCCGGTCTCAGACACTAAATGCCTAAACCCCAAACCCTAGACCCTAAGCCCTGAACCCCAGACGGCCCTGAATCCTAAACCGGTCTCAGACAACGTGGAGTCCTTGAGCGATGTGGACGACGAAGAGCTGGAGTCCTACCTCTTGGATGCCGAGGAAAACTTTTGTCTCCTTAGGAAATAGTTTTTTTATTTTTGTTCATAGAAAACGCAAGAGAATATTAAGAATAGTGTTGTGATTATGGTTCTAAGGGGAGTATAGAAACGGTGAAGGGCTAGTGGGTTTAGGATTTACCCATAGGCTCCATTGTAGTTCCTTTTTGTGTTGCATTTTAGAATCTTATAAAGTAATCCCAACAAGGAACCACTAGCGAGCCCGTGGGTAGAGTATAGGGTCTGGGGCTTTAGGCCGTAAGGGCTTAAAGGTTTTCAGAGCCGAGGACAGAACGGGGTGCCTACGTAAAGTTTAGGACTCAACGGTCGTAGGTTTGTGTTTGGCTTTGTATGGTTTGGAGTTAGTCCTTGGGGTGGTTAAAGGGTCCTGCGAAGGGCTACGAAGGTTTGGCGCGGTACAGATTCGGTGGAGTAATTTAGGGTTTAGGGTGGGATCTCGCCATGAACTGTGATCCCAATCGACTTCCTCAGAACCCTGAAAGCCCGAAGCCCGCGAAAGCCCGAAGATCTAAAGCCCCTGCAGGGCCGAGACCTTGTCTTGTGGAGGGATTCGCCACAGACCGAAGCCTTGATAGATTCTACTATTTGCTTAAGAACCCCCCAAAAAATAAAAAAATGATAATCCCTATATTATCCCTATACGGAATACATTTTTCATTTTTTGGGGGTTCTTAAGCACATAGTAGGATTCATCACCGGAACTCTAGGCATCGCAGAATCATACGCCGGGATTTTGGGCTTTTGAGCTCTTGACACCCGGCATCTCCACATCTGATGGACCCTGCATAGACAGAGTCCGAAGATTGGGATGATGCTGGCCTTTAGATCACGAAACCCTCGCAGGAGAGGCAGCACAAGTCAGACATTTGGCACGAGGTGGGCGGTTTGTGGTGGTGGTCAAGGGTTTAGGGCTTTGTGTTTGGGGTGCTCTCGGATGTCGCTTTTTGTCTAGACTTACGGTTTGGGTTCCCGCTCGGATTGGCCCGACGGTTTGGTGGTGGCTGTTGCCGAGTCGTGGCATACAGCGGTGCAGGGGCTGTGCCTGTTCTTCGGAAAGACATGGCGAGAGGTGCCCGCAAGGTGCCCCCAAGGTATGACATGGGCAAGCTACGCTTCATCCGAACCGGTCAAATCCTGAACCTCAATCTCCCAGCCGACAGACACCCTGAGACGCGTTAATGAAACTTTGGTAGCCCGAAATGAACGTACCTCCCCGAGACCGGACCCGCGCCGCAAGATCCTAGTTCCCAACCTGTCAGGTCAACAAAGACTACCTTGAGGCCGCTTCGGCTGCACACATCCCACCTAGGCCCATCTGGGCCCCAAAAGAGGCACAATGTTGAGGGCTCTGGGTTTAGAGTCTAGAGGGTATCGCTGCAGAAGCTCGCGCTTTGGTTTTAACTTTTCAGGACGGTGGGTCTGAGGCAGCAATTGAAAACCCTGAAGGTCGCTCTAGAGTCACTATCCTCAAGCCCGTTGTCCGAGAAGCTTGCGCAACGCTTTTGCACCGGAACCATATCTTGGTAGCCTCTTCCCCGAATCCTGGATCCAATCTGTTGAGTCCTAAACAGCTGTGTAGATATCTGCATATAATACAGCTGCACTTACCTTAATCTTAGGGTTACAATGAATACAGGCATAAGCAAAAGCAACAATAGACAAGTAGTTTTCATTGAGCAGATATACAAATACACATAATGCATGTACTGTATATATACAAATGCAAAAGCTTATATATATATATATATGTATATATATATATATACTTGTACATGTCTTTATTTATGTATTCATTTGTTTAGTTATGTCTTTGGTTATTTCTTTATTTCTTTCATATTCATCCATTAACTTACAGAGCCATTTTTAAGTTTTTTGCTTGTACGTTTGTATCCACCCAACCCCAAGAGTTTAGAGCCATGCTCTAAGGGCTATTTAGTCAGAGCTCCCGTCCTGCACACTCAGGAGTGGCATGTCCGCAGCCTGGAGGTGTGGTGAAGTGTTGGGGGGGCGGCTGAATTCAAGTCACTCTCAGGGCATCTAGGTTTCCGTGTACTCAGAGCCTTTCCGGGTGCAGGTGCAGAGTCCTAAGCCCATCTAAACCCTGGGCCCGAAGCCTTAATTCCTGCGATTGCAGCATGCGGCAAGGCTCAGGAATGTCGATTTAGGGGCCAGGAGTCGGATTTGGCAGGTTAGCGAATTCATATTCTGTATATATATATATATGTATATGTGTGTACAGTATGAATACAAACTAATTGAACAAGTAATGGATAAACACTTGCGTAGATAGAGACATATACTTTTTAAATTTGATCGTATCATGTTATAATGGTATATGATGCTTTCTGTTTTATTTGACGTATCTTATAGTCAGCATTGAGCATACTTGGGCTTTAAGGATGCTACGCCAGGCGTCCTTTGTTCCTGTAGCGGCAGGTTCCCAACAGATTGTGATCACATACTGTCGCGAATACTCACTTGCAAAACTACGACCATAAACCCAAGTACCTAATGATCGGGTCCTTTAGAGCCTTGGCACTAGGGATACACCCGCAAGCCCTAAGCCCTCAACTCCTTTACCTCAACCCCCTAACCCTAACAGAAAGGGACGCTGAGGGGCCCCACCTTAAACCCCTGAACAGTGAACCTCAAAACCCTAAACCCTGATTGTCGACCATACATCTCTCTCTCTCTCTCTCCGGATATCTGGAGGTTTTGGAGTGCATGAGACCCTGGCACACTCTACGACCGCTCCTCAACCTGCAACCTTCACCTGACAATGACAATTCCCGTCTTCGGGATCAAGAAAGTTTTGGCACAAAGCCCTACACACTAAATCCTCAACCCTGACTCTGATCTACACCGAAACCAACCTCACTCCGCAGATCAAACGGCGGAAGATGCGTGACCATGCCACGCCCTGCTTGTTTGCTTGCTTGTGATCAAGGAGTATAAGGCTCATAGGGTTTAAGGCTTATAGGATTCAGTGTTGAACATGTGAAATCCTGCAGGTTTTGGAGGGCTCCGAAGCCATGCTGTTGATACATCAGTAGTGACACAGTCTCGAGACGGTCCAGACCATTGCTGCTGCGTGTCTTTATGTGATAAAGGCAGCAATGGTCTAACTTGTTTTGGAAGTCCAGAAGCATGAACCAAAGCAATTGAAAAGAATCGGAGATCCGAAAACCTCTAACCTGGGAGCCTTCAGCACATCGAGTACCTCCTCCGTTCCCAGTCTTCCCAGATGCGGGAGCACGAAATCCTAAGTTAAGCCTGACTAAGCCATACCGGAGGATACCGAAGGACAGAAAGATCCAGCAAGGACAGAAAAAAACAGCCTAGCAACGAAAGTATAGACGCTCGGATGGGCATTTCTTCCGGACAAGCAAAAACGTGGCTGCTTCGCGCTTGCTCTCTTCGGGTCAGAGTTAATTATGGCTTTTACGGAAAAATGTCGACATGATGCAGAGGACGGTAAATAGTGGCAGCATGTGGCAGCTAGTATGCTCAGGTACGTGTTATAAACCCTAAGGCCCTACGGTAACTAAGCCTCAAGCCGTTCGCCTTGAAGATGGCAGGTCAACAACGAAAGAAAGGCCGGAAAGCAGGCCGAGAGGAAACACTTAGAGCAGGGTTCAGGGGCCTGAGGTTCGAGGGTTCAGGGTTTGGCGTTTCGCGGCAAAATTTGGAGTTTTTGCTATAAGGGTATTCCGTGGCCCAAAGAGTTTATGATTAGTACCATTAATGCCTCTGTGCCTGCTATGTAGCTGCTGGGATCCTGGCATAAACACGAAGCTTTCGACCCGGGCGGCATGGAATCCGGAAGCCCCTTAGTGTTCGGGCTTTGGGGGCAGGGGATACCTTCGGCACGAGCCCCTTAGCCCGATTTCTCAGCCTTCAATCCTGAATCCCAAATCACAAGTCAATGTTGCCCAAGCCTCGCAGATGCAGAGAAACGTGCTGTGTGGGGGCGCATACTTCATGTCGTTCTGCGCACGCTGCCTGGCTTGCCACTCCTGCAAGATTGGGTCAAGCTTGGACCGAGCTTAGATTGCTTCATCTGCGCCGAACACCAGGGCATCCTGTTCAAGCTTATAAACAAGGCCTCGTGGGCGTTCCGAGTACAGCAAGGAAGCAGAAAAGGCTGGTCCAGCGCCTTGGGCCTGGCTCGGGATGCAAACACAAAAGGTCCCCGCGAGGCTTGACAGCAAATAATCGGATGGAGGACAAAGAGCAGCTTCCTTCCTTCTTGTGCACAGAACAACCTGTTACTGTTTGCCGCAGCGAGACAACATCAGTGCGCGGAAACCACACTGAAGGATTGGGCAAGCTGGACAGGTTCCAGCGCTCCTGGCAGATGCCTAAACCCTAAGCCCTAGAACCCTAAACCCTAAACCCTGATAAATCCTAAACCCTAAACCCTGATAAATCCTAAACCCTAAACCCTGATAAATCCTAAACCCTAAACATCCCTAAACCCTAAGGACTGCTTTGAAGAACGATTTCAGGGAACAGTGGTGCCCGAACTGCCCAGGGTCCCGAGAGCTGAGCCCCAAAACGGAATCATTACTCAAAGGGGAAAAGGAGGGACCCTTAATTTAGGGCTCTTAGGGTTCCTTTAAAGGGATCTATAAGGGTTCCTTTATAGGGATCTATAAGGGTTCCTTTAAAGGGATCTATAGGGTTTAGGGTTTAGTTCAATCAAAGGGGAAAAGGAGGGACCCTTAATGGGGAGCCCTACCCTATAATGGGCTAAATAATGGGTATATAACAGCTATATTAAGGGTATATACCTAGGGCTCCTTATTAAGGGTCCCTCCTTTTACCCTTGGAATTGCACGAATCATAGTTTGGAATAGCCCTAATAACCCAAAAGGCAGTATTTTGGTCTACCTGGGTCCAGTAACTTAGCATATAAGTTCCCTAACCAGATCCCTACTGCCAAGAATAGAAAAGATACCTTAACCCTCGTACAAACCCCAACACAAACATCAAACCCTGAACCCAAAAACAAACCTTCAACTCTAAACCGTAAATCGTACACCTCAGTCAACCCTAGGCTCTAACCTCAAATCAAGCCTTGAACCCTAAACCCCAAACCCCTTAAACAAACAAGATAGAAGAAGGCTCTGACCCCGAAACCTCACAACCAACCTTGAGCCCTTAAACACAACTCAAACCCTAAACTCTACAAGCCCCAAACCCCTTCAATAAAACAGACAAGAAGAAAATAAGACTTAAGATGGGCTTTAGTTTTAGTACCAGCCCACCAGACAAAAAAAACAAAAAACAACAACAACTCAAGCAAATGGGCCCTAAAAGGTACCCTTAAAGGAGCCCTTAAGGGAGCCCTATTTGGGCCCTTGGAGCCTTAGGGCTATCTAGGGTACCCAAAAAGGGACCATGACTTCGACAACTACCCATAAAGAATCCTTATAGATGCCTTTACAGGAATCGACTAAACCCTAAGACAACTACCCATGTGGGTAGGGCAAAGCCCGTTCTCTTACTCAAGCCCATGGGCCCTAAAAGGTACCTTTAAAGGAGCCCTCTTTGGGCCCTTAACGGACCCTTAAAGGACCAAAGCCCCTTCTCTTTTGGAGGCTTAAAGGAACCCTCAAAGGAGCCCTCTTTGGGCCCTTAAAGGACCCTTAAAGGACCAAAGCCCCTTCTCTTTCGCATCCTTAAAGGAACCCTCAAAGGAGCCCTCTTTGGGCCCTTAAAGGACCCTTAAAGGACCAAAGCCCATTCTCTTTCGTATCCTTGGAGGAAGCCTCAAAGGAGCCCTCTTTGGGCCCTTAAAGGACCCCTTAAAGGACCTTAAACCCTAAACCCTATAAACCCCCATTACCCTAAACCCTCAACCCTAAACCCTAAACCCTGCAAACCCAAAGCCCGTTCTCTTTTGGAGGCTGCTAGCGCCTCAGAGGGCCACGCGGACTCCGCCAGCGAGACGAACGGCAGCTCTTTGAGGTCGCGCTGGGGTTGGGTTTTAGGATTTTTTCAGGAGTTCTAGAGGGTTTTAGGATTTCAGGGAGTTCTGTAGGGTTTTAGGGTTTTAGGATTTTTTCAGGGGTTCTAGAGGGTTTTATGATTTCAGGGGGTTCTATAGGGTTTTAGGGTTTTAGGATTGTTTTTTAGGGGTTCTAGAGGGTTTTAAGATTTTAGGGGTTCTATAGGGCTTTAGGGTTTCAGGATTTTAGGGGGTTCTATAGGGTTTTAGGGTTTTAGGATTTGTTCAGGGGTTCTAGAGGGTCTTAGGATTTTAGGGGTTCTATAGGGCTTTAGGGTTTTAGGATTGTTTTTTAGGGGTTCTATAGGGTCTTAGGATTTTAGGGGGTTCTATAGGGTTTAGGGTTTTAAGATTTTTTAGGGGGTTCTAGAGGGTTTTAGGATTTTAGGCGTTTAGGGGTTATTATAGGGTTTAGGATTTAGGATTCAGGGTTTAGGGCTTTGAGGGTTTAGGGTGTAGGGTTCAGGGAGTTTAGGATTTAGGGCTTAGGGGGTTTTGAGGGTTTATAATCGGGTATATAATGGAGTTTAGAATAGGGTTTAGAGCTTATATTACGGTTTTAGGGGTTTGAGGGTTTTTTCAGGGCTTTAGGGGTTTAGGGTTCTTTTCCCTACGGGTCCAAGTGCCTAATAATCAGATGCTTTCTCAAATAGTAACCTACATAACTACTACCTGTAACCTAAGTATCTAATTTGTATCGTTTGGACCCGTAGGCGGTTTCTCCTTATAGTACCCTTGACATGAAGGGCCCCTTACAGTACCCTCAAAGGGACCCTTACAGTACCAGTACCCTTGCATGGACCCGGGTTTAGGGAACTTCAGGCCTTTCGGGTTTTGGGGGGTTTTAGGGCTTCAGGATTTAGAGCCTGCGGTGGGTTTACAACAATTGACAATGATGTTTTTTGTTAGGGGTAGGCTGAGAACCACATGTCATGGGTGCCTTCGTAAAAGCTTTAACCTTTGGCTTTATACTCTCAAAAACCTTCGATCGTGAAGCCTAAACAGCATGCCAGAGTCTATACCATAAAACACTAAACAAGACTAGCTTCGAGACCCGGACACTGGGGTGCGCAAACCGAGGCAGCATGTTGGCACATGGAGTTCAGAGCCTAGGAGCTGTCGGCACACGAGTGCCATCGTTCTGGCCACTTTTATGGTTACCTTTCCACTTTCGCTTCAGTCTGCAAGTCCGACCAAACCTACCGGCTCGGAGGATTCTGAAGGTCGGATATAATCAAGTAGAGCTGTAGAATCATATGTATACCGAGTGATTTCATCCAACTTACCTTCGTCTACTTAAAGGATCATGGGACTTAGTAATTAGGGTTATAAATAAGGTAACTATGCTTATAATTACTTATAACCCCAATTAGGGTACTTACAACCTTACTTACTAAGTCCCATGATCCTCCAAGTACAGGTTACTTCGAAGGGGTTATAAGTACTTAGAAGTATAGCTACCTTATTTATAACCCTAGTTACTGGGTCCCATGATCCTTTAAGTACCTCACCGCGTCTCAGGAAGGCGCCGCAAGGTGGCACGCGCCGCACGTCGGTATCCAGCTGCACACAGCCGGATTCCCGGTCGGAGATCTTCAGTCAGAGTTTCCCAAAGGGTCCAAGTAATAGTATAGTCATAGCATATACTTTTGGTGCCCACATAATTATCTACTAAGTAGCTACTACGTTGGTATCTTGGACCCTTTGGGTTTTGAGATTTCGGAGTGGAGTGCTGGGGGTCGGTCTGGGATTTCGGGGCAGAGGGCTTCGGAGTCGACGGAGTCACCGTTCATGTTCATGGAGCTACGGCTGATGATATACATCCCGCATTACCTTAAGGACCCTAAACTATGGGAATTATGGTATATTCCTTATTATGGGTGGAGCTACGGCTGATGATATAAATCCTGCATTACCTCAAGGACCTTAAACTATGGGAATTATGGTATATTCCTTATTATGGGTGGAGCTACGGCTGACGATATGAATCCTGCATTACCTTAAGGACCCTAAACTATGGGAATTATGGTATATTCCTTTTTATGGGTGGAGCTACGGTTGATGATATAAATCCTGCATTACCCATAATAAGGAATATACCATGATTCCCATAGTTTAGGGCCCTTAAGGTAATGCGGGATTTATATCATCAACCGTAGGTGCCGAATGAGCCTTCCCTTTTCGGCTCTGAGGGCAGGCACCCATGATGGTAGCGTATCATCCTCTGGGAGAGGAAGCTGGAAAGAGGGTTACAACAACCCTTCTACTAATCCTGCAGGTAACCCTTGTAGTACTCCTGAGAGTACCCCATATAGCAATCCTAACTAGTTACTCTTCATACCAGGTAATAACCTTTATTAGTTACTCTTCTACCAACCCCTAAACCCTATACCCTAAACCCTAAACCCTAAACCCTAAACCCTATACCCTAAACCCTAAACCCTAAACCCTATACCCTAAACCCTAAACCCAGGAGAGGAGGGGTCTTCAGTCAAGAGGTTTCCACCGTCGCTCTTCTCTGTAACTGTTTGACCTTGGGCTCGGAATCCTAAAGACTTCAAACCTTCGTATCTGGGTTCCGTAAAGGGCTCTTCAAGGCTTCGTTCCATGGGGTATGACAGTATTTTCACAAGCTCCAAACACGAACTTCTAGCACAAGAGCACAAAGATTCTAGATTCGGGGCTGGATGCGCGCAGGTGCCAGATGGCCCATGGAGTCTTCAGCATGCCCATCATGCTAAACTCTTTGAGTTTCCTAGGTTTTTACTGTCAAAATTGAACCGTGTACCCAGAAACCACACTCCGGATCCTAACTTCTTTAAGCCAATGTATGACAGCACGAAGTGTCACTGTGGAGGTCGGCCCTCGTCGGACTCGCAAAGAAAGCCAAGGCGCTCTTCGGTAGTGAGAGAGTTCAGATTTCAGGCGGTGGGTTCATGACAAGGGTTTAGGGTCGGGTACCGAGTCTTGCGCTTGAGTTTCCAGGCCAGGTCTTGAAGTTTGGAGTAGGTCGGTGCAGTGGCTCATGTCCAATAGACTCTCTTCCGCAGCGCAAGCACGTGATTTGCGGTCCATCGCTCTCTGTGCTGATATGATTGACCCTTGCAGAACAATGAGTAATTGCCCGTGAGCTTCTGAGGTAACCAACAAGTGCGAGGCGAGATATGCTTGCACCAACTTGTGTTGTAGTGCATTTTCATGCACCACCAAGGTTCCCGAATCAAGCCCAGGCCCAAAGTGACCCAGAAACACTGAACGTCTGCAGTTGTCTTTGAGCATTGCTGCTCTAGTGGTCAGGTGGCTGCCATTGCTACCAGTGCTGCTGCGATGCTCACTGGTGCATAGTAGCACCACTGCCAGCATCCCCATACAGCTGCTGCTGATGCTGATGATGACAACAAATTCAAGTGGCGCAGTGCTTCCATTACCAGCGCCCACATACAGTTATTTCAGTTGTGCCGCGGACCTTGCAAAGCATGACAAGCAATTCGAGGTTCCGTTGCCTTGACCAGCATCTCCATCTTTGTAGTGCTTTGAACGTTGATTTCATTGATTTCTCCCTGGTCACCGCCTACCCCAACATAAACCAATGAACGCATGCTTTCCGATCTTCCGATCCACAGGTCAAAGCCAATCGCATCAATTTGGAAGCCTTGGAAAGCCTCTTTTCATGAGGCGCTATGCGATCTCCGCCTCGGGTTTCATGAGGGTGCTGTTAGGTTTTGGGGCATGGAGAGGGTCTTCCGCATCCCTGAACATTCAACCCCTAAACCCGAAACCCCAAAAGGTCTTCGGCAAGGTCGGTTTTGCCCGTTCATCAGGGGACTTATCGCACAGGGAGCCCTTCGTAGATGGCTGCAGGTTGCCGGCTTGAAGGTCTGTAGAGCCAATACAGGGGCCAAACAATGCCAATAGGGTGTTGGGAGAATGTACTTCCTGAAAATTAAATTCCTTCCGGTGAGGGGTCTGTCAGGGGATACGAGCATGAGGGCTCTGGTGGAGGTACCTTGCGGGGCCCGGTCCTGGTTTTCAGAACTGAGATTGCTGGTGACAACTTCGGCTCTGATTTCGTTCTTCCGATCACTGTTTGTCGGGCGTCTCGAAAAGACTCCTGTGCACTCCTCCGGTGGCCTGGTTGGCTTCTCTATTAGCCGACCTCCAGACGTCTGCTCTGAAAAAATTTAGCCCTGAAGCCAAACCTTACCTTAACCCGGAATATCCCACCTTTATATGGATTCATATAAGGAAGTCATGAGAAGGAACCCTAAAAATTTAGGTTATTCAGGGTTAAGGTAGAGCCTGAGACTCCAGACCTAAGTTTGAAGGCTCTCGGTCCCATCTGGTCCTCCGCAGCCGGAAATTCCTTGAAAGTTGAGCCGATACGGTTGATGATATAAGTCCTGCATTACCCATATAAGGAATGTACCATAATTCCCATAGTTTAGGGTCCTTAAGGTAATGCAGGATTTATATCATCAACCGTAGTACGACTCGAGTTTTGCCTCGAGTAGACAAGTCTAGGCATGGGAAGTGGAAGTATAGCGGAATTGAGCATCGTTGCTACAGTAATGAAGCTTGAGGTGCCAGCGGTCGTGTTGTCATCGATGTCGGGTCCTACCACGACGACGGCTCGTACTGCTACGGTAGTTACTATTCCTCTTCCGAGCGCAACCAACACTACCATAGCGACGATGTCGCCGCTACCTTTGCGGCCGGCAGCACCGGGCATTCCGGGCTTCCTTCCAGAATCCCGAACCTGTCAAAGCTTCAATCGTGAATCCTTGCAGCTCCAGCTCCATATAACTGAAATCCTGTTCTCCCTTGTGAGCCCTTCGCCGCAGGGCTCCGCGAAGCGCTGAGCCGCAACATGTACAGTATTCCACGCCTGAAATAGAGCTTTGGGGTTCTTGGAACTATAGGAGAATTAGGACCAGGAGCAGTTTTTACGAAGGAGTCTTTCTTTGGTTCCCACAGTCTCTTTGGGTTTGGGACTTCGGCTTAAGGTTTCGCGGGATCTGTCAATATCTCAGTCAACGGGTCTTGCAACGCTCTGAAAAGGCTCGACATTTCCTCTAAGACCGGGATCGCGGAGACTCCAATATCTCTCAATTAAGGGCTCCTCTGCAGGCTCCCTGCGATAGCTCGCGGGGACTTTCCTCCCATGACGGGATTTGATCTGCGATCCCATGCATTCGCGCAGTCCTCCAGCCAGGGAGTGGGAGTCGACTACCTAGTCTAGCAACCCCAAACCTTAAGCCCCTTAGTGAGGGAGTTTGGAGTCTGTGAGAAGTAGCCCATCGTTGGCTTGGCAGTCTGTACAGGTGCCTGGGAGTTCTCAAACGAGGCTTCTGATGCCAGGAAGACCAGATACAGAGGGGCCTGTACACTATATACATACACACCGACACGCGTGCATGCACATATACATAGGAATATACATATACATACATATATACATATACATATACCTAGACATATACATATACGTATACATGCATATATACATATGCACGTACGTACGTGCGTACACATGTATGTAAATGTACTTGCATACATACATACACACACATATATATATATATATATATATATATATGTGTGTGTGTGTGCGCATTAGATCGTATTAACTTGTACTATCCACACTCTAAAATACCCCGAATCGTAGTCTAATTCCTACGGCCCTGCATATTGATACTCTATGGGTTTTGGGATTCTGGTTTGGGCTGTCGGGTGTCTGTGTGTGTGTGTGGTGACCCAGGTCCAACTCTTTTGCAGCCCCTACTAAAAATTCACCTCAAACCCCTAAACCCTCAATAGACCCCAAACCCTAAAAGGCGTAATGTAGACCAAGTCGAAGTACGTCCGAGGCCGGGCAGCTTCACTTGAGCTCCCAGGTTTCAGGGCTTCAGCTGGGAATGGACGCAAACTGGCCCAGTGGAGCTGTGACCACATGCTGTGACCACATTCCGGGTTCAGGATTTGGTTTTTTTCAGCTTTTAGGATGTTGGGGTACATAGTTTACGATAGGGTTCCGGGATTTAGGGGTGTTGGGCATTCGTGAAAACGCATAGGGCATGGTCTCATAGAGAGTTTTTAGCATCGACACTCTACCTCATCCTATCGAGGGATCCTTAAGCGAAAATCATCCTGAAAGAGCGTCTTGCCCAAATGCTGTGCCAGAAGCCTGCAAACGTAAAGCAACTGAACCTGGGCTAACCCTGAAGCCGTAAATCCGTGTGAACTGCGCATTCCCAGCGTTGCGCACTGGTTTTTGTTTCAGCACATCATAGGGTTTGCTCTAATAGCAAACTAAGCAGTAGAGAGTGCAACATGTAGTTTGTTCGATGCTATAAGAGTTGTTCAGCTTTCCTTCCCCAGGGAACTGAACAAACAAATGAGCAAACAAACATCCTGGGTTCGGCCAGCGGCCTTTTCCGGCCCTCCTTTCGCGGGGGATGCGCCGAGCAGCGGAGTGGAGCCAAAGTCGGGAGAAAAGTTGGCTCGGTTAACGGCTGAAACGATTCAGGGCTTAAAGGGCTTATAGGGTTTAAGGTTTCAAAGGTTTTTTGTATGCTAAACAGTTTTGGCTTTAAGGGACGTGGACTTGGGTTTGGAGTTTGAAGTATTTGAAACTATGGCGCCCTCAGTCGAGATCGCAGACTCAACCTGGTGGATGATGATGATGATGATGACGATGACGATGCCGGCGATGTTGCATGACTGGTACTTCGGTTCAGAGGGCTGGCAGTTAGGGGGTGTGTGTGTGGGGGTCTAGGGGGCTTAGTGTTTAGGGTTTAGGGTAACTCAAAGGTTCAGGGTTTTAAGTTTTACTGATCTTCATCGTCTGTGACTCGAGCATGATGGCAGGTAGTGCTTCCTTTGCGGCCTAAGTCCATAAATCTGAACCCCGGTAGCGCCACTTCAGGCTAGATATTATGAGGCCATGTAAGCAAAAGTGCCGAAACATTTAGTGCTGGCCAGTATTCCCTAACAGTCCTCATACGAGTATACTTCCTCGGGTCCTGATATAATCGAGCCCTGGCAGTAACTTACAAAAAGGACCCTTTACCTAAACCTATTCTAGTTATCAAAGTCCCTTCGGTATGACATCCCTGAAGTTATGCTCTTTGGCCAGCGCTTTGCCTTTCTCAGCCTTGGTCGAGAGGGTTGGGGTCTAGAAGTCTAGGGTGCGATAGTCTCTTCGAAGCACATGATACAACATCACCGGGCATAGGTCAAGACAGTTGTCTTTGACTACCGCCATCTCCAGTATTGTCTGCAGGACCTTTTCAGCCAACACCCTTGGGTAGTTCCCCATTCTTTTAGTGTTCCGGGTTTAGGGTTTTAGAGTCCTCCCCGATCGATCATGGCGGAGATCTTCCTGGAGGCATCTGACCTTGGAGTGGCACCCGCCGAGACCTAAGAAGTGATCCGAGAATCCCCCGGATTCAGGTGTGGCCATAGAACAATCTAAACCCTAAGCCATAAATCAAGAACAAGCGCCAAGCCCAAAACCACCCCTAAACCCGCCTTAGCCCTAAGCCCGCCTGAACCCTACCGTACCAGACCTCCGGAGAGCAGTTGTGGAGAACCCAGAGACCGAAACTCCATCAATGCTTAGAGGAGCCTGGGACTTAGTAGCTCGGGGTATAAATAAGGAAGCTTGAGCTAAACTTACATATCGATAGGCCTTGGCCTGGGCACCAAAAAACCGACTTTTCGGCCAAGTATCACTACGGTAGCCTGATCGGGTATACGGGTACTTCTGAAGATGCAGGTTCTACCTAAAGGGTCACAAGGGTCATACCCTACACCTCCCTTTAAACCTAGTTTTATGGTCAGGATCTGTTATAGAGAAGTAGGTACCCAGGGTATGACCCTACAGGTAGGGTTTGGTTGGAGGTATGCGGGTTAGTTACCAAGGCTCGCGGAAAAGCAAGCTTCGTCGGCTCAATACAGGTAATTACTTGAAGGCTCACAGGAATTAATGTTCAAAAGTTGGGTTCTCCAATTCCTTAGTTGAAAGTACCCTGTTTGTGGCCCTGCGAGCGGCCGAGTTGCGAACTTCCCCGACCCTTGAAGTAGGCCGGTCCCCAATTGTTCATGTTAGCTTCAGGAAGTGTCGTGGGTCGCCACTTCTTCTCCTTTGCCATTGTTGATTGTTGCAGCAATTGTTGCATCCAAATCCAGCGCTACCGCCATGTCTCTTTGCATTACCGTGACTGTCATGAGCGGGAAATCGGTGCAAATTACCAGCAGCTCTGACTGCACCACCGATGAGCTCAGACTCCAAGCAGAGAGTGCGTTGCAATGCGGACGTGGCAGGCTCGTTGATGCTTCTGGGCAGGCGCTTCCTGGTGGGGCCTCACTTTACCAATGCGGTGTCAAGACTGGAGACATCTTGATGTTGCACATTCGGCAGGTGTCCCTGGCTGCGAAAAACACTAGTGTCGCTGCAGTCCTCGGCGATGGATCTGTCGTTACTTGGGGCGAAGCCGGTAGTGGAGGTGACAGCAGCTGCGTGAAGGAGCAGCTGAGGGATGTGCAGCAGATCCAGTCTACAGGAAAAGCATTCGCTGCAATCCTTGGCGATGGATCTGTCGTGTCTTGGGGTGCTGTTGCGTACGGAGGCAACTGCATCTTGGTAAAGGAGCAGCTGCAGGACGTGCAACAGATACAAGCCACAGGGAGGGCTTTTGCCGCCATCCTTCTTGACGGATCCGTGGTGACTTGGGGCTTTCCTTCTTGCGGTGGCGACAGCAGTTCGGTCAGAGAGCAGCTGCAGAGAGTGCGAGAGATCCAAGCCACGAGGCATGCGTTTGCTGCCATCCTTAATGATGGAGACGTCGTAACATGGGGGATGGCCTCTTCCGGTGGTAACTGTGGCTCGATCCGGGAGCACCTGAAGGACGTACTGCACATCCAAGCCACGAGACGGGCGTTTGCTGCTGTTCTGCGTGATGGATCTGTCGTGACCTGGGGAGATGCTGTTTGCGGGGGCGACTGCACTGCTGTCAGGGAGAAGCTGAAGGACGTACAACAGATACAAGCCACATCGTTTGCATTTGCAGCCATCCTAGGTGATGGGTCTGTTGTGACTTGGGGCGATGCTGTTGCTGGTGGTGACAGCAGCTCTAGTCAGGATCTGCTGAAGAGCGTGCAGACAATCCAGGCTACGGCAGGGGCTTTTGCTGCGATCCTCGGCGATGGATCAGTTGTGTCTTGGGGCCCTGCTGCATATGGAGGCGACTGCAGCGTTGTCAAGGACCAGTTGAAGCAGGTGCAACAGATCCAGGCCACACAGAAGTCCTTTGCTGCAATTCTCCTTGACAGATCTGTCGTGACTTGGGGCTCTGATTCCTCCGGTGGTGATAGCAGTGCAGTCAAAGACCAGCTGAAAGACGTACGGCAGATCCAAGCTACAGCACATGCGTTTGCCGCTATCCTCGGCGATGGATCTGTCGTGACATGGGGCCATGCTTCATCCGGCGGCGACAGCAGCTCGGTCAAGGAGCGGCTCCTGGATGTGCAGCATGTGCAGGCCACATCGTTTGCATTTTCCGCTGTCCTGTGTGATGGGTCTATTGTGAGTTGGGGCCATGCGGATTTCGGTGGCGAAGGCAACTGTGCAACAGTAACGGGATATGAACACAGAGGCTTGATTGCTACGGCTCCTATTCGCCATGTACCCAATGCCCAAGTCGCACTGTTCAGTCCCCTACGGCCCCTAAGGCCTACACCTGAATCTCTACTACAGAGAAAGTTAGTTATTCTGCGTTTTGGCACAGGATTGTTGGGTTACAGGGTGTCGGTGTCGTCGACCAGACTGTACTTTATCTGACCCTTACGCCGCAAACTTGCTTCCAGCTTCCAGGACTGCATGTCCGAACCCTTTCAAGCCTGCAGACAGAAGCCCTAAGACCACCATAAGGTTTTCAACAATGACCAATTTGATTGTTGGTGGTTTTTTTGTAGTTTTAGTATCATATACCCCAAGTAGTTATAGTATCATATACCCCAAAACCCTATTCAAATTATCAAGGCCCCCAAGCCTACACCTCATGCTTCAGTTCATCTCCCACTTCAACTCCCAAGCCCTGTTTGCTTCAAAGCCGTAAAGTCTTACAGCTTTCCCCAGTTGTGAGTTTCCGAAATTTAGGGGTACCTTCTTTTGGAGTCCTTAGAATAAGGATCCTGCTGTTCAGGGTACTATATTCGGGCCCCTATTTCCGGAAATTTCCAGTTGTAGATGCTGGCCCTGAGCCCGGGACCCTTAACCCCAACTTGGCCTTGTCAATCTGAGGTTCATGCCCAAAGCCGGCAAACCCTAAACTGACAAAAATCTGTGAATCCACAACTACAAGCTTTCAATCCAGGACGGCTAGAACGCGATATCTCCCTAAAAGCTCAACTCAAGGCACTCAAAGCCCGAACCCTTGCGAACCCCAAGCCCTTGAACCCTGGACCCTTGCAAACCCGAAACTTGACATAACCGAAACCTGACATAAGCCTCTACGAACTTGAAAATCTTCAACCCGAGACCGTCCTGGACCCCCATTTGGGAGTTTCCGAAAATAGGGGTACCTTATTTGGGGGTCCTTCGAATAAGGATCCTACTAGTTAGGGTGCTATATTAGGGTCCCTTATTTTCGGAAACTCCCAAATCCTTAAAAACCCTTAAGGGAACCCTTAGAGACCCCTTAAAGGAACCCTTAAACCCTAAACCCTAAACCCCTTAAGTACATTTTCGGAAACCCCTCAGTTTTGAGATCTCAAGAGCTCGCGCCGAGGATGCAGAAGGCTACCAGGAACTCATTGAGGCCTTTGACTTCTGAGGGGTTTTGGGTGTGGGTCTGGGTTTGGGGTTCAGGGTTTTGGGTGTTTAGGATGGTTTTGGGATTGAAGGTTTGGGGGTTTAGAGGTTTGCAATGGAGTGTAGGGTGTAGGACTTCGAGTGTAGAGTTTAGGCCACAGGAGTTCGGAGTGTTTAACATGGAGAGATTGAGGTCGGCCAGGGGTTCTGCGATCTGGCGACATGTGTCACAGGGCCAATAGCCTCTTTTCTGGCATGATGTTGCATGTATATTGCAACCGACCAGCGGGCTTCGAGCACCCAACTCATGTCAAGCTAAGGGCATTGTGCTACTTAAATTTATGGTGTGAGGTCTGGATGTGCCGGATTGAGATGATATGCCAGCCTCATGTTGCGTTGTCGAATGCTTAGTTGGTTTTCCAAGGCAGTGTGCTAACACTTTGGGTTTCTGAAGCTCAGAGTTAAGGGATGTTGGATTAGGCGCAGGGCACAATCGGTGGGAGCGCAGGGTACGCTGTTGAGTAAGTTTGCATTCTTTCCTTACTCCTGCACCGGCACAGACACACACCCAATTCTTCGTCGAATCCAGTTATTTTGGCGCAAATTCGGCATTCGACCTTGATGAATGGCTCTCCCGCCACGGTGCCACATGTTTCTCTCGGCAGATGAGCCGCGTGCTCATTCTGGTCTACAAGTCCCTCTAAGTCCGTAGAGATTCAGCAGGGCCACACCATCCAGTACAATCCTCTTCGGGGTTCGGAAAAACCCATGACCTGAAACAAGGCTTGTAAAATATGTGGCAGAAACATCACGTAAGACAAAACCTCAAGCAGTGCCTTTTGGGGGGCTCCGATAAGACGCTGGTTGCCAGGATGTTGGAAGCAGTCCGCCTTGGAGCTTGGCGACTCTGCAGGCGTCTAGTTGACGGCTTAGGGTTTATAGCGTCTAGTTGAGGGTGAAGCGTTGTAGGGTGCTTGGGATTTAGGGTTTAGGCTTAGAGTTTAGTTTGGATGGTATTAAGGCCTGATGTAAAAGATTATGGTGCTTATGGCTTCAAAAAATTGAGGGGTCCGACCACCCCTTTGCTGCTTGCAGCCAGTGCTGCCAATTGAAGACTTCAGTCAGGCTTCTGGCATAGGCAGTATGCGTATACCATTGGAGTGTTTGAAATGGCCATCTGCATAATCAGTAAAAGAATTCCGAATTTACATGTCGCAAACCCCTAAACATCACTAAACCCTCATATAGTGCACTTTAGACAGCCCTCCAAAGGAACCTTTTCAGGAACCCCTGTAAGGAAACCTGATCAAGGCCCCGGCTTTAAATAATTACCAATATATACTATTTTGGGGGCTCCTTATTATAAGTATAATGTGCCCCAAAACCGTATTCAGGCCTACTTTGACCGGCGCTACCCAGGCAGATGGCTTGGCTTGCAGAAGGGTTTTGGAGGTTTTAGGGTGTTTGGGTGACTCGTGATTTTGGGGAGTTTTGGAGCTTGGTGGTTTTCGGGTTTTATAAGGCTTTTGTGTTTTGCGGCGTTGGGTTTTCGGAGCTTTGGGGCTTACAGGTTCGAGGGTTTTAGGGATTTGGGTGTTTTTGGGTTTTGGGTTCTGTGCGTTGGCGAGCTTGGGTTCCTGAGCCTTGGAATGGACTCAAGTAGATGTGGGAGTTTCCGAAAAGAGGGGACCTTAACTTACCTTAACATAGTCCCCCAGTAGTAGGATACTTACTACAAGGACCCCAGGTACCTGAAATTTTTCGGAAACTCCCATGACAGTGTCAGTGATGGACATCCCCAGTAGTAGGATCCTTACTACAAGGATCCCAGGTACCTGAAATTTTTCGGAAACTCCCATGACAGTGTCAGTGATGGACATCCCCCAGTAGTAGGATCCTCATTACAAGGACCCCAGGTACCTGAAATTTTCGGAAACTCCCATGACAGTGTCAGTGATTGACATATGGGAGTTTCCGAAAATAGGGGACCCTAATATGGTGCCCTACATAGTAGGATCCTTACTATAAGGACCCCAAAATAAGGTAACCCTAATTTTCGGAAACTCCCATATGGATCTTCTTGCTGTGGCACTGCAGACAAGCCAGTCTGCTCGAGAAGTGTGAGCAGCTCGCGCATGAGACTGCCAACACTCAACCAAGCCCTATAGACCCAGAAATCTCAAGAAACCCCGATGCCTTCAACTCTTAAGCCCTATAAAAACCTCAAAACCTCAAGAAACCCCGAAGCCTTCAACTCTTAGGCCCTATAAAACCTGAACCCTGAAATCTTAAGCCCTCTAAACCCTAAGCCCTCAAATCTTAAGCCCTATAAAACCTGAACCCTAGGACTTCATGTTGTTCTCTGCCTGGCGAGGCTGGGACGATCCGCCCAAGCTGGGCCTCTCCTCGCCGGTTCACCGTCTGAAGTACTTGGACCAGGCGGACCCTAAACCCTAAACCCTGAACTTAATTGAACCGTATACACCCTAAACCCTGCACTTTGTTAAGCCTTTAATCCCTAAACCCCAAACTTACTTAAACCTTATAAGCCCTAAACCCTTTAGGACCCAACTTTAAGAGTTTCGGTAAACCCTGAACCGGGACCATGCGCTGCCTTGCGGGGTTTGAGGTTTAGGGTTTAGGGTTTAGGGTTTAGGGTTTAGGGTTTAGGGTTTAGGGTTTAGGGTTTAGGGTTTAGGGTTTGAGATTACGGTTGATTCGTTGGAGGTTGAAGCCTTGGGCATTCAGAGTTGATCGGTTTTTATAGGCACTGAGGGCCTAGAGGGGCTTCAGGAGTCGGCAGCAACACAGACAGAAAACCTAGCTTTGCAAAACATTGGGAAGCAGGGACAAAACCTTCTAACATCTTCGAACCGGCTTTGCAGAACCAGATATTAAGGTGAAACCCTTAGAGACTCCTCATGAAGCCCTCCTAATCCCTCATCAAGCCCGCATAAAGCCCATCAGGAAGCCCCCCATAAAAGCCTGTTCTTTTCAGGCCCTGCGCTCCAGTGATGAGCCCGGAATCGACGAGTCGCTGAAGGAGCTGGATGAGGAGGCTCCGTGCGCTTAGGGTTTAGAGAGGCCTTAAGGGTTTATGATTAGGGCTCAGGGTCCTGGGTTTAGAGTTTAAGGTTGAGGAGGGTCTAGGGTTCAGGGTTTATGGCTTCTGGTTTAATGTGATTTCTACTCAAGCTGGTGTATTTTCTGCCACAGATGTATGGTTTGCTTGTTTATTCGTTTCGGTGTTTATTCACTGCTTCATGGTGAAAGTCCAATGACAGCGCTGCCCTGCTGTTTGTGTTGCGCTTCAGAGAGCACTCGTCGTCCTGTAGACGGTTGCTTTTGTTGCTGCTTCTAAGCCTCTAAGCCTTCAACTCAAAACCCGAGACCCCAAACCCCTGTTTGTTACACTTCGGGGTTCATGGCTCCGGTTCGAGATTCATGTGGATAAAGTTTTCAGGATGTGAGAGGCTTTTGGTTGACGGCTTTGTTTTTGTAAAGTTTAGGTTTTCGGCTGCAGCTTGTTTTTTGAAGCTTTGCGGTGTGTAAGCACAACCTCAAACGAAACGGTCCTGCGGGTTCAGAAAAGGGCTTGTGTAGTTCCAGACGCTCTGCTGTAACCTTTGTTGAGATTTTGAAGAGCATACATCCCTAGGCGGTCTCCCTAAGCCCAAACAAAACCGAGGAAGAGTAGTAGCAATGTAGTAACCACCTAGCAGCAGCAGTAGCAGTAGCGGTTGAAGCAGCAGCAAGCAGCAGCGTTAGTTAAAGTAGTAGGCAACTTGCATGTGACTCATCTGGCTTCTCCGGCAGGCTGCAGCTGTTGTCTTGTCATGTGGGAGGGTGCGTGGGACTTTGCAGAGCCGATTGTCCCCACATGCATGTAGACCCACCTTATTGTCTGGCAACCTTCAGCCTTAAGACTCTAAAGGTCCAAGCCGAAACCAAGCATCTGGCGCCCGAAGCCTCACAGCTTTCGCGCAAAGCGCAACACAAAATCTGGCTCTGTTGCAACCCTGGACCTTAGGCTCGCGAAGCCCGCACCTGTTTCAAAATCCCTGAACAACGGGTTCTTGCAATGGCAACGCGTCATGAAGACCGTGATGCGATGCCGCCTTCCACTGGCAAGAAGAAAGCAGCCAAGAAGTCTGTGAGGCACTGGGCCGTAGGCTTCACTTAGGGGTACTAAGAAATAATTTTTCATTTTTTGTTATTATAATCCCTAAGAAACAGCTAAAATTATATTTTTTGCTAGGGTTCTAAGTTCAGTATTGGGATTGAACCTGTAACGAGCTGAAGGAAGTTGAGGGTTGAACGAGCTTCGTTAGACGCTGCCTGGGGCCTGAAGAGCCCGGTGTTTTGTGCTTGGAATTCGAAGCTCGGCTCTTTGAGCTACGCCTTTTTAGGGGGAAGCACCCCAAGACCCGAAGCCCTGCACTCCAGCAGCTTTAAACCCAGCTACCATTTCATCGGTTCTGGATCAGACGATCTGCGGAACTACTTTGACCACTGCCGCTCATACAGTAGTGTTGTTCCTTGTGGCTCTTGGCACTGATGCTATTTCTACAAATCACGGTCTGTATCACTTAGCTACTGTAGTGGTTTTGTTCATGTTTCCAGGTTATCGGGGTCAAGCTGTTCAAGCCCGAACTCCCAAGTACTGTGAGAGTCCGGGATGTCGTCCTATGACAAAGCTCTTGTAGACTATTGAGCGGAGAAGCCCTATACGCTTTATATAGCCTACAATCAGAGCCCACCAGCCCGATAAACCTATCACTAAACCGTAAACCGTCTTTTTTTCCTAGCCACAGAAATACAGAACCCTTAACCCTAAACACCAAACCCCATAAGCCCTAAACCCTATAAGCCGTAGACAGAAAGCTCCGCGAATGTTGAGAAGGCCCGGACTGGCGGCGCACATGCATCCGCCTGGGGGTCTCCGAGAGCTCGTTGTGGAGTTTAAAGGCCCTCTTGAGCTTCGTGTCTTGGGGTTGAAGGTTTAGGGAGTTGAGGGTTTGGGGTTTTAGGGTTTTGGCTTAGGATCAGAATGTTGGGGTTAGGGTACATGGGTTTCGGATTACAGTTGGATGAAAACAGCTTCTTGTGACTATAAGGTTCAATGTAAACTTTTCGAGACGAAAGCATCAACTGCTTTATTAGGATTCAGATGGCGCTTCGCGGGGTTTAGGGTTTAGGGTTTAGGGTTTAGGGTGGGTTATAGGAAGTTGAGCTAAGGAATGGAACAGTTGGGCTTTCGGTTGTTTTCGTGTTGAACGAAGATCTCTGACATGACTCTAGCTGTATCGTCTAGTTTCGGGGTGTGGGCTCATGTATTGCATAGCGCTGTGAGTTTATGGCGTCGAGATTTCATTGTCTCCTCCATAAAGCCCTATTCAGCACGAAAAAGTTCCTTGAGCATCGCTTTCAAAGCAGGCCCACCGCCTTTCCAGCTCTGCGGCCGTGGCGATGTAGTCTCCGAGTGCTATCGAAACTGGCCGCAGCGGCTTGGTGTGGAATTACGACTGAGTTTAAGGTCTAGGATTTAAGGATAAGTGTCATAGGACAATTACTGGTTCAGGCTTTGGGGTCTTCAGGGCTTTATGAGTTTGGGGTTTATAGCGTTGCGGGGTTTCGCTTCAGCAATCATAGGGCTTATGGGAATTGCTGGTGTTGGCTGTGGAGTTGTAGGTTGGGTGTAGTGGGTCTAGGGTTTCCGGTTTAATAGGCTTTGGGGGTTCGTGCGTTTAAGGCCGCTGCCGTTAAGCCACAGAGAGGTCAACTCTGAACTACAGTTACCTTTCTTTTTTACACCGCTGACACTACCTAAACCCGAGAACGTAGTACGTACCTTTCTTGGATAATATGTTTTATGGTTAGGGTTCCAATCAAAACGAGAAACGAAGGCACTACAGAAAGGTCCTCGATCTTAGGTCTACCCCAGGCTTTGAAACCCTGTGCGAAACACCCAAACCCTGCTTTAAACACCAAATCCTAGACCCTGATTGAGTGCAGACGTGGAGGAAACGAGGATCGGTGGGCAGTGAGTTGCTAGGCCGTAAGTGCTTAGCAGGTAGTGCAAGCCCCTTGTGAGGCATTGTTTCATGCGGAGAACGGCCACTGCACTTTAAAAACAACCTAAACCCCAAACCCCAGGCCCCTAAACCCCAAACCCCAAACCCTAGAAGGTTCGAACAAAGAGACCGTCAACCTAACTTAAAAACTAGAAGACAATTGGCCCGAAAGCATCATCAGCGAAGAGTGTGGGGCTATGTGATAGATCCAGTGTGTAGGATCGTATGCAGATACAGTCAAGAGTCATGGAGTCCATGAGTCATGAGTCATAAAGTCATAGAGTTACAGTGAGATAGCGTCATAGAGTCATAGTGAGATCAAGTCACAGAGTCATGGAGTCATCTATGTAGCATGCACTTGACTCGATGTAGTTCACTCTATGCTCTATGTGTGGGAACGCTTAATCGAGATCCCCGTAGCGTGGTGGCTCATAGCCCGACCTGGACCTCGAGATGCAGATACAGTCAAGAGTCATGGAGTCCATGAGTCATGAGTCATAAAGTCATAGAGTTACAGTGAGATAGCGTCATAGAGTCATAGTGAGATCAAGTCACGAGTCATGGAGTCATCTATGTACCATGCACTTGACTCGATGTAGTTCACTCTATGCTCTATGTGTGGGAACGCTTAATCGAGATCCCCGTAGCGTGGGGGCTCATAGCCCGACCTGGACCTCGAGATGCAGATACAGTCAAGAGTCATGGAGTCCATGAGTCATGAGTCATAAAGTCATAGAGTTACAGTGAGATAGCGTCATAGAGTCATAGTGAGATCAAGTCGCAGAGTCATGGAGTCATCTATGTACCATGCACTTGACTCGATGTAGTTCACTCTATGCTCTATGTGTGGGAACGCTTAATCGAGATCCCCATAGCGTGAGGGCTCATAGCCCGACCTGGACCTCGAGAGGCACATACAGTCAAGAGTCATGGAGTCCATGAGTCATGAGTCATAAAGTCATAGAGTTACAGTGAGATAGCGTCATAGAGTCATAGTGAGATCAAGTCACGAGTCATGGAGTCATCTATGTACCATGCACTTGACTCGATGTAGTTCACTCTATGCTCTATGTGTGGGAACGCTTAATCGAGATCCCCGTAGCGTGGGGGCTCATAGCCCGACCTGGACCTCGAGATGCAGATACAGTCAAGAGTCATGGAGTCTATGAGTCATGAGTCATAAAGTCATAGAGTTACAGTGAGATAGCGTCATAGAGTCATAGTGAGATCAACTCGCAGAGTCATGGAGTCATCTATGTACCATGCACTTGACTCGATGTAGTTCACTCTATGCTCTATGTGTGGGAACGCTTAATCGAGATCCCCATAGCGTGAGGGCTCATAGCCCGACCTGGACCTCGAGAAGCACATACAGTCAAGAGTCATGGAGTCCATGAGTCATAAGTCATAAAGTCATAGAGTTACAGTGAAAGTAGGCCGCCACGTTGCTTGCTCGCTCTTTCGCAAGACAGCGTCGAAGCAAGCAAGCAACGGTGCAACCTAGCCAGAGCGAAGAATTCGCGGCCCGCACGGCTCACCGTGGAGTCAAGGGCCGCGCGGCCTGAGGAGGTGCCGGGAGAGGTCATCCCAGGGATTACGGCGGTCCGGAGCCTCATGAAAACTGCTGATTGTAGTTGCAAAGGTTCATCGGGAGCCCCGAGCCTCCATAGCACGCATTATACCAACCCAAGGTATAGTATCATGGAAGAAGAAACATAGCGGCAGCTGACGAACATCCCCAAACGGAAGTCGCAACACTGGTCTCTGAAAGTAGCAGGGAATTAGGGTTTCGCTCTTCATCTCAAACCACAAGAGGCCAGCGTATGTTTCTTAGCCGACCCAACAGACTCCAGGGGAACGCCACGGGCTTAGGGGTCCTTATTTCGTGTCTATCCACACCGGATAATCCACGAGGGCCTAGTAGGACTAATGCAGGGATCACGGTGGTCCAGAGCCTCCTCTAGAAAGATTGATTCTAGCTGCAGACATTCATCGAGAGCTCCAGGCTTCGGTGACACCCTGTGTATCAACCCTTGGTATACTATCTCAGAAGAAGAAACCCGGCGGCATCTGGCAAACATTCCCAAGCGGCAGTCACAACACGGGTCTCTCAAAGGATGATTGGGGATTTAAGATCTATCCTATACCACAAACGGGTCCACCTCGCTGAGCCGCTGCGCGACTCGTGCCGCCGGGAGTCCAGCAGCGGAAGGCAGTGCAGCCATTAGGGATTTGGGAAGACACCGTTCCGAAGTGAAACACCCCACTTCACTAGGAAACCCGCCAGATGCCGCGAAGTATTTAACCCGCCAAGCAATCGAGGAGCTCCTGCGTCTCGATGAACCTTTATCTGCTCACAGGATGTCGCGGCCAGGAGATGAACCGAGGCATTGGGAATCACTACGCTTCCGCCGCACCAATGTACCAATGCGAGCACTTGAAGTTGCCGTTGATGGTTCGCCCATCATAGTTCTCGCTCGGCAGCCTTCGGTTGTCAATCGGCCTGAGACGTCCACGGTACCTCACGACTTCATGGTGGAATTCCTGTGAAGGGTTGCAGAATTCATCTCAATGCACATAAAAAATTGCAACTTTACCTCGCGTTCGAACACTCGACCACGCCAATCCCTGTGAAGGGTTGCAAAATTCATTTCAATGCACATCAAAAAATGCAACTTTACCTAGCGTTCGTGCATTCGACCATGCCAATCCCTGTGAAGAGTTGCAAAATGCCAATCCCTGTGAAGGGTTGCAAAATGCAGTTGAGCTGCGCCCAAACCCTGTGAAGGGTTGCGCGGCGCCCGCAAAATGTGTAACTTTACCTCGCGTTTGAACACCCGAGGAGGCGAATCCCTGTGAAGGGTTCACGGCGCCCGAAAAATTTGTAACTTTACCTCGCGTTTGAACGCCCGAGGAGGCGAATCCCTGTGAAGGGTTCACCCGCGCGCCTAAAATGTGTAACTTTACCTCGCGTTTGAACGCCCGAGAGTTCCAATCCCTGTGAAGGGTTGCGCGGGAACCGCAAAATGTGTAACTTTACCTCGCGTTTGAACGCCCGAGGAGGCGAATCCCTGTGAAGGGTTCACCCGCGCGCCTAAAATGTGTAACTTTACCTCGCGTTTGAACGCCCGAGAGTTCCAATCCCTGTGAAGGGTTGCGCGGGAACCGCAAAATGTGTAACTTTACCTCGCGTTTGAACGCCCGAGGAGGCGAATCCCTGTGAAGGGTTGCGCGGGCGCCTAAAATGTGTAACTTTACCTCGCGTTTGAACGCCCGAGAGTTCCAATCCCTGTGAAGGGTTGCGCGGGCACCGCAAAATGTGTAACTTTACCTCGCGTTTGAACGCCCGAGGAGGCGAATCCCTGTGAAGGGTTCACCCGCGCGCCTAAAATGTGTAACTTTACCTCGCGTTTGAACGCCCGAGGCAGCGAATCCTTGGGAAGGGTTGCGCGGGAACCCTAAAATGTGTAACTTTACCTCGCGTTTGAACGCCCGAGGAGGCGAATCCCTGGGAAGGGTTGCATTCCCGATGGACGACAACGGTGCCACCCCTGGCTTTAGAAGAGAGAATTAGATACCGAGATGTAGAGAGTAAGTCATAGAGGCATAGAGTCAAGTAAGTAAGTAAGTAAGTAAGTAAGTAAGTATAAGTAAGTATAGAGATAGCATAACATAGAGTCCAGTGTCAAGTGTCAAGAAAGTAAGTAAGTAGAGTGAAGTAAGTAAGTAGAGTGAAGTAAGTAAGTAAGTAAGTCGTAAGCATAACATAGAGTCAAGTATCAAGTGTAGAGTCAAGTATCATAGAGTCAAGTGTCAAGTGTAGAGAGTCAGTCATAGAGGTCAAGTAAGTAAGTAAGTAAGTAAGTATCAAGTGTAGAGTCAAGTATCAAGTGTAGAGTAAAGTATGGAGTCAAGTAAGTTGATTCTATGTCTGTCATCTATGTACTCAGCTGCGGCGTTCCACACGGAAGAACCCTTCGCGATGCTTTCGGGGAAAAAAAAGAAGGTTCGATATCTTGATCCTGTTACCGATCCTAAAGGTTGAGGACCTAGAGACGAGGAAAGTGCTCCACATCCCGGACATCCCTCACATCGTCGAGGATCCGCCGAACCCGGACTTCCTGAAGCACGCGTCTTAGGGGCTGAGGAGTTGAGGGGTCCCGGGATGTGGGTCAGGATTTAGGGCCGATCGGTTTTGAGGTACTGGGTTTATGGTTTCGAGTTTGGTGCAGGGGTTCCGGGGTTTAGGGTGGTAGCTCAAGCTGGGGCATGTGTCGGCTTTCGGATACGACTTTTCGCAAGGGCAGGCTGCATGCTCGCCGCTTAGAACAGGAGACCTCATCAATCGAGAGGCAAACCCTGTTGCCTGATACCTCAAACATGCAAAAACCTAAACCTCAGTCTGAATCAGCAAGCAAAATAGAAGCTTCCGAGAGGACATGTCGCATGTGGTGGATAATGAGGTAGCCTGAAAGCTTACATTGTCGTCTAGCAAAATCCTTGTCAAAAAGGAGACGTTGCGACTGGGACAATTTGCAAGCAGTAAACCTCCTTTCGTTTAACTGTAGTTTTGTTTTGGGGTTGAGCTTGAGCAAGCAAAACTGCATAAGTATGAAACAAAACATGAACCGTTCAAGTCAACGCTGAGCACGTCTGAAATCTGAAAGCCCTTTAAAACCCTGATATAGTACAAGATAACATACTACAATAAGATATTTCATATAGCACGCTATAAGAAAATACGACATGTTGTGATATCTACACCCTCACCCCCGCAGCTCTCAGGCGCTGCAAGGATGGCTGGGACAACGATGGCCGCAGAGCAGCTGAGAACTGCTTTGTTCGACGGTGCTCCGACGACGAAAGCTATGGCTTTCTTTTGAGACTCTAGGGTTTAGGGTTTAGGGGTTTAGGGTTTAGGGGTTTAGGGTTTACGGTTTAGGGGTTTAGGGGTTAGGGTTTAGGGGTTTAGGGTTTAGGGTTTAGGGGTTTAGGGTTTCGGGGTTTAGGGTTTAGGGTTTAGGGTTTAGGGGTTTACGGTTGAGGCACGGGCATTGAGATGTGGCGTTCGGGGTTCGTGGCTTGTGCGAGGGGTTTCGAGACGTGGGGTCCGGATGCTTTGCGCGTTTCTTGGGGTTGATTAGCTTGTGGTTTCAGGGTAATTATCCAATGTTCAGGATGTGGACTGAACTGGGTTTGTGTAGGGCTGGCAAGCCTCGTGAGCACACCTCCAAGTTTGAAAGACTGCATGAATTTATGGGATGTTTCTAGATTCGACATTTCACCCTGAACCCCGTATCCCGACACCCTAAACTCTATATCCTGCAACCTATACAACCTATACCCTAAGCTCTAACCCGAAGCCCCGAATCCCAACCGCCAGCAGACACCCGAGGATCCAGAGGGGATGGCGCATCATCGAAGTAAACCGAGTGCCTGTGACACCAGAGGCAGGATCTACGGAGGTAAGGATTGTTGAGATTTAAGTAGTAGAGTAGCTAGCTTCAGCCTTATTGCGATACTATAATCCATCAATAATCTCAAAGGCTAACCTTAGGTCCCTAGGAAGCTGGAGAACTATGAGGATTTAGGGCTCATGGGGCTGCAGGTCTACAGGGCCAGGGTCGATGTAGATTTCAGGGTAGTTGTCCAGGCCTTGCAGATTTCGGGGCTTCAGGACTCTCTCTGACTTCAAGGGTGTACAGCATGCCACTCAAGGATGCAACTACCTGTTCCCTAGTCTGTTTGGTAAGGTAGTTGCTGCGCTTTAGTTTGTGTTTCTTCCTCGAGCAGCTGCAATATGGATCAGGTTCTTGGTAGGTAGATACTAAGCCGTACGTGCTTCATGTGGGTAAGTGTGCCATCACGTTTAGCTCACGACCCAATTCCCGGCATTCGGAGGGCTACGACGACGTTTGGTCTTGGTCGTTTGTATGTAGGGACGTGGACCTTCGGAAGCACGAGACACTCGACACCCCTCAGCAATGCTTGCTACCCCAACAGACAAGTTGAGCTTGGTTCCTGTAAGGTCTTTCGCAAACGTAGTCTCGGTGAGCAAAGCTGCATATCTCCTAAGAATGAGCTACATGGGGCATTCGTGGGCAGAGCCGTAGCTGAATGAACGACACGCACCTTGCGAGGGAGTCGCAGCTGCGCTGGAGAAGGTAAAGGACTGGTTTGTTGTAGGATTGGCATCTGAGGCTGGCAAGGGTTCGGAGAGTCACTATTCAACCGTCTGAGCAAGTGGGCTGAAGGCAGGAAGGATCATAAAGGACATCCCAATAGGACTATGCCGGGAATTCCCCACCTACCTGCATGCCGCCTTCGAGGCCTTTGGAACTCCGCTTAGCCTACATCCTCCATCCATATGCCCTAATCCCTAAAACTCTAAGCCCTAATCCTAAACCCTGAACTCTAAGCCCTACGACTCTAAACTCTTAAACCTTAAACCCTAAACCCTATAAACCTTAAAGCTTTAACCGTAAGCCCCAATAGACGGCTTGCTGCTTTGTACTATAGTTCTTGACTCCTAAGTCTGCGACTTTGGTTTGGGGTTTCCGACATCCGTGCGACAACCAGACTTGACATGACTCTTCGGTGGACTGGAACTCTGGAGACAGATGAAGTGATCTTGGCCCCAAACTGTGTGGTTCACAGCTTCATGATACAATCTATCGACCTTTATTCTCCGCTTGCGTGAATGTCCGCAAGCCTCAGTCCTAACTTCGAAAAGATCGAACCTAAAGCACCACAGTCTTGACCCGACATGCTGGACACTGAACCGTGCAATATTTTCAGTCCCAACATATAAATAATAGTGCACCGCTGAGCCCTGCATTCCAAACTATGCAGGATTCTGGCAAGTATACAATCACCTTCGACTTCACTTCTTGCCAGCAGCAGTTGGACTTGACCGCCTCGCAGGCGAGACAGGTTGCGGTTGGGGTTGAACAAATGAGTAACTCGGGGTTGCGTCTCCTACCGTAGCAAAACTTCTAAACCGGCCCTAAGCCCTCAGCCCACCCTACGTAGAATGCCGAAGTAAGGGTTTAGGGTTTAGGAATCAGGACTTGAAACAAAAGCCCCAATCTCTGCAAGGTGCATGCGTCAGCCATGGGATTCAGGGTTCGGCGCAGCATCGTGGGGTTTAGTAGAGAAGCTTGGCTAATTACCAATACTATTCGTTAAGGTTCCTTCCTTTAGATCCATGTTGACATACCCAACATCTTATCCTCAGCATTCTGCATTAAGGCCACCATGTTGAGGGTGGAACGCCCTGGTTCTTCCATATTTACAGTATTGTCGCATATTTTGTAGCGAAAATCACTGTCGGAATAGACGGGCGGTCTAAAATGTTCCTTTCTGACAAACTTAGTGTATTCGAGGTGCAGTTCAATACTTTGTCGCAGCTAGGCCCCGACTTAACTATTATCCTAAATTCCATTTAACTATTATCCTAAATTCCGTGTTCCTGTCGCCAAATTAACATCAGTTGACAGCGCAGAGCCAAAGCCTAGCACGAAGCTCACGTCCTGAACCCTTCCGAAATTTTCAAAACATAAACCCTATCCCGCCCCTACACAAACACCAAACCCCACATCCAACCGGGTAGATCTCTTATCCAGGGTGGATTCGTGTGTGTGTGTGTGTGTGTGACTTCATCAGCTTGCTGCCGGTCTCCTCCAACCTCCATCACCACGTCGATCTTGGCCCAGCAAAGAAGGGTAGGTGCGTTGCGCCCAGCAGTTTGGCTAGCATGGCTGCCGTCGTGCAGCATTTGCACAACGCTGTGAGGGGCGTGCTAGGCTTCACCGCGAGCCTGGTTGTGATTCCCGGCGTGTTGTTGCCAGTGAGGCGACACCGTGCAAAGGATGCACAAGACATGGGCAAAGAAGCCAAGGAACTGGCCAAGATTTGCTCGGAGATGTACAAAAGACCAGCACAAAGAACTCAGAGCCTTTTCCAATGGTATCTCCTTGATGGCTTCAACCACGACAAGTGGGCCCTTTACAACAGGGGCACTGACTTGTTGCTTGCGTCTCAAGGGACTCACGAGTGGGCGGACTTTTATTCAGACCTCATGATCATCTTCAACGGCGAGTCGATGATGAACCTCGACCCCTACGTGGAGAGCTTGGAGGCGGCTCAAAGCAAGCATCCGGACATATCCCGGATCATGGTCACTGGGCACTCCCTAGGAGGTACCATGGCCTGGGCCGTGGCGAAGCGTCCGCAGGACCTGGGACGTGCAGAAGTCGAAGGGCACGTATTCAACCCTGGTTCGACCTGGGACTTCGACAAGTACTGCACAGAGGAGCGGCCGCTTGCCGGTGGGTCCCCCAAGTAGTCAGAAGTTATTCAGAAACAGTGAGCTCGTTGTAGACTCTTACCGAGGGTGTGTCTTGCATTTGTTTCTTTGTGTTTGTTAGTCGTGATCTTTTTGCGAAGAACGTAATCTGGTTTGTACCGAACCTGGCAGTTTCTGCAGAACCCAGAGCCATGAACTCAGGCTCAGCAAAGTCGTGGCCCACCATGTGGTCGGCGACGTGTTGTCTGCAGGCTGGTCAAAAACAGTCCAGATGGTCTGCTACAAGCCGCTGCGCAAGAACACCCACGCCCTCGCCAACTTCCTGTTTGGGTGAGTGGGTCGAAGATCCAAGGAGTCTCGCATTGCTGGCTAAGCCAATTTGTTAGTAGGGGGTTCTGGGGATGCTAGAAATGTCGTTTGCTGAACTCATCAGTGCTCATGTACCTACTGCCAGCAAAGCCCGTCAGAACGTCACCGCTCTGGTCCCGTGCAGCTCAGCGATCAGTTTGTGTGGTGACTTGTTCATTTCTTCGCATGTGAAGCCCGTGATATGCTGTCCAATCTTGATATCATGGTAGTGAGTATACCATGCAAGAGCGTGGACGAGCATCCCGAAGTGTGCCTCGCCATTCAAAAAATGTGCCAGACGCTGTGTCAAACCTTCCTATGGTCTAGCTTCAGGTTCGGCCTGTACGGTTTAGGGTCTTTACGATATCGGTAGGATGTAGAGCTTCGAGCGGAACCTTCAGGATTGAGCCCCAAACCCTCCCCAGCCAAGAATCCGAAACCGTAAGGAGATCACGAGACGTACTGACACTAGGCACTCCAATAGCGAATCTTGACCACCCATCTGCAGGCTGAGCCGAAGGCCAAGGCGAAGCCCAATCCTCGTTGGAAGTGTCCGAAGAGTGCCTAAGCAGAGTGAGTGTTGTTTTTTGTTGCGGCGGTAGGGGGATAGGGGCGGCGCCGGGGGGGGGGGGGGGGTTAGGTTTCGTTACAGGTTCAGGCTTGGGAGTTTGGGGGCTTACGAGAAATAAGGGCTTCAGGTATACGAATTTCGGTCCTAATCTTGTTGACGTTGTTAGTTTTCTCGGTTTCCAGGGAATGGGGGTGGGTAGTGTAGGGTTTCGGCTTACGGGTCTAGGCTTTTCAGTTTGGGTCTATGCTTTAAACGTGGCTTTCAGGCTTAGTTTGGCTGTCAGTCCAAAGATAAAAGGAGGGACCCTTAATAAGGACCCCCTGTGTATATAACCTTAATATACCTATTAAGCCCGTTATAGGGTGGGGATCCCCATTAGGGGTCCCTCCTTTTACCCGTTGAGTCATGTATCAATGTATCGTTCTCGGTTTCGGGCTGTCAGAAACTAGGGGTACCTGATCTATGTATCATAGACACTCAAGTGCTGCCTGCAGCATGGTAGGGATCTTGCTCTTTCTCCTGGTCTGGCTTCTGCTTGGGGTTCAGGGTTTGGGGTTCGAGGCTTTCCCAACAATCGCCGCTGGGTGATTGTACATGAACTTCTCCTAAGAACTTTACAGTGAAACCACAGTTTGCGGCAGAAACAAAGGCAAAGATCTACATCCCCAGCAAACCCTGTATGAAACCCTGATGATGCCCCACAAAATGCTCTAAACTCTAAATCCGCATGGAGCCGATGCAACAGTCCCTGCAATTAGGAATCCGTCCGAAAGCTTCGAAGATCAGGTTTTCCACTGCTTCACGCGGGGCTGGAGGGCCATCTCTACAGGGAGCATCTTGCCTCCAAGGGAAGAGGACTGGATAGGGCTTTAGGCCTAAATCCTAAAGTTGGGGGCTTAGAGTTTAGTTTCGGGTCTCTAAAGGGCGCATCCTGCCCGACACCATCCGGCTCTGACAGGGGAAAGGTTGGGGCCTCAATAGATGAAGCTAGACTATAGGGCTAGGGGGAGACAGGTTTTATGCTGTAAATATTAATGGTGGTAATAAACGTGTTGCACTGCACGGAAATGGTTGGCTTCGCACGGTCGCTTTTGAATGTCTACGGTTCCATCTCAAGAACATGCATCATAAGCAAGGCACCCCAAGCCCTACTCTGCTGTCCCGAACAAGGCCCAGTCGTATGGGTCCTGAGCGCTGGAAGCATCCAGAAAACGTCGTGGGGACGAGGCGTGGACTTAGGCATTCTCGGACCTGAGGTTTCGTCTTCAAGGCTCTTGACGACCCCAACATTTTCTAGGACTCTTTAGTGCGCTCTCGTTGTACAGATAGGCTCTGCTATCTATGCCTGGAAGCAAAGGACATTGCTACAAGAGCCATTTCACACATTCCATGCTCAGATGTCCACGGTTCGTGCCCAAGTCTCGATCCACGTAATGACAGTCAATTCCAAGCCCAAAACTGGGACTAAACCCTAATCCCTAAAACTTGCCTCTCTGAATTCGAAGACGTCGTTCAGGCCAGGCTCCGTCGGTGAAGCCGCGCCGTCTCAGAACTAGCACACCTCGGTCCAGCCAGTAGTACCCCCGTTGAGGACGGGCGTATCCGCAACAAAAGTGAACTACAGGGAAAGGGCACCCTTATTACTGTTCTGCTGACTATAACTTTCATAAACAGTACTGTGATTCTTAGTGTCAGTATTGTTAAGGGGATAGTTACTGGGGACTAACACATCTCAAGGCCGGGAGAGAGGCTCGTCTGAGATGCGGTAGGAAGACGAAGACTTCTCAAAGAGGATGGAGTGTCAGGTTGTAAGGTTTAGGATAGGGTGTCAGGCCTTGCATTTAAGTTGCAGGATTTAGGGGTTTAGGGCTAGGGTTTAAGGTCGCCCGTACAAACTTTTAAACGAGGTCTACCCACTCCTAGCACCACCAGACTTGCAAACCTGAGATCCACCCTTAAACCCTAAACCCTACGGCCCTGACCCTGAGAGGCAGTGGTACCAAGCCAACAACCTGAGCCGCTCGGACGGTTGTTGACACATACCATGACATTGATTAGCAATAACGACACAACAGTCAGAGCTTCTGATACTGCAGTGTTGCTTTGGGGTATCTAGGGTCGATCTACAGCCGTGTTACTCCAAGGTCACGAGGCTCACAATGCGTTTGCCATATGGTCGCTCATAGTGACACAACTTGTGAGGGGAAGCAGTCCTGAACCCCAGACCCTACGCCTGAAACCCAAAGGAACTCTTAAACAGAAGTGAACTCTTGTTACGAATTTTCATTTAGGCCACCATAATACTGAAAGCATACTCTTTACTATAGTTCCCTGTTATGGTAGCTCAGACTAAATTCCTTCAACGCTTAACCTCTAATTAAGCCTTAAACCCCTGAACCCTAAAACCCCGAAACCCTGAACCCTAAACCCTAGATCCTAAGAGCCCGGCAAAAGCTTCAGCGATTAGGTTACAAGAGGGGCGCCCGGGATGCTGGCCGAGGTTGGCTCGGGATTCAGCCTGAACCAATCCTTACCCAGACACCGGTGTCATTGTTTAAGGTTTCGGGTTTAGGGTTCAGGGTCCAGGGTTTAGGAGTTTAGGGTTTAGGGTTCAACGTCCAGGGTTTAGGAATTTAGGGTTTAGGGTTCAGGGTTTTGGATTTCCGCTTGTCGGTTACTCTGTTTCCTTTTGATTTGAAGGGACGGGGGCTGGCGTTGGGGGGTGCAGGGTTAGGAATCAGTTTAGCAGAGGGGCTCCCCAAGCAGCCCTGGGGTCTGGATCTCAGGACTTTGGGTGCGGATATATGAGTTTCTGTGTTTAGGCTGTTGTGCCTTTGCTTGTGCGAATTGATTTGTGTGGATGTTCAAGATTTGTTTTCCTGGTTGTTGATGATGTCGGAGCGCTTTCACGGATTCGGATGTCGAGTGTCGGTATAGCCGGGTGGGAACCAATACTTGATTAGAATGACTGGACTTTACAGCGTTGGCGTTGAGATCTGTGGAAGAACTTCGTGATCCCCCAAGAGGTCGCAACAACAAGGGAAATCTATGCCCAGCCAAACGACCATAGTAGAGACCGTCGGGTTTGTGTTAAGCCCTCACCCCAAGAGCCAGGAGATTGGGTCCACTGCGGCACTGGGGCGGTCCAGGGTGAGCTGAAGAAGAAAAGCGTCCCGCGCTGGCCGGCAACCAAAGTCAAGGCCCGGAAGGGCGCCGGGTTCAGACCCTACTTGGAGGATCTTGGGACTTAGTAAATAGCCTGCTATATTAGATTATATAACAAGAGTTGCTTTAATTGTTAACCACTAAGTCCCATGATCCTCTATGTATGCGACAATGCTCAATGATAAGAGTAGAAGTAATGCGCCAACCGAAGCCAACATCAGCCGTGAGGCTTGGCGTAGCGGTGCATGCTTTTCATAGCCTGCTGTCGGTTGAGACTAAGAGGGGAGTTTCCTAAAATTAGGGGTGCCTTACTTGAGGTCGCTATGATAAGGATCATAGTGTTTAGGGTACTAGATTTGGATCCCCTATTTTCGGAAACTCCCAGAGTAGTTGTGCTCCGTCTTGGGAATGATGACCTCCGAGACTGCAGATCTGGTCTTGCGGGCGGCATGCGCAGTAGCTTCTGTATATAATATATAATGAATATGTATGTATATGTATATACATATATGTTTATATAATCATTTTTAGTTATTTATACACAATATAGTATAATAGAAGAAAAAACAGGGCAGGTTGATATATATGTATATGTATATCAGCGACGGCACCATGCTCTTGAATCAGAGAAGAGCAAGAGCAACCACGACATGCGCAAGCAAGTTGATGGGCCTCGGTAGGAGAAAGCCAAGAAGTCGAGTTCTTTCACTTCCAAGGCAAGGCACGACATCCGACATGCACCTGATGCCGTAGAGCCCTATACTGAAAACCCCTGCGGCCCTAAGCCCGAAACAGCAAATTTGCTGCTTAATCTTCGACGGCGTCGGAACCCATGGTCAATCCACGAACTGGAGCAGCGAAAGCACAACCCCACAATTCCAGAGCCTCTTGAGCTCCAGGGTTCGTGTCTACGAGAAGTGGCAGGTCGATCTTGCAGGAAGTTGCATGTTCTAGACTTTGCTAAGTGGAGCATGGACAGCAAAGCTGTTGATGTAGAGCTGACGATGCATGGGCCGTAGCATGGAGGGAAACTCGGCGATTGTCGAGACCACAACCGAACAGGAATCCGCCAGAGTGATAGAACCCAACGGCTGCCCATCACTGGGTCACAGCCGGAAGCACGAAACCAGAGTTCAGGAAAGATTGACCCTAAACCCCAAACCCTCGAACCCTAAGCCGGGATTCGAATCCCTGGGTCGCAACCCCGAAGCCCCGGAGTTGCGACCTGGTCATAGACTCGGCCAGACAAATCGGGATCGAAGAGCCTCGCAGGGTGTGGTTGGGGTTAGGGTTATGGAGTGTAGGGTTTGCGGTTTAGGGCTTCTAGGGTTTGGTGTTTAGGTTTCCATGTTTGGGGTTTAATTTGGGTTTCAAAGTGCTGGGTTCATTCACTGCGGTTTCAGCGCCAAACCCTTCAAACGCACCAACCCTGAAAGCCCAATGCCTCCCGCACCGCAACAACCCTGTCCCCACACCCTGTCGTGGAACGGCCCTGAAGCCCAAATCTCCCGAACCTGATCAACGGTTTCTCTCGACGCTGTCTTGGACCGCACTGAAGCCCCAAAAGCCTGCGGCAACTCTTCCAACGAATACAAACATTCCTTTAGCGTCCCGATGTCGGTTCTACTTCATGAAGGCCCCCATGTTGCCCAGCAGCTCTCCAGGTCTCCCTCTTCCTCAGCAAAGATGTGCAGCGGTCGGCTGAGACTTGCCTGACAACGAAAGCTAATGTAGGAGGTTGCTAGAACTAGAAGTAGTTTGGTGTAGTTTGACCTTCTAGTCCCTTTCGTTTCCTATCGTAACAGTCCCCCAAACCATTAGTTAAAATTATGGCCCCTTTTTGAGCGAGACAAATGAGGTCTTTCGGACAGCGCTCAGCCCCAATGGTTTCACATCTTATGCTGAGAGCCGGATGCAGCACCTTCTAGCGATGATGGGTTGTGGCTATGCCTTAACAACGGTCGTCAAAAAAGGTGCATTTGGGCTGTCTCTGCGTGCTGCTGATTGCCCTCGCGTGGAATGCATTATGTAAACTTCTCGGTTTAGGGTTTTAGGGTCCTGAACCGGATGCTCAGAGCATCGTCTGTGCCGGGAATTGAAGCCGAACAGAGCCTCTGCCCACAACGCGCAAACTTCGGGTAGCATGTGACCTGAAGCGTCTTCAAGATCCCTTAGGCCCAACAAAATCACCGGATCTGATAAAACTAACAAACCTAAGCCAACTCCCAACCAAGCCCCAAGCCCAAACCGTAAACCTCTGGACCTCAAAAGCCAGCAGCATCTTCCAGGAAAGCCTTCTCAGCCTTAGTGGCAGCCAGAGCTTGCCGAGCCACTTTGTCCAAGATGGTCAATTGTCAACATTGTTGGAGTTATAAAGGAGCTACGGTTTGGGAGGGTTGGGGGTCGAGGGTTGGTTCTGTGGGACCTGCAAATCGAAGGGACGGTATAACTACTAACTAACATACTAACACATCATTCCGGCCTACATTTACGAGAACGTCATCAACCTTCATCACAGGCATCATCGTCGAGGTAATCTTCACCATCATTGTCGCTGTCACCATCATCTCTTCGTGATCATAGTCACATCGTCATCACACCAGCATCACCAGCCGTATAGTCACCTTCACCATCATCATCATCATCATCAACGCCTCGGTCATCAGCTTACAATGCTTCCAACCTCATCAACCAGCAAGATCATCGCCATGACCACAGCTGCCAATCAGACAACGGCAAGCAATTCCCTTTTGTCTAAATCCACGAATTTGTTTCCGTCATTGTTATGTCGAGTTGAGGATCCCGAAGCGGACCCTGACTTACAGAAGCGCTGTACCAGCGTCTTCAAGTGGTAATACCGTCACCATTCTGAGTTCTTGTCAAGGAGTTGCATTTAAGCTATGTACTTCCTTTGTGCTACTGCAGGTCCAGATCCTTGAAGTAAGTTGCTTCACACCTGTAGCAACGGCTATAAAACGAACAAAATCTATTGGAAACACTTGTCGAGTTGTACAACGTCGTGTTAACACTCTCACATAAGCCCGAACCCCAAACCCCCAAACCCTACAACCCTAAGGATCGAACCCTAAACCCCCCAAACCCTGCAGCCCTAAGGATCGAACCCTGAACCCCCAAACCCTGCAACCCTAAGGATCGGACCCTAAACCCCAAACCCTACAACCCTAAGGATCCCCAAGAGCACAGCTGAAGGCATAGTCCTCGGACAAGTACCTTACCCTCCCACACCGGCCTTCGTGCGGGACATGATGCGGCGTCGCTGGGCTTTTGTTTAGGGTTTAGGTTTTTTTCACGAGATGGTAAGATTTTGGGGCCTTTCAGTTGGGGATTTAAGGGTTTTGAAGGTTTAAGGTTGGTGATCCTGTGTGTTTTGGGTGGGCTTGAGGGTTTGGGCTTCAGGGTCATGGGCTGCTCAGATTCATGCTCACGTTTTAAGAGATGCAGTCTGACTGAAGAAGTCGAGTTTTGCAAATCGGGCTGCCAGCCTCTCATGTTGTTTGCGTACCTTGGAGTCTACCTATAGTCTCCATTGTAGTTCCTTTTTTTGGTTTAACCAGATATATAATAAGGATCCTATAAGGTAACCCCAAAAAGGAACTACAATGGAGACTACAGGTAGAGCGCCGTCTAATAGGACCAGCACCTTGAGGCTCATGGGTTGTCTGTCATACTGCTGATGGACAAAATCCTGCATGACCATAAGGACCCTAAACTATGGGAACTATGGTATATTCCTTATAACGGGTAATGCAGGATTTTGTCCATCAGCAATATTAATGCAAAAAAGCTAGAGATAGAGCCGTTAAGAGGTTCATCTCTGGTTGACAAGCTCATAGATCTATGCTGACGAGGCTACGAGGCCCCTTGTTGAAATACAAGACAAGGTGCTGCAACCTCACTTTCAGCTACCATCGTTTTTGCAACTTTCGACTAAGCCGTTGCACAACTGCGACGCCCCAACCCGCGCAACCCCAAGCAAGGCTGGTGTGAAGAAGATGCCGCACGCGAGGAGAGAGAGCGTCAAGAGGCCGAGGAAGCGGCTCGTCTTCTTGAGGAGTTCAACCAGTAGCTAGGACTTCCATTCGAAGTGATCGCCGTCGTAGTAGTCTGTGCAAATGGTGGCAGGAGCCGTAGCCAGATCTTTTCACAGTCTTGACTCCGGCTGCAATTCCAAAGACTCGCCGTGCAGCTATTGGTCGTATGGCTGCTTGATGAAGAGATCGACGGGAGAGCATGGCTATGAACAACTCACGTCAGACTGACGTCAGAGAAAGACTCCGACTGCTACGTTCGGCGACCACGGACCTTCAACGAATTTCGCCACAGCCCCGGCCAAAGTCGAGTTGGTCACAATGCATGACTGGCTGGTCTTAGTAGAAGGAATCAGCTTTTCAGACGTGCAAACCTTAAACCGGAAACCCTCACCGCCCACACCAAGCGGTTCGTACTAAGAGCCAGCCAGATGACCATTCCCCGAGAGGTTTCGAGCAACGTAGGCTGGGATCGGGCTATCGGGTTCAAGACTTCAGAGGTTGGTGAGTAGAGCTTGGTTGCACCTGAAGCCCGAAAGTATGTAGAAAAACATCCTGTTATAGATGTCGGACCAGTATGTACCCCATTTTTGGAGTGTAGGTAGGGCTAAGAGTTGCCAGCATTGGGATTTCTCAGAGTTTGCGAGCTAGGATTTCAGCGTATAGAGCGTAGGGTGCAGGGGATCTCTTCCTGTGCGATCACGATTTCTCTGCCAACAAAGCTGATTGATAACCCTGGTCGCGAACCACGGTTAAGGTTTAGGGTTTAGGGTTGAGGGTTTAGGGTTTAGGGTTTAGGGGCGAACGTGCTAACACTGACCATCCAAAAACGCAGTGTGTCCCGGATCCTTAATCTGATTTGGTTTTACGAAGCCCACGATCCTCAACCCAGTCCTGACGCATACAGATGAAGAAGACAACGAGCCGATCAAAGGTACAACTGGTAGGAACTACCTGCTTTCAGACTAGGCTCAGGATTTTAGGCTTACAAGGATGCGGCAGTAAGAGCGGTTAGGAAGATTAGTCAGGGGAGTATGCTAAGTGATGGGGTTTCAAAGGGCTACTAAGTTACTAGCTGGACTTACCGATGAAACCCTATACCCTAAACCCTGCCCGGAGGAAAAAGGCGCTAAAAAACCAAAACCTACACCCTTATGCTACAGTCTCCTTAGGAATTATTTTTGAATTTTTGTTCATATAAAACCCAAAGGAATATTAAATCTATTGTTTTGAAAAAACCCTAAATGAGTCAAAAGAGCCTCCAAGGGATCAGCGAGGCTTTTCCGGGTGTGCTCTGAGCTGTTGGGATTTGTCGGGCGTGATTCCTGGGTAGGCAGGAGGCTTCCTTCCTACAGCCCTTTAAAGGGCCATAGTTCCTATATACCTTAGTCCTTAAGCCGTAATCCTTAAGCCTTACTCCCCAAGTTCTAACCCCTAGAAGCTCGAATACCACAAAACCCGAATCCCTAAACCCTTACATCTAAGAATGACAACCCTAATCCCTAAGCCCTAAACTTTTAAAGCCCTACACCCTAAAAACCCTAAACCTTTAAACTCTAAACCCTAAACCCTAAAGCCCTAAACCCCAAAAGCCCCAAACGCCAGAGTTGGCTCGGACCTTGCTGGCGGTCCTTTTGAGCTCAAAGCTTCTGCTTCCGAGAAGAGCCCCAAGCCGGGGTTTGGAAAATTTGATGTTCTTGGCGGTTTTAGCGGTTTAGGGGTTTAGAGGGGATTGAGCGGTTTTAGCGGTTTAGGGGGTTAGCTCTTTTGGGCTTTAGGGGTTGAGAGTCTGGGGTTTGGGCATTTTGCTGTTCTTAAGGGAATTGGGCCTTTGATTTGAAGTGCTTTAGCACCTGCCTACGTTTGTGGAATCTCCCGGAAGTCTGGCTACGAAGTGTAGGACCTTGAACAGCCGGTGTCAGATAGTGTTCACATTGTCGCACAGTTTGGAAACATTCTGAAGCTAGTCACGTTACAGGGCATCTCTGCGAGTGTCACCTTTCCCAGCAGTTCGGGTTTTCAGAGTAGGCGCCTCTCGGTTTACAGAACTCAGGTTCTCATGTAGTTGAAGACGGTCTACACGGTCAACCCACATTGACATGAACTCAAGCCTTATCCAAAGACAGCGGAAGCTTTGAGCGCCCCTCCCTTTCCTTGGGGATCCATCTGCTCCAGATGCCGACAAGCTCTGATGCATAGTTGTGTCTGGATGCGCCGTTTTGTGCTTCAGAAATTATACACGCTCACTCTCGACTTGCGCACATCGGAGCAGATGGCAAAGAAAGCACAGGTGCCTGCCGAGGGACGAGACTAAACCGCGATGGCAGCAAAAAGTCGATCGGAGATTTGTGTCCAAAGCCGCTCCATTCCTGGTAGTGGCGTGAGAGGCAAGGACCCAGACCGTAATGCTGAAACCTTAGTTCGGAACTTGAGTCCCGAGTTCCAAGTTCGCAAGATCCATCGAAGTCTGCGCGGCTCGCGTCAGCAAATATCTCCTCCTCAGCCGTGATTCGTTTTGAATTTCGCATTGGAGAATTGTCGGTGGCTGGCCCTACCCTGCATGGTATCTACACAGAAAGTCGATTTGGACAACGGCTGCAATCTACTTGCATTGCCATGGTCAGATCTTGCGACGCGCCTCCCAGACCCTAATTCTCCAGACTCCTCCGTGGCCGATGTATTGTAGGGTGGCCCGTCTTGTGAGCTGCAACACTAGTTTCGCCAAACACCTCTAGAGAAGTTCTACCTTAGCACATACCGCACCCTACTCGTTGTAGGGTCTACAGAGTTTCGTATGAGTCCTACGAAAAGATCATGGTGTATAGTTCAAGTTAGACCGAGCTACCCCTGTCCGAGGGTCTCCAGGTTGGGGTTAGTGCTGCTTCAGCTGTTCTTATCAAAGCAAAACCCACACAAGCAGGAAGCCTCCCAAGAGAAGCCATATATCCAAGACCCCTACCAAAAGCGCCAGGTGAAGAATTCTCTCTTGCGAACGATCCTCCGGCAAGACAATGGCGGCATTTTGAGCGACGAGGTCGGCGTAGCCCTCAGCTCGGGCGAAGTACAGAGCCCACAACCCTTTCGATTAAGAAGCCTTAGGTTCAGAGTTTAGGCTGGCTCCGTTAGGAATCACATGAAAATAGGGGACCCTATAGTACCCTGAATAGTAGGATCCTTCTTATCGGGACCCCAGAAGACGGTACCCCAAATTTCCAGAACCTCACAAAGTGATAATTAAATGCAACTATGTAAGACACACATGTTAAGTCTAACTCAGGAGTGTGCTCAGGTTCAAGTGAAAAGTTACACCTTAGTCATGATAGAACCAGTGGAGGAAGACTGATGTTAGCGGCAAGGATGCAAAACAACGCAACCCCCAATCGCGCATTTGGATGAGGCTTCCTACTTCTGCTGGTGGGAGAGTTGGGGGCAAATCTCTTCGACCAGCGTGCTGGTCGCAAGGCAGACAGGCCAGCCTCCTGCACAGGATTCTGTCAAGAGCTTTTGCGCCCTTTGGGAAAAGTCCCTTTATAAACCCCCAACTTTATAAAGCCTAAGCCGAATACTCTGCAATCCTGCGCCCTGCTCCCTGCAGGAAAGAGGCAGAGCGCCTCCAAGCGGCTGCTGAGGCAAGCGCCGTTATCTCACCAGATCATACAGCATTGCGTATTGCATTTGTACGATTATGATCTATGTGACTATGGCGAGTTACTCTGATCATCATCTTGGTTCAGAGTTAAAGTCTGCACCGCACGACTCACATGCGCCAGCTTGGCCAAGCTGTGTCTTGAAATCCCAACATCTGCTTAGAGCTTTCGCCTTGGTTTCAGGTGTCTGGATAGCCCGAAAGCAGAAACTCTTCACTCCAAGCCCCGAAACCCCAAGGCCCTTGACCCTAAGCCCGTAAACCCTATAAGCACCTGGTAATATTGGGGGCCTAATTTATCACCTATAGTACTACTTTGGCGGCTCCTTATTGTAACTAGAGTGTAACTGGCCCCAAAACCCTATTCTAATTATGAAGGCCCCTATATAGAGTACTCGAACACCTTGCTACAGCGCCAGGCCGATGGGCGTGCTGCGGCGGCGGCTGCGCAGGATGCTGCAGCCCAGCACGCGGAGGAGGGCGCCACGGGATGCTACTTTAGGAGAACTGGTTTTAGGTTCGAGCCTGAGGATTGTCGGTTCTGAGGTGTATTATAGTATATAGGCTTTGGAGAGACTGTGTGGAGTTAGGCACCGAAAGCCCCGAAGCATGAGCCCTGGCTTCAGTGCCTTATACTACACCCCCCAAACCTACATGGACCATGAAGCCTTACCAAAGCTCCACCCGCTATACAGAAGAGCAGCTCCATACTCTTCGCTGCACCCCGAGACTCTTCAAGCCATCTAAAACACCCTATGCCGGCTTTCTTGGGGCTCCGGGCACTAGAACCTTGAACCCGAACCCCAAAACCAAAACTTCAAAAGCCCCAACCCCATGAGCTTACCTAAGGCTTCAGGAAAAGAAACCCCTTTTCAGAGTAGCCGGGCTTCTGTCGTAGGAACCCCTCAACCCAAGAGTTCGGGTACAGTAATAAGGGTTCAGGGCTGAAGGTATTGTGAGGTTGGTCCTGCTATAGCCCTTCAGTCCTTGATCTAAATGCCCTAAATCCCAGGCCGTTCCCTTAAGCCATAAGTCCCTGATCTAACCCCAAAATCGTTCCCTCAACCCTTAACACTATAGACCCTGAACCCAGGAGGCGGCAGTTGAAGCCGATCGAAGCAACCGCCGCTGCGCTGCTTTGGAGTCCCTTGACATCTTTGGGAAACGTACCTTTAAAGGGATCTATAAGGGTGGCTTGGGGCTTGAGGTAAAGAGTTTAGGGTTTGTTGCACTTGAGGGCTGACGTCGGGTTCGGGGCCCAAGACAGCAAGCCCTCCCTAAATCTTAAACCCACTTATGTAGGACTTGGGGCTTGAATGTCGTCGACGGAGGTTCTGGGCTCCGGGATTGCAGGTAGTTTGTTAGTATTCAGTCAAGACCTTCAACCGTTCTGGCGGTAGGATTGTTGATCGGACTTTCTGTCAGTCATGGTGTTCTTTCCGGGCGGTTTCAGGAGTTAGAGAGGGCATGTTTGGAAGCTCAAATCAGAATCTCTACAAAGATGCGTCAGCCGTTTCAAACCCTTAACGGCAAGCCCTAGCCCTGAACCCGAGGCCCGAGATCCTTAAAACAGAGCCCTCAGCAGCTTTCGCTTGCTTCGGGATAGCGCGAAGTTTCCCAACCTCAGCTCCCCTCTACAATAGCATGGGCACGGCGAGCGGCTGGTGTAGAAAACTGTCTAATTATAGTTTTAGGTAGGGCGAAACAGGACATGGATCCAGTCTCCATTTGCGGCGAACTTCCATAGGCATGATCAGCGAGAGACCTTTAGAGGCCCAAAGCCTTCGTCGGATTCTGCACTGCGACATGCGGGGCTTATTGATTCCGCAACCCCACCCCCCCTTGGACAAGTACAGTAGCCAGGCCAAAGGTTGCAGTAAGGGTTTCAGCTTGATTTCGCAAGATTGGAACTCTGAAATCGGTTTAGCAAACTTCGCCCGGTGGTGAAGATGGTTTCCGTTGCGGAGAACCCTATAGCCCGAACCCTGTGGCTTCGGACATATCACAGATCTTAAACCCAAAGCCTTAAACCAAACAGAACCAACACACTCGGCTAGGACAGAGCTTCAGCTGATGAAGGCGCCAACGCGCGTTCAGTATCAAGGGGCTTAGAAGTCAAGTTTAAGGGATTATGTAGTATACAGGCAAGGAATCAGCAGCTTTATCCTTTCAGAAGCCCGTCTCTGGTACTGCTCCACCGCGAAGCCCATACAAGGGGTTACCGTGTTGCGTGTGCCGCTACGGACAGCATATCAGTACATCCCATAGATCGTCTACAGCATGAGACACAGATCCGAGAGCGTGCGCCATGCAAAGTAGATCGTGCATCAAGAAGCCTATCATGATTTATAGCGTGCTGCTCCGTTCGGGTTGATGCTGCAAGCAGAGTATGCACGCGTACTTGAAGCGAGTCTGGCTGAATGTATATTGTAGTCGTGTGATATACATATATGTATGTATGCATGCATGCATCCGTAAATCTGCAGGTATGTACGATGGGCCTGTGTGGTTTGCATGTCGGTAGGCCCTCTAGGCACTTGGCCAAGTACAGGTCTGCGAACAGGGTCCCAGAAGCTCGCCCAGGATCCTGAACAAGTCCTTCGACAAGGATCCTTATCAAACAAAGTTGCCCAGTGGAGCGAAGTCTTTAAATTAGAGCTGTCACCAAAAAGAAAACCTTCTAGCGCCCCCTACAGTGCCATGCCATAAGTTCCCATCAAAGCATGCACAGTAAAACCCCTATTCAAAGCGAGGCACAAACCCTACAACACTCCCTAAACCCTAAATCCTAAACCCTAAACCCTAAATCTGTATCAAAAGCCAAAGTCGGCTGCTTGCCAGGAGCAACTCCAGGATAGCGAAGAGCTTGCACAGGAGATCCAGGAGCTGTGAACCTTTTTCGTTCTTAGGGTGTAGGGTTCAGGGTTTAGCGCTTAGGGTTTAGTGAGAGTGTTAGAGGCGTTGGTTTAGGGTTTAGGGAATAATTAGACTCTGGGTTTTGGGTTTTGGGTTCTGTTGGTTTCAGGATTTGAGTCGTAGGGTGTATTCGGGAATCCGAAGTAACATCTTGTAGTTCGTTTTTGAGACAAAGAATATATTGCGGCTGTTGTGGATTGTGCGAGGCTTCGCGATGTGTTTGGTCTTGGCATTCAGGAATCTACGAGGACATGGAATAGGTTGCAATACTTCAAGCCCAGGCCGGAGGCCCAAGTGGGATGCGAATCTGCTGTGCCCGTCTGAGATAAAGCTCCCTAATCATACCCTGTAAATAAAGCACAATACCGGAACCTACGTGCCAGCTACGCCCATTGCTTCCCAGACCTTCCAAAATCCCTTAATTAAGGAATATACCTTACATGATATTGGGATCCCTAATATCATTTAGTCTTATATTCCTTAATTAAGGGATTTTGGAAGGTCTGGGTTCTTCAGCGAAAGCAGCTCTCGAGGAGCTGCGGCAGGCCAACCGTGCGCACACCCCTCAGTCCTGTAAGCGCAGACAGGGCGAAATGTACTGCGAAAGGGTTCGGATAAGGACCTGTGGTAGTTAGTGGTTCGGGGTAAAGGTGCTGGGAAGTGCGGCCCTGGGTTCGTGACCGCTTGAACGCACTACAGGCTCACAGCCAGCGATTTCGTGCTCCCGGAAGCTCAAAACGTTCAAACAAGCTTGTGTCAGCCAGGCAGTCTACTACCACTCCACCATCCTGGTTTAAGCAGCTTTCAATAGATCACTTGTAAGGAACAGTCCATACAACCATGGCATTCTCACATAGAGGGTCATCGGACTTAGTAAATGGGGTTATAGCTACCTTAATGGAGCTATGAATAACTATAACTACAGTTACCTTACTTCTACATAGCCCGAGTTACTGAGTCCCATAGTCCTCCAAGCACTCTCGGTTTCGAGCCTTCTCGTTTTTACGGGTCGGTTTCACACCTGGAGACGATCTCTCGCGCTTGGGGACAGCTTACAGGGAACTCCAGAAAGTTGGAATATGGTTTCAGAGTAAGATACCTTATAATTTACCAGAAAGGGTTTAGGATAAGTATATTCCAACTTTCTGGTTTTTACTCTAGCTTGGAGCAGTCGCCGACGTGAGGCTGTCCTTCGATTTGTCGCAAGTGCGCGACGAGCTGCGCGAGGCTGGGTCCGATAGCATTGAGGACTCTGCTGGACTCTCTTTGGTGGTTTAGGGTTTAGGGTTTAGGGTTAGAGGCGGCTGAAGCATGGTGGTGTAAGGTCAGAGGTGCGGGGATAAAGTTCATGATGCCCAACTGAAGCTTCAGAGCACGCCCTACCACCCGAATGTGATCCCCTCCGGCCGTTGTTCGCTTCTTCCCGCATGGGTGGTGGACTCATCTGCTCAAAATGTCCAGACCGGAAGGCTGTAGCCCCCCTGCCGTGCTACTTGTAATTAAACATTAACCAAGAATCAATTGTCTTCAAACAACATGTGGAACCTCTATTCAAGAGGCCATGGGTGGTTGTAGGTGTGATAGGCGGGTGGGTCAATGCTATGTCCAGGTATTCCATCCTTCCAAAACTCGGGACGCCTGAGTTTTGCAGTGGGACAGCCCCTGCCTCGGGCAGGCGAAAGCCGCGAATGCGACGCTGATCATTGCGCACGAGGACACCGTGCAGGTTCTATGCCCTGCCATGAAATGGCACGAAATGAAGCAAGTTACTGCCGTATAGAATTTGAAATTCAACAAGCCCTTACACCCTAGACCCGCACATCCGGATTTTTGCACACTACAAGCCGCTCTCATGGATGGTTTGAATTTCCCGGTGAACTCTAAACCCCCAACCATTGAACCCTATAGGCCTGCAGAGCTCAAGGACCGAAACCCTGTACCCGAAACCGTACAGAACTGAGCTGTGCACGGTTGAGCTCCAGGACCCTCAACCCTGAGTCCAGGTTACTCGAGAAGCCCGGTACCCTAAACCCTACACTGCGTTACACCCCAAACCCCGAACCTTCCAGCCAGAAGTGTGGAACTTGAACACTCCTTGCCAGGAGAGCGAGGGCGCTCTCGAGGAGATGTCGCGACGACTACAGCGGAGCGAAAGCACAGGTGGTGGTTCTTAGCGGTTTGGGGGCCTGGGGTTGGCGGATTAATTTGAGGGCCAGGAGTTTCGGACCAAAAATAGGTGCCTGTGGTTGTAGGTGGTTGAGCTTGTGCACTTAGGGCTAGGGCCTAGGGGAAAGCAGCGTTTGGGCGATTCGTTTGAGGTTCTTCAGGTTAGCTCATCTTTCGCTGTTTGGATTTAAGAGTTCAGTGGTCTCAAATTTACTGACTCAAGTTCATTGTCGATTTCAGTTCATGCTAGTAGAGAGATCTGTCGATCTCCTGCTATCCAATGCCTTCGAAAGCATTAGAGTTGAGGTTAAACCTGCAAGAGCAAGACCCTAAACCTTGAAGATCCTAAGGCAGAGCTCGATTGACAGGCCCCAACACTTCCGACACAAGCACCTTGGATTCTTGGGAAGTGCTAACAAGCACACTCCTTGGGCCGAAATCCTTGACATACAAGGCCCGCCTGCAAAATGAAACACTCCCTTCCAGAACACCCATCGGTCTGCAGCCTCAGCCGCAGGGCTTGAAGCTGGAACATTCACTTGAAAGCCTGAAGCCCATGTCATCACGAACTTCCAAACCTCGAAGTCCTAAAGCCCTTCAGGCACTCAGCGCCACGAATGCGTAGAGACCAAAGCTTCAGAACCCTGAACCCTGCACTCTGCACCCGAATCACCAGAAGCTTCTAGACTCTGCATCCCAGGACTCCAAACCCCGCACCGCAAACCCTACAAGCCTACTTTCAAGTCACACAACCCTATATACCCAGAACCCCAAAAGCAAGAGACCTCTGAGCCCTACAAACGCAGTTTCTGGCGGCGACACATTCAACGCTTCCCCAGCTCCGGCTGGCGATCCCACAAAGATTGCTGAGGCCACGCAGTGTGCGATTGTGGGATTCCGTTTGGGGGTTTAGTGGGTTGGTGTGTAGGGTTCGGGGGCTACAGGCTACTTTGATTGGAGCTTTGACCTTAGAACCCAAGGATGATAAGCTCTCTTCCTAAAGCTCGCAGCATCTTGCAGCCAAAAGAGAACATCCTCGACCCTGCAGTGCAGCCATGCAGCATCGTCCCTAAACCGCGGAAAAACCATGTTAAAGTGAGCAAAACACGGTATAGGGTTTGGGGCAAGGTCTGCAAAAAGCGTGCCCTGTGCTCTCTCCTACAGGCTACCGTGCCAGCTGCAGCGATCCGCACAGAGGACTGGGCCGAGCGGCTTGAGCAGACACGGAGAAAAAAGCCAGTGTAGCATACAACCTTTAACTCGTCCTGGGACTTGCACTGTAGTATCTTCATCCTGTCTGCTCAAGATTGCGACTCAAGCCGCTCAAGCCTTCCAGGATGTTCCTCGTGAGCTTCCGACGGAGGAAGATCATGGCCAGGCAGGAAAAAAGCTGCGTATTCACTCGTCTTGGTTGTTCGGTTCGAACGATATAAACCCGATCTAAACTCAATCCCCCAAACATGCCAAAACCCTAAAGGCCCTAAATTCTCAACCGTAAACCCGATCGAGGCATTCTGCAAGGGTGCAGCTGCAGCTTTGGCTATGCGGGCAGACTCGAGGCTGTCCCTCGAGATGTTGAAGCAACTCGCGTGCTGGAGTGATGTTGATTTTTGGGCTTCGGACCACATATACATGGAGTTTTCAGTTTTATGGGCTCTTCGTTCCTGTTCGCATACTCCGAACAGGTGAATTGGTGGAGGACTGGATTGAATGTGAGGTGTAGTGCTTAGGATCCGGAGTCTGGTCTCAAGGGTTCCTTTTTCGGGAGCTCGTTTGGTCACTTAAAAAGTTGATACGGCGGCACAGCTTCAAAGTTCAAGAGAGGTCGAAATCCTGCGCAGCTGCAAGGCCCTGACCTGAAGTGCGAACCCTGACTGCACAATCTTGCAGTCCCATCCAACCCTAGGCTCAATGCCCACAGCTGCAGACCTAACCTTGAACAATTGCGAAGCTGCAAATAATTCTTCGTTGAGCAATCCCGTCACGAGAAAAGAATCATCTTGGAGAAGATGTTAGGGAATCCCTAATACTTGGATACGAAACCCTTGTTGAGCCCTTGAAAGAATCCTGCAAAGGAACCTTAGTCTAGTTATCCTTCACACGGTCCGGCCTTCTGCGTTACGCAGGAAATGCTGATATTCTCGAGGTCCTGCTCAGATTTCTGTGAACTAGAAGGGGCATTCCTTAATTTCGGAACTAGACGGGGCTTTCCTTACTAACGGGATACTGTTTGTGCACACCGGGAAGGCTCCCACCCCAACTCCAAAAGCGCTTCATTTGGGAAGATTCGGGATTCCTTACGTGAACTCCTTAAAAAAAAACAAGTAAATTTCCTTAACCTTTCTGGACCCTAATAAGAAGAACCTTTGACTTGCCCCGAAGTCCGTTGCGGAGCGCTCTTTTGGCTTGGCGCTGCGCCCGCCTGGAGGACACTGGGGAAGAGGGGAGTTTTGCGGGCTTTACTGCTGGATAATTTGAGGGGTGCTCGGGGTTTGGGGTTTTGGAGCTTAGAGTCAACTAATGTATAAAGGTCTTTTCTATCCCAAACCCTACACCGTCCATGGACGCTTTGGAAAAAACCTTTGAAGGGTCTAAGCCCTTGCTTGCGCTGAAGCCGTAGGTTCCGTGGGGTCCAGGTAGACCTTAGGCCCGTCAGGATCAAGCTAACATAAGCTAACCAATATGCCCGAAACCGAAATCCAAAACCCTAACAACTGTACCGACTATACTCCCCAAATTCTGTACCCTCGATTCGATGAGCCTTAAACTCGACGCCTCCAACACCGAGAGCACTTGCTGCCTACATCAGCTGCGGATTCTTCCATACTGGATACCTTCTATCGCATCCTGGTTTGGATCAAGTTCTTACACAGGTTGGAGACTGCCGCATGCCGAAGTTTCAGGCCACTGAACTCCCGACGAAAGGGGCGATGCCTGTGCATCCTTTATTGACGGTCGTGGAGGTGCAGGAGGAGGTGGAGAGGGAAGAGCAGGAGGCGGAGAGGGGGCCTATTCGCGGCCTGTAGAAACCGTCTCTCCCACAGAAATCTCTTTTCTAGGACAACTTGCGGATAAACCCAACACAAAGTTGGCGTAAACTCCTGAGAAGCCCTGCGGAGTCTTTCGGACCGAGCCCTTCGCAAAGCTTAGTTCCCCAAATTCCCACATCGACGCGAGGCCAAGCTGAAGAAAGTCTCCTCGAATCAAGCGGGGGCCTCCGATCTCGGACAGTAAGGTTTTACCCAAAGGGTCCAATGTACCGATATAGTAGAATGTAGGGTTTCCATATTAGGAGTTTCTATTATGACATAGGGAAGTATCCCCCATAACAGCACATAGGACCCTTTGGGTAATACAACAGTAGTTATAGTGTTTTCTGCACCATTATAACATGCCAGGGCTTGAGGATGACGGGCGGAAAGTTCCAGCTCGAAGGTTCGGGGTGCCAGGAGCCGGATTTGCAGCTGGGTTCAAACGTCTGTGTTTGCTGCAGGCTGATGCTTCAAGATAATACATGAAGCTTTGGGTTATGTGCTCGCGAGTCTTGGTATGAAGGCTACCGTGTCTATCGGGCCTGGGGTTTTGACCCTGGTGCACAGTAGTGTCTCGTTCGGGCGGCCTCGGTGCATAGATAGCAGTTAGTCGAACTCTTACTTCAAAACCCATATTGGCTTGGGAGTCTAGCATATTCTGATGGTTAGTCGATCATCGTGACAGAAGGACATTGCCATGTGTCAGCGGAATGTCCGAAACGACATTAGGCAAGGTGTGGGAAGTTATGAGATAGAGGATGTTTCGTGCCCGCCTGCAAGTTGAGGGCTGTGGGGTGGACGTATTCGAGCTTGAGGGTGCCGCGGGCATTGGCCACCCTAAACCCGAAACCCATGAGTCGTGAGCCTCTCCTGTGTCATCAGGTCAAGGTTGCTGGCAAGGCGACCAAGAGGAGCGTGATCATGGCTTGCAAGGCAGGTGCTAGCTGTCCTCGAGTAAGTTGAAGCAGGGCAAGCTCTAGAATGGCCAGATATGGGAGTTTCGAAATTTCGGGGTACCTTATAAGGATCCTACTATTTGGGGTACTATATTAGGATCCCCCTATTTTCGGAAACTCCCATGTATCGGTTAGCTTGCAGCTCCTGAGCGATCGAAAGCGTCAGGTTGCCCTGGGTTGAGACATCCTATGCCCTGGGTTGAGACATCCTAACCTGCAAGCTATAAACCCCTGTGCCGCTTCAATCAACGGTAAGCCCGGCCTATCTCCCCAAATCTGAAAAAGTAACATCTGTCGACTCCAAGAAGAAAATTACAATCGCACATTCCTGAACGCCAAATTCTCGGGTCCTAATGCCGCAAGTCAAGCAAATCCCGGTGGGTGGCACCGCAAGCGCTTACTGTACTGGTTGGAACCAGAATTAAATCAGATCATATTTTTCCTGCTAGCGCTTGTATACCGAGATCGACCAGCCGAACCCGAACCTGCCACGTGCCAGAGCCTCCGACACATCAAGGAACAAATTCGAAACTATAGGGAGATCCCTCATAGGATTTGTCAGGAGGATCTAGCGCGTATCATGAAAGCCTATTAGATTCATGTGCTGGGAGGCAACTGCAGATGAAGAGCACGCTTGCATGATGGAGGATTGCTGCTGCAAGAAACAGGCCTGACACACTGTGGAAAGCTCCAGGTGCTTGCTTCAGGTTTGTCGTGTTTGTAGGATTTAGGGCTCCTATAGGGATTATGGTTGACAGCTTAACTGAATGTTTTTCTTGGTCGTGAGTATGTTCAGTGCTTTGCTCGGTCTGCGATTTTTTGGTCTGGCGTCGAAGTGCACCACGCGAGTGTAGGACCGTGCGCTGATCCTGAAGGAGTTCAGCTTTCATCAAACAGTGGAGTCGTCATTTCAGCAGTGACTCCTCCGATTTTGATAAACCAAGGGTTGGGAGTGCCGTTGGGCCTGCGGTTGTGTGCCGGTGGAGTGCTTTCTCACGTTTCTCTCTGTTGGCTTCGAGTGTTTCGGACCGCTTCCCACAGATGTGCAAGAGAAGCAGACCAGTGACAAGAACATGGAAGACAAATTCAGAACCACGAACAGGCACAGGGACACAACAAAGACATGATTCCATGATGGTTGAAGAAGACCGGCGCTAAGCCGTGAAACTTCAACTTTCAGACCCGACATATGAACCGAAGCTCGCAGGTATCGGTAGAAACACCAAGCCCCGATACTTTGTCCGGAGCTAGTGTAGCCCCAAAGTATGAGGTTATATAGGGTTCTATTGGGCACCCCGTCTTCTGAGGCTCAGATAACCAAGATCCTGGAATCCTTGCTCTTACGTTACTTACGTTACGGTGGATAGTACGAGACTGGGTTGTCCTTTGGGATCCTGTTTTAATTTCCCCTAATTACCAAAAAGTAGTAAATAATTTTCCAAGGGCTTAAAGGACAACTCAGGAGAACCTAGAAGAACCCTAAACCCCTGAACCCTAAACCCCTAGCATTTCGGCCAATGTCCCAAAACAGCAATCACCCCGCGGGTGCCAGGATGGGCTGCTGGGGCCTCGGACGCCGATTTTTTTTGAATTCGATACTGGGGTGTTGTGAAAAACAGGGTCCCTGTTTGGGTCCTTAGTATAGTACGGCACCTATTATTTAGGGTATCCAAAAAAGAGACCCTAAAATTCGATACTCGCCCATAGGACCCAAAGTAGTTCCTTTTTGGGATTACCTTATAGGATTCTACATATGAACCCCGAAAAAGAAGCTACTTTGGGGCCTTCGGGTGGAGCGTTGCGAAGAGATGCACACGGGTATGCAGAATGAGTGTCTGGATCATCGCGCTTGCTTAAACCATTGGGGGCTTGGGGGTCGCAGGCTTTACCGTAACCTTGAAGGACCCACCTTTTTCAGGACTTATATAAGAAAATCATAATAGGAAACCTTAAAAAGGTAGGTTATTCAGGGTTAAGGTAGGGGATCAGGGCTTAGGGTTGAGGGTTTAAGGTTTAAGGGCCTTGTATCCGCATCCATTGAAGTTAAGCTTGAGACTGGCTGGAGCGTCCTATACCAGTAGCTGCATTGGAGCGTGTAAGTAGCATCGAAGTCCCACCTGAGGCTCTGACACCCTGGGCTGGAAGAGATGTACTGTTGCGTGATGGGTTTTGAAACCTGAAACCGACTCAGCATGAATGCCCGTTTGAGTTGGGAAGGCCAACACGTCTTTGCCAAACTTAGGTAGCAGTGAAACGCAGAACGCGCAGCAACGACAGCGACCAATCCCAAGTCTTGAACCCTAAATCTTTCGTTGGTAGCACTCCAGGGCGCCGTGCTGCCGCAAGAGCCGACTCGAAGTGTTGCAGAAGGCCGGCATCTCCTTCAAGCCTTTTTGGTGTCGTTTAAGGGTTCCTCTTACACGTTTGAGGAATCTCTAGAGGTTCAGAAGTTTCAGGTTGAGTGCATCTTAGTGCTATAGGGCTTTAGTGTTCAGGGTTCTCTGACTCCAGCCGCTCGCATCCGAAGGCCTTAAATGCTGCGGAAGAGCGTCTCTTGGAGATGGAAGGACTCAGAGCATTTTGACTTCCTGAAGTGGGTCGCATGCGAGCTCTTCTATTAGTATTATGGGTGTCTTTGTCGATTGAATTTGGAATTTCGGTGCTAAGCCTTAAACCCCAGACTCCTACTAAATTCCTAAGATAACCTCGTAAAGTGATGTATCGGACCTCGAAGCGTTTCAGGTTCCATTTATATAAGATACCACCAAAAGAGGAATACTCCCATCAGCGCAGTTACTTTCAGTGTAAACTGTTACTGTTTCAGGCCCGATAGATAGGCCCCTGTCTACACTAACTCATATAGAGTGGTAGCCCATCATCTATGCTACGGCAAGAGATTGTTTACCATGATATTAAATTTCGACGAGCCGAGCCTAGCATTGAGCAAGATCTATGCAACAAAGCATTGTATACAATGATCCGGATATTGTGGAGTCAAGCCCACACTACTACGAGAATGAAGTAGGGATACTGCACTTGTGTGCTGATGGCTACCTGGACTCCCAAAACTATGTAGAATACAAGCCCTTTATAGGCTTTGGGCCATTATTTTACCTACGATCAAGTCTCTTAGACCTGTTACCTATAGGTCTAAATAATTACTATATGGCTCAATTTAAAGGGGTCTATAAGGACTATAAGGGGTATTAAGGGGGTTTAGTATAGGGGCCTGAATAATTACCAATACTATTTTGGGAGGTTCCTTATGATCAGTGTAGCATATGCGGCCCCAAAACCCTATGCTAACTAATCAGGCCCCGATATTACCTATGCTTTGAGATTGTTTCTTGTTGGGCCGTGGCTTTGAGATCGTGGCTCAAGGTCCGGGACCCCGTAGCCTCCCGCTGGACTTGTGAGCAACTTAGCGCCCACTTCAGCAAGGCTCATAAAAAGCCATGGGTGGGTGGTTTGTGTCGGTCTGAGAAGGTCTATTGGTCTATATACCTTCAGCCTTCAAGGTATACAAAACGAGGGTCAAGCTTCTCGTTTCCATCCCGTCATGCAAAGGGATTGATTCTGATCATAAACTCTCATTTGGGGAGGATCTGCTGCCGATGAACTACTTCGATCTCGCGGTGCGATCCTCCCACTGACTGCTCGGGGGCCTTGTCTCCTCACGGGAAGTGTTTCGCAACACGAGCTCGGACATTCTTCGTCCTGGGTTATATACTTCAGGACACAATTTCACCTCCAAGCTATCCACAGACATCCAGGGCTGCATCCGCACAGCTTTGGCGAATCTGAAAGGGTTCGAAGCTCTCCATGTCTCAGTGTGGAGATTCCAGGCTTACGATACGGGCTTGCAGTGCATGAGTGCTTCAAAACACGATTCCGAGAAGAGTGATGGGAGAGGGTGAAAAAGTTTCGCCGAAACCTATGCATGCTGGGACCGTCTGGGACCATTCCCCAAGCCAGGTCAGAGGATCCCGTAAGGCCCTCTTTGCCTTTTTAAAAGTCGGAGAAGGAGCTTGGGTGGTCGGTACGAACTACTCCTATGCTTGTATGCTCCTGACTCATCATACAGCGACAGCAACATGGGGGGCTCATGCAGGCATGCTTAAAACCCCTATAACCCCTGAATCCCAAGGCACAGAAACCCTTCAGCCTTTCTTGTTGCCGGCCGGACAGTGCCAAAGTCATCCTTCAAATCTCTGAGGCCTCCACCCCGCGGTTTGGAGTTTAGAGGTTTAGGGAGTGTAGGCTTTATCGGATACCCCGATATGGCCTAAAGAAGCTTGAAATCCTAAACCCTAAACCCTAAACCCTAAGCCCTAAACCCTAAACCCCTAAACCCTAAACCCTAAGCCCTAAGCGGAGTGGATAAAGAGTCACTGCACTTTAAAAAAAGCCCTAAGCCTGAAGCCGTGGCATCGTTGCGCAGGTACCTGGTCCAAGTCTGTGGGGAAGATGCTCGGAGCTGCGGCCTCGAGACTTCCTTAACCTTTAGGGTTTAGGGTTTAGGGGTTTAGGGTTTAGGGGTGTAACAGTGTAGGGTTTGGGGTTTTCTGTTAAGGAACGTACTCAGTGTTAGTTACCGTAAGAAGGAAACCATGGTAATTGTTTGCATGTATTTGCAACAGATCCCGATTATGCTAGCTGAAATCTGCTCTTTAGCCCAGTGGGTTGGAGTTTTCGGCGGCTTAGTTGCGGCTTTTAGAGATTTGAGGCCAGGTTTGGGGATGGTCACGAGGGCAGAGGATGTCTTTAGGGTTTAGGGTTTAGGGTCTCGCGGTTGGGGTTTCCAGTTCTGCGGCAAGGGTCAGAAGGATTGCAGGATTGAGAGCCACGACGTTTTCGTTCAGAGGAGTCCTAGTCCCAGACACCCTTAAGCTGCAACTCAACAGTTCTGGGTGCGCTTGGGTTCCTATGCACGGATGCTAGTAATTAGCTCTGAGTGTCCGATTTTGTGAAGGCCGACATATCCTTTAGAACGGTTTCAGAGTACAGAGATCCTGCAAGAGGATCAAGCTTGCCCCACTGCCCAGTCCTGGTGCTTGTGGTTTTGCATCACCCTCCCCCCTCGCGACTTGGAGGATCATGGGACTAGTAAGTAAGGTAACCAGCACCCCAATTGGTCATCTTTTGACTGTAATCTTAAGTATAGTTTCCGTATTCCTAAGCCCTGCACCCTAAACCCGAAACCTCATGATCCTCTGAGCACGCAGTCCAAAATCCAAAACGGTCTCCACCCCAACTCCTACCAGCAGTCCTGGGCTTTGAATGAAGAACCTTCAGCTCATTCCGGTATCAAAGGAAGCCTTCAAAACCTTAGCCACAAACCCTAGAATCTACAACTGTCTACAACCCTAGAGCACGCTGTGGCTGTTTGTTCGGACATTCTAATGTAGACCCTTGTTTTCGGCCGAATACTGTATACACATATATATATATATATCTATAGATATAGATATAGAGAGAGAGAGAGGTCTGAATAGTTGGCAATCGTATCTCTTCTAGTTCTTGCTAACAATCACACTTTAGGGCTCAAATCGGTAGCAGGAGCCCCTCTGGCCCCTGGTTACAAACATGATTGTAATTAATCTACCCCCGGAACCCTACTCCTTGTAGCTATAATTGCACTGTCATAGAACCGTTTTGGGCTGTGCCGTGTTTCATTCGCTTAAGGTCTCGTCGCTTGCACTGGCCTGCAGCTGCCTGGCTTTGTCTTAGCGCTCCGCGTTTTGAGATTTGGGCTTTGGTGGGTTCATTTTTTCTTTGCCGAGTTATGTATGGTAGCCGATGGGCTGATGGCCGCGGCCAACATGCCCAGAAATACTTCCTCCGGTGACTTCAGTTGCCTAGTTTCCAATGGAGCCCTACAAGCAGTCGCCGTCAACACTATCAACGATCTTTGGAGCGGCTTCCGTTGGACTCCTTACCATCTTGGGTAGGGGTGCCCGTTCCATGAAGACACACGGGTGCTCCGGGTAGATAGTAGTAGCGAAGGGTTTCAAGCACGACATGTTGCTGTGGCAAGGGTCACGCAGGTTGATAGTCAGACGGACGGGCAGATAAGTTAGCAGTCAAGAGATAGAGATAGAGTTAGATGTAGATTGAGAGACAGATTCTGCAGCTTGTGGAGACAGAATCTGAGAACCAGAGATAGGTTGATGCAGACTTTCATCATCATCGACAGATAACTATATAGGTAACATTGCCCCTGCAGTGCCAGGCTTGTACTACGAGCCATATCTCGGTGGCGGATGGTGAGGTGAGCGCTTGGCATGTTCTGTCACCCCACGCGGGGAAACGTGGGTCCAGTTGGCACTTATGTTTGAGCAACAGTGCTTTTGCAAAGTTTCGCAGCGTCACAGACCAGTTCAAGCCTCTAGGACGGAAGTCCTGGTTGCACACTTGCATGCGTTGATGTATGCATGCATACCAGCATACAGGCATAGCGGCATACCGATACGTACATACGCAAATACACCTACATACCTACCTAACTACATACATACATACCTTTTGCCCCAGAAAGTAGACCAGGAAGCATGCTCGTTCAATCTTTTCTGGTCCTGAGATCAGGCAGAAACGGGAAAATAACCCAACACCTGGGCTTGGACGTGTAATGCAAGTTGTGTCAACGGTGGAAGCGACCTTTTCTCTCCACTCCAGGCCTGCAGAAAGTTTCCAGTGGTTGAGGTAGACGAGGTCTTGACAAATCGCCTTCTGTTTACTTTCCTGCAGAACCATACCAATGCATCCCCTCACCTATCCACACCTCGACTTACTGCACCCCGAACCCGAAAACACCCTCAACCCCGTCACATGCCTCTTCCTACCTGCAATACCACTTGGAAAGCAGCTCGGTCCCAACATAAACACCTTTTGAACCATTGCAGTCGCAGCAGGAACTGTTGAATGCAACTTGCCTCTCGAATTCAGGGCGTGCTGCTGATGGTATGCCTGCGTCGGGGCCACGAGTATCGTAAGCCCGAAGTCAACGTGTAACCTGCGTCTTTCCTGTGCACTCCTCGGAATATATGTGGTTGAACTGGGGGACTGTAAGATTCTTTCTCTCAGGAGTTGAGTTATGCACACCTAGGACCTAGGAGTTTCGAAGTGGTGGGCTTCTGGTCCAGGTTCATGCAGGTTGGAGATTTTGCCTTTCAGGGTTTAGGGTTTAGTAAGCCAAGGGTTAGGGTTTTCCATCGTTGCAACCCAGCAGCGCAATCGCGCCGGCACCGGCAACCTGCACGGACTCTGCATGTGCGGGGACGCGCCCCTTAGCTACTCCGGCTCCGTGCAATGCTGGAAGTAGGCTCGCAGGGAGCCAGAGAGGCGAGCCCGGAAGAAAAAGTCCGTGCCAAGCAGAATGATTGGGTGGGGCGTGTGACCTTGGGGCCGAAGGGCTTTAATTGTTGCTTTGAGGTTCAACTGAAACCCTATCTTTTGGCTTTAGGCGCATGGGTCGTGGGAAACCACCGAACTGGAGCCTCAAGCTTCCCGGTTCCGAACTGACAAACATCGAAGCCCCGGAAGCGGTTTGGGTTCAGGGCGATGCATCGGCAACCGAAAGGCTGCAGAGCGAGGATTTCACGAGTAAAGTTCGGTGAAAGTCCCCACTCTGTGAGACTGCCCCTTAGACTTCGTAGCTGAGTTAAGCCTAACTTGTGCCACACACTTGAGGGCGAACCCTGCTAGGCAACTCGGGGAGAAGGTAGGGGAATAAGGATTCCAGTGGAGGGTGGCTGAGTTTGGCTCAAGGAAAATGACGTCAGAGCCGAGAGCAAAGGACTACCGGACATGGTGATTCAGAACTAAGCCCCGAACCGTAAACCTATTGCACTTAAGAAAAACCGTAGACCTTAAGCCCTGAAACTTAACCGTAATGCTTCGTGTCTGGCGACCTTCCGGAGAAGAGCTGGCCGCAATAAGTGCTGAAGAGTTCAGGTATGGACATGCTGTGAAGAAGCGCTTGCGTGAACTGCATGGCTTCCCGGTTTATCTGCAAAGACTTGTGCATGAAGGTAGGGTCTTGGCTGATGACGCCAAGCTGGATGGAGCTATGGATTTGCAATTGGTGCTATGGACCATCTCCTGCTTACCGCAACACCTCAAATCTAAAGCTGCAATAGATCTGGTATATGCGGCTCACAAGAATCATACTCACATTGTCCGATGCTTGCTGGATGCTGGTGCTGATCAAGAATGCAAAGACGACTCTGACATGACGGCCCTAATGTTTGCATCTGGGAGTGGTCACTCGGAGGTTGCACGTCTACTGGTGGAAGCTGGTGCTGACATGGAGTGCAAAGAACACTCCGGCTTGACGGCTTTAATGCTCGCATCTAAGAGTGGTCACTTGGAGGTTGCACGTCTACTGGTGGAAGGTGGTGCTGACAAGGAGTGCAAAGACGGGTTTGACATGACGGCCCTAATGCTCGCAGCTGAGAGTGGTCACTTGGAGGTTGCACGTCTACTGGTGGAAGCTGGTGCTGACAAGGAGTGCAAAAACCGGTTTGACATGACGGCCCTAATGCTCGCAGCTGACAGTGGTCACTTGGAGGTAGCACGTTTGCTAGTGGGTGCTGCTGCTGACATGGAGTGCGAAGACCGCTCCGGCGTGACGGCCGTAAATGCTCGCATTAAGAGTGGTCGCTTGAAGGTAGCACATTGGCTGGTGGGAGTTGGTGCTAACATGGAGTGCAAAAACCACTCCGGCATGACGGCTTTAATTCTCGCATCTGGGAATGGTTAGTTTTAAGGGGTTTCTAGGGTTTACAGCGGCTGAATTCAAGAATCAGGGGACTTAGCAAGTAGATTTCACAGAGAGTTTCAAGTGCAAGAACTGTGGCTCCATTACCTGTAACCTGGCTCATGCGCTAGCTGAAGCCCCCTTAGCGTTTCGTATTAGGCTTTAGGGGACACATTCAAAGTCCATGAGTACATGAACGAATGGGACACGGCATCCCATGCAGTCGTTCTCATGACTCGAAGACTTGACTTTCCGTTTGGGCTAGGGTTTAGGGTTTAGGGTTTAGGGTGGGGTGGGAGCTTGAGTGTTCCGGGGTACCAGGCAATACGAGTGGCCCCGCTGTTTGGCACAAGCTCGAAGTTCGCGCCCGCCAGCTGTCCCCCACTTCACACTCAAGCCATGGATGCACATCAATGCAGGTTCCAAAGAAAGTTTCGGAAGGCACCCTCAGTCTGGGGGTGGGCGCTGACCTTCCATTCGTAGACCTTCTTTGTGCTCGTAGTACAAGCAGCATTTTACTGTTGCAGGTATGGGCAGGTATGGATGAAACCCTAAACCCTAGAGAAGTCTCGCAATCGCAATCTCCGCCAGTTCCTGCATGAGAAGCCCATCGCGGCGGACTTCAAGTGCCCTCTTGGAGGGCTTCCTATGACCGACCCAGTTGTGGCAGAGGCATCTTGGCTGATGTTTGTTGGTGTTATCTTCAGGGATTGTGGGAGCTGGTATGTTTGGGCTTTCTTGCCGAGTTTAGTTGGAGTTTGGGTTTTGGTCTTGACGGGATTCCTATATAAGTACTGTGGGGTGTATTTTTCCTACGTCGGTACATGAACCCAAGGGGACTGGAACAGATCTGCATTTAAAGCTGACTCTGACTGTTCTTTGCAGATTGAAGTATACGGTGTTCCCTGTCTGTATTTTGTGGAAGATGTAGCTAGTCGCCCGTACTTACCGTCGTCCACTGGCTCAAGAAAATATGCGTCTGCATTCTGGCTGTTCTGCCTGTAAACATAGGTTATCAGCCGTAGGTCTCACTTCGTTTGTAGATCGCGATGGATGCTCCCGTAAATCCTGCAGGTATTCCCGCGATAGACATTTCCGCGGCTCGCGTCGATACCGAGGATCTCAATTCTCTTCCTGCCATGTCCGTCCAAGACGATGGCACGGATCAGGTTGTCCCCGGTACCCGAGAGGGTGGCCAAGTTGTTCCTCTGACGGCAGAGGCCTTGGCCGTGATGGCCCAGACAGATCCCCGAAGAGGTGCACCAGGAGCGGTGTCAGAGTGGGCCTATGTGTCAAGCCCAGCGCACCAGCTCGCATCCCTGGCGGGATCGCCTCAACAGTATAATTCGGCCCAGTATTCACCCAGCGAGATCAGAAACGTCGCGAACTACTATCAACAAAATGTCCTTGCACCGACCGTGCAACAGGCAGTCCATGTGCATCAAGTAGACACAGGACCAGCCGTTGCAGCTGAAGCTGAAGCACGCCACAGATTGATCATGGCGGAAGCAAACAATTTGCACAGGGAGCAATTCAATCAGCTTCATGCACAAGCGTTATCCGGTGCTGCCCAACTTCGGTTGGAGTTTGCCCAAGCGGAAAGTCGTCTGCAACAGAAAGAAGAGATGCTTCGAGCAGCCGGCGAAAGCATGGCTAACAAACACAGCGATGAGTTATCGCAGATGCGACGTGAAGCCATAGACTACAAGCTCAAGCTTCATCAGGCTGAGGTTACAGTCTCGGACGTCGTAGCCCAAGCTGAGAGAGAGTTGGCTAATCGAAGTCGGGCTAGCCAAGATACCGTTGCAGTCATGAATGGCGAACTAAGCCAACTCAAGTCTGAGATGGGTGCATTCATGCAAGTGCATCGCCAACAGGCTGAGTCGATGACGAAGCTTGAACGCACCAATGCGGAGCTTCGTGATCGCCTGGCGAAAGCCACGGCATATTCACCAACTGTCGTAGGAGACCAGTCGCCCATTGAACACCCTATTCACACCCCTCCGGGTCTGGGTAAAGTAGATGGTGGTCCGCCAGGCGGAGGTGGAGGTGACTCGCCTCCCGAAAGCGACGGCGACGGGGACGAGCCCGAAGACGATTCCCGTGACAAGAAGAAGAAAAAGAAAAAGGACAAAAAGAAGAAAAAGAAAAGAGACTCATCTGATTCATCATCATCGTCGTCTATTTCCCTATCCAAGAAGGACCTCCTGAAGATGCTTAAGAAAGTCGCTAAGTCTAAGAAGGACAAGGACGATGACGAGGAAACCGAGGCGACAAGGGGAAAGCCTAAGGTCAAGGAGGCTGAAAAGATTGTGTTTCCGAAGTTTCCCCAGCCAGAGAACTATCGCAACTGGAGGCTTCGCGCACGCGAGGCCGTGGTCGCCGCCTCTGACCGTCCCGATGAGGCTTTCGAATGGCTCGGCGAAGTGTGGAAGGATGACACCACGGAAGAGTCCCTTCGTGATCCTAACGGATTCACAACGCTTGATGCGAAGATCCTCTCAGCGATCACAAACATTCTGGAAGGTGATTTTGCTCGCCAGATTGACACTTTTAAAGAGAGGGAAGGACACGAAGGACGGTTAGTTCGTGGCCGTCAGATTCTACATAAGCTTAATGCTTATTTGTCGACCAACGCACTCCATGGGTCCGTTTACGACATGGAGGATCTGCTCAACGTCGTCATGCTTAACGAGAACCTTGTGCAATTCGTGCGTAACTGGGTTACTGTTCTCTCAGGCATGAAGAAAGCACCTGCTGACGATGTTTTGCAACCCTTGTTTCATAGACAGGTTAAGAAGTGTAAGCTTTTGGCGCACGACGTCGCCATCTATGAAAGGGCAGTAGACGGCACACAGGAGAAATCCTACGAGTATCTGTACAATGCCGTTAACCGGGTCATCAAGATCAAACGGCTTGAGCGCAACCGGGAACGGATTGCAAGGCAGGCCGCAGCAGGTATGCCATCGGCGCCCGCACCGCTAAAGCGTGTGCCCAAAGGCTTCTGCATTGACTTTGTTCGGAACGGCTCGTGCAACAAAGAGAAATGTTCTTATAAGCATCAGATGCCCGAGAAGCCACGTGGTAGGACCCCAAGCAAAGGTAAAGGCCGAGGCAAGTCGCCCTCCGGAAGGGGGAGCCCATCTCCTGGGAAGATTAATGCCGAGTGCAAATTCTTCAAGCATGGTAAATGCAACAAGGGTGACAAGTGCCGTTTCATCCACAAAGGCCAGCCTTCTGCTCCAGCCACTGGCAGCGGTAGAGAGTCTAGCGGTGAAAGGAAGAGTAAGAAACAGAAGAAAGAAAAGAAGCATAGGAAGAAGTCTCGTTCCAGCTCTAAGGGTTCCAAGAGCAGTGGAGGCTCCAAAGGGAGCAAAGGCTCTGGGAACAGTAAGGGCTCGGGGGGGCGGAAACCTAAGACTTCGCTTCCAGCCGCCGTTTGCCTCTTAGGCGCACTTGTCGCAGGTTCGGCATCCCAAGCCGATGCACACGCTTTCCGGAAGGAAATGCCGAACTACGCTGACTCGTGCACGAGCGCCGCTCATGTTGCTTTGGCGTCTGTAAGATTCTCGAACGCTCCTGAGTATCATTACATTCCCACGCCCGTGGAGAGTTCCAACTGGCGTGAAGTTGAAATCGAACCGAGGGTTTTCAGTGAAGAATTTCCTGTTAACTACAAGCCCAAAGCTGATGGGCAGGATGTTCGGGATGCTTTGGCAACAGCTAAGATGCTGAGGTCAACGATTGAAGGAATGCATCAGGGTGCGAATCCCGCGTGTAAGTTCAAGTGTAAGACTGAGTTCGGTTGTTCCCATTGCATTGCTCCCGGCATTTGCGTCGGATGCCCTGCGAAGGGTAACAAGTCAGATCCCGTGATTGAAATGGAATGGATTGCCGACACTGGCAGTGCTCAGGATCTGATTTCTAGGAACGTTCTCGGTGATGTAAAGGATTTCACATCGGATCGACCCATCAACATGATTACTGCAAATGGTCCTAGCTATGCTGACAAGCAATGCAAAGTTAGGATTCCTTCGATCAATACGACCGCTGAACCATATGTTCTTCCCGATTCACCATCCGTTCTTTCGGTTGGACAAAAGTGCATGGAGGAAGGGTTTGACTTCATCTGGAGAGCTAATTGTAGACCTTACTTCAGGGACCACAACGGGAACAAGATTTACCTTGATGTGAAGGACAATGTGCCTTACCTGAAGTCCTGGAAGGAAAACATCGCGCTCCCTGCGCGACGCAGTCCAGAGCCCAGCCTTCCTGCACCGCCGGCTGAAAAGCCTGGCAAGTATACTGAGGAGTCAGAGACCATTGCAAAAGAGTTACTTGAGAACCTTGACTTTCAGTGTAAGTCTTGTCTGAAGCTACTTCAGTCCATGAATTGCAAGCCTTCAAAGAGCAATCGTAAGTCGATCACGAATCGCAAGGGTGGCACCGACGGAAACGTTGAGTATCTTGCGCTTGGCGCTTTCGCTCATGGTGGCGTTCAGGGCATCACCAACAAAACTCAGAAGTATGCCCATTCTACCCAATACATCAACGCATTCCTCCAAAACCATGGAATGACAGGTGATTGCTCATCAGTTTGCATCAATCATGGTTCATCAGTCAAAGTTCACAAGGATGCTCACAATCTGAAAGATTCCACGAACTTCACTATCAGTCTTGGCAGTTTTGAGGGCGGCGAACTTTGGGTTCACGATCCCGCTGCCCGAAAGGGAGAGCACAACGTAATAACTCAAAAGGTTGGGTTGAAGACCTTGTATGGAAAGAAGCGTGTCTCCCACAACAAGCTTGTGAAGTTCGATCCCAAACGTTTCCACTGTGTTCTACCTTGGAAGGGGGATAGATGGAGCATTACAGCGTACGTCAACAGAGCTGTCCCCAAGCTTCAGAGCAATGAGATTGCCAAGCTTCGGAGTTACGGGTTCAACCTCTCTAAGCGTACAGCGATTCCTGCCCTCGCTCCCGATTCCGAGGATGAACGTCCGCTTGAGGACCTTGTCACACGAGGTTCTGCGATTAGGCCATCTGAGCCTAGGACCAAGCCTAAGGTCAAGATTAGGAATTCGGATAAAAAGAAAGAAAATAAAGACCCCAAGTCCGATGTAGCCGAAGATGCCTCCAGCAAAGCCGCCGATGAGTTCGACAAGATTCTAGAAGATCTTGAAAGATCAGGAGCAAAAGAAACGGCCGAGCTGGATGAGCAAGAACATCTCAGTCGCATGATCGATGAATTCGGCTCAGACATCGAACCTGATGAACCGCCCAAGCCGGATCTTGGACGACCTCCTGATGGCGGAGAGTCTAAGGTCCCAGATGGGGAGGGCAGTTCTGATCCCAAAGTCACCAAAGGAATTGAAAAGCTTAAGAAGGAAGCTACTTCGTTGCATCATCTCATGACACACATCCCTAAGAATCCCTATTGTTCGGTATGCAATCAGGCTAAGATGTACAAGGCCCCGGGTTACAAAACCGATGGCTTTCGTTCCGTCGAAGCCACCAGCTTCGGTGATCATATTACCGCCGGCCATGTGGTGATCTACAGGGATAATTATGAAGTCATTGAAGAAGCTAGGTTAGCTCTCGTGATCAAGGATGTGGCGACAACTTTCATGTATGCGTATCCTTCTGCGCTCAAAGATGAAATGGAGTGTAAAGCTGCGCTTCAGCACTTTGTCTCGAGTAAGGATAAGGTTGGAGTCTTCTACAGCGACAACGCAAAGGAGTTGGAGCGTAGTGCTAAGTCTCTAGGTTGGAGACATGAAAAGAGCAAGAAGTACATCCACCAATCCAACTTGATGGCCGAAAGGGCAGTCCGTGCTACCACTGAAGGTACCAGATGCAATCTGTTGCAGGCCGGATTGTCACATGTTTATTGGCCACAAGCCCTCGAGCATGCATGCACAGCATTCAACATTTCTCACCCTAACGGGATTGAGTATGCGCCCTGGTATCGTAGATTCGGGGCAGCCTTCCCTGGCAAGACTCTTCCTTTTGGATGTCGCGTTGATTATTGGGTCGGACCCAAAGCTCAAAGAAAGAATCGTCCAAGGTTCGAGCCAACATCCGAACCCGGCGTGTTTCTCGGCTATCATTTCCAGCCTGGTATGAAATGGAAGAAGGAGATTGTTGTTCTTCCCATCAAGGACTTAAACAGGAATGATTTCCACGAGTGCTTGAAGCCCATCGTTGCTAGCCAATTCAATGTTCCCGAGGGAGACTTTGTGTTTCCTATGAAGGAGCGTTACGAAAGGGTTCGCTTGGGGCACGCCTCTGATGCCCTTGAAGGTCCAGACAACACCCCTCTTGAAAACCAGGATGCCGAGATGTCGGAGGAACAAAGAAAGGATGTTGAAGACGCCGACCGAAAGGTTGAGCGACCTAAAGTCATTGATCCCGTGAGTGGTAAGTCTATAGATTTGCCTGAGGGAGGTCGCTACTATGACTCGGGGGGAACTCTAGGTAGGCGATACGGGGGGACTAGAGGTTCCACCAAGCCTGACGATATTCCCTCGCATCTATGGGTCAACATGTCAAAGAGCCAAAAGAAGAAGGCAATTGATGAAGCCAACATGCGTGCTGCGCTCAGAGAGATCGACGACGACGATGGCCGAGGATCGAGCAAAGATCGGCCCGCTGGCGCGGCGTCTCGCATGCAAGATGCTTGGGGCATCAACGGTAATCATCTAATTAGATATCATTTCAGACCAAGGAATGAATTGTTTTCTCCTGACCTTACCGACTGCCCGATTGATCTCAGTAGGATCTCCAATGCCCGTTACACCAAGATCATTCCGTACAAAGGAGATAGCATCATCGAGGACGAAGATGATTGGCGTAACGTTAGGCGGAGAAATAAGAAACTTCGGTTTAAGTGGATTGGTCAAACCACTTTTGAGATCAAGCCTGCCAAAACTCCCACTCCTAACGGAGATGGATCCATCCCAGCCATGCCTGTCACACAAGAGCATGATAATGAGCATAGGGAAAAGTTGACGTGCACCCCGCCTGTGTCCTATGAAGAAATCACGGATAAACTGGCTATGGTTGCTAGACCGGTCAACAAAAAGGAACTTTCCCAAAACCCTAAGGCTCAGGCTTCCCTTGATGTCGAATGGGAAAAGCTCATGACTAAGAAGGCTTGGGACATGGATTCTGTTCGGGAGTGGAGCGACGTCTCCACGCAAGCCCAAAAGGGTGGACGCAAAGTCCACGTCGGTAAGATCTTCGAGATCTGCGTAGAAAAAGGAAGCGAGCTCCCTGCTGGCGATCCCTTAAGAAAATTCAAGGGCCGCACTGTGTTCCAGGGGAATAACGTTCGCGACGAAAGCAATGATACTGCATTGTTCAGTGAACTTGGATCCAGCCCTGCCACAATGGAAGCTGGCAAAACCCTGGATGCCTACGGGCACATGCCTGGGAATGTGTGTGAACAGGCCGACGGCAAACAGGCCTATACACAGACCAAGCTTAAAGGGGTTGAAACTTGGGTTAGGTTGCCTAAGGAGCGCTGGCCGAAAGGTTGGCATGGTAAGTTCAGTGATCCAGTTGTTAAGCTTGTGTTAGCGTTGTATGGACACCCAGATAGCGGAGGATTCTGGGAGCAGCATTGCGAAAAGATGTTGAAAGAAGTCGGATTTCATCTTGTGTTTCCGGCGGCTTGGCCTTCAGTGTTTTATCATCCTGATCTCAAGTTGTTGCTTGCGGTTTATGTCGATGATTTCAAGATGGCAGGACCAAAGCAAAACATGGCTAAAGGATGGGAATTGATAGCTTCTAAAATCGACATGGACACTCCTGCTCCGTTGGGCAGATACTTAGGTTGTGAACATGTGTCCACTGCCACGTCGCTTGAAAAAGCTGACCATCCCTTTGCTCATGTGTTCGACAAGAGCATTCCTGATCCTGCTGCCAAGCCCGCATCGGCTGCTGCCGTGGAGGATTACACGGAGTATTATCCGGAAGAAGGTGTTGTCGTGAGGCACCATCTTCAACCCCGCAAGGCTCTATATAGTCTCAGATCAGAAGAAGCTCAGGCGATGAACCTTGGCAAAACACGACTCACTGAAGTGAAGTCCTTGGTTTCAACAAATTCGCTTGAAGAGGTTTGGGACGAACATGGTCAGAATAGAAAGCGGGGGGAACTATGGGTTGGTTCCACTTATCTTTTGTCAAATCAACATTCCCGCGCATCTGCACTTGCTGCTGTCAAGAAAGTGCGGGACCAAACCAAAGCCAAGAGAGCTGCTAGAAAGCAGGCCTTCTATGATGTCAATCAGCTTGACGAGGGCAAGGGCTGTATGACTGCGCCCACTAAGCAAGTCATCTATGATATGAGTTCCTTCTTGCAACAGGCCATTGATCGCTACAAGGAGTTAGCAGGCCCAGAGTTTCAGAACCTGAAGAAGGCAACTACACCGTTCTATGATGATAAGAGTGCTCGCCCAACGGAAGCTGAGGCAGAGGCCAAAGGCAAACTTGCTCCGATAGCAAGTCGAGTTCTCATGAAACTGCTCTTTGCAGCAAGAATGGCTCGCTTTGATCTTCTTAGAGCTGTTCAGGGCCTGGCTAGTCGGGTTACCAAGTGGTCCGCCGATTGCGATAAGGCGTTGCATCGTCTTATGTGTTATGTGCAAACTACATTGCATTACAAGATGTCTGGCTTTGTAGGCGACAGCCTTGATAAGTGCAATCTTTGGTTGTTCGCTGATTCAGATCATGCAGGTGAGCACGACAATCGCAGCACATCCGGTGGATTCCTGGCTTTAGTCGGTCCCAACACTTACTTTCCGCTCAGTGCGTTCAGTAAGAAACAGACAAGCACAGCACTTAGCAGTACTGAAGCTGAGGTCGTTTGTGCAAATGTGTCGCTGCGTGCATTGGGACTTCCTTCATCCGCACTTTGGAGCGTACTCCTGAACGCGGGGGGAGATACCAAGCAGCAACACGCCTCTCTAACGAAAGGCAAAACAATTGATCTTTCTAAGGTCCCAGACAAAGAAGTATCCAAAATCAAATCAACAGGATCGCATCGTTTGCCTGACGGCAGGCACCTCTGTGTTCACACAGGAGTATCAACGATACCCGAACCCTCTGAGCTGACCAGTCATCCTTTGAGAGACGTGTGGGTTCAGAATAAGGGGAAGTGGACTAGAATTGAGGAAGCCGTTGCCTGGGAAGAGCTACATAACGCCTCCTATTCAGTGCAATGCGATACCTTAATCTGCATCTACCGAAGATCGGCAATGGATTATCGTCGCTTCGCGGAAGCTGAAGCAGAGATGCATAAGGAATTAGCCGGGATCAGGGATTCGGGGGGCGTTGACATCGAGAAACTCGCCCCAACGTCTGGTAGCAAAGACATTGGACTTATAGCCTGCATGCCGCATGCTATTGAACCAATCGTTCTGGAAGACAACCAGGCCACCATTAGGATTCTTGAGTCCGGTAAGTCCCCAGCATTTAGACATGCCGACAAAACCCAAAGAATCAATCTCGGTTGGATAGCAGAACAGTTTCGAAGAAAGCATTGCAAAATGGCATATATTAACACCCTGTTGCAAGCTGCCGACATCCTAACCAAACCCTTCACCAACCTGGAGAAGTGGACAAGAGCCCTTGAGCTCATGCGCATTGGCCCTGGCAAATCACGAGTCAGGAAAGCCACGGCCGCACCACAGCAGCCGGAAGGCGTGCTCAAGAGGCCCGAAGCAAAGTGCAAAACTTTGGTTATTGAGGTTGCTTTAGATGGTGTGTCTTTTATGAAGTCGATTGATCAACAGAGTCATCCTTCAGTCAGTTGGGTTACGGTCAATGGTATGGACGAGATCAATTCTGTTTCTGCTAGAAAAGACCTTCTCAACACGGCTAAAAAGTTCCGCAAGGGTGGAGCTTCTATCTTGGTTTGGCTTAGAATTCCGTCGTCTTCCCAGACTCATCAGACAGCCTTCTCCCTCCTAGCGGACGGGATGTGCAGCAGTGAAGTCAATAGGAAAACCTTCAACAAAGCTTGGGCTTCGTTCGTTGATTTATCCACTGGATTAGATTCGTTGAGATCTGATTATGTTCTGATGTCTGATAAGGACAACCCTTATTTCATCAGTGATAGAGTCCAGAAGTGGCTTCTGAAACACCAGCTCAACGACAAGTCTTTTGACGCCTGTGGAGTCAACTTTACGGGTCCTGATGGATTGATGGCGCGTGTTCCCATCACCTTAAGTACAAATGTTTCGCACATAAGAAGTGTGTTCGCCTCTTTGCAGTGTAGTGACAGGGACAACCATAAGAAGTGTCGTAGCTCCGACAGTCCTTATCACTTGCAAATGAGCGAGAGGATTATTAAGTCCTACGAAGAGCACTGCATTGAATTATATGCTGCAAAGTCGTCTGCCTTGGTAGCCATCAGACATCAAGCACCTTTGGTACCCGTGTGTTCTCGCTCCCGTCTTGCTTACGCAATGACCAGCATTCCGCATTCTCTCGAGACGATCCGTGAGTCGGATGCCAGTGAGAGGGCCGAGGAATTCCGTCTCGCCCTCCAGGATCCCGATCGCCTCGCTGACGGGTTGGCAGGTCTTACGAAGCCCGCGGCCTTCCGCGACATCGCGAAGTTCATCAAGGAACCGACGGAGAGTGATGACCACATGGCACTTTTCTTGAGGTGCATTCCGGTGCATGAGTGGCTCGATCTGCGAAAGCAGTATCCTCACGATCGATGGACCACTCTTTACGAGGTGTGGCACGCCGAGCGTGGTGTCAAGGCACCTGATGACAAGTCGGCTACTGGTGCCCTCGTTCATGACGCCTCCCTAGACGGATGGCTTTCGATCCTCATTGACTTTTTGCGCGACTTGGCGACCCTCGGGTGGAGCACACGAGCATCCTCAGCCTTTGACTCTACGAGGATGTATGACTTGTGTCATCGCTTCACCCTCCTAACGGAAGGGTTGGGAAAACACCCACTGTTCCCATCGAGCGTGCGGTTGCTGAGCGGGCTCTTTACGCCCTCGCTCCAGCGCATCGCACCGCCGGCGGACGAGAAATCGTTCGCGCTCGTCGTGGGCGACAGCTCCCTGGCCTTTGTGCAATTCCAGGGATCACGGGTTGTCACAAAGCGCACGTTCAATGATGAGCTGCGCCAGGCACTTGCAAACGAGCCAAGGAACTCCGGCTCGGAGGTATCAATGCTTTGGGGGCAGGGTCTTGGTCACATCTATGACCGGATTGTCACCTTGCTCCGCAAGCACGAACCTCGTCACCCGGAAGGGTTTGACATTTTCATTTCGTGGACTGGCAACGACGTCTACGGCAAGTGGGGCTACAAGGCTTTCACCTGGCACCACCAGTCGCCGTGGGTCAAGGAAACGGCCGAGATGGCCCGAAAGGCCTTCGAGTGGCCGATCAAGCAGCTCAAGAAGGTGCAAGACGACGTCGTCAAGATCGCCGCCCTAAAGGACCGGCCTGGCGTCAACTCAGTGACGCTCATCACAGGTCCGGAGAACGGGTTTATGTACGGCCTCCCAGAGGAGTACGATGAGGAGATGACCCGCCACGCGAAAGTGTTGGCAGAAGCAGGTGTGAGGCTGGTCGACCCGAATCCGATTTTGGGTGCTACCGACCGCCCGGACAAGTTCCACACCAACTTCACGGCCGACAACGTGGCAGCGGTGGTGAGCTGGTACAAGTCGTTGGTCACAGCAACGATGACAGACCTACGACCTGAGCTTATCGTCAACCGCCGAGAGGTGGTCTTCTTTGAACATTTTCACCTGGCCAAGCCGGACGCGCGGATTACTGTCCCACCGCTGAAGGACATGCACGTCTGTGCCGACACGCGGCAGGAGGAGGGGCCAGACGTCCGGCGGGACGATGAACAAATTGTCCTAAGCGCACCTCTGCTCGCCGCGCGACAGGACCTCCTGTCGACTGAGCCTGAGGAGCTTACCGACACTGATCGAGCCCGGGTGCTGAGAACGTGATCCAGCGTACTGAGGACAACTCAGATCCTTCAGTCATGATCACCAAGCTCCAGATCGGCAGCGACGGAGAAGAGGCTGCCACAGATGAGGAGATCGCCTTGGCAAACGCCCTCGGCGTCTATGGTCTGGACTTGGAGATCGGTCGCACCTCTAACGAGGATGCTGATTCCAGCAGAATCTTCAAGGGCATTGAAGAGCTCAACGAAGAGGAACTCAGCAAGAGGCCTCGCTTTTACGCGAGGGGATCCGTCGGCATCCAGAACCTGATGAGGGAAATGCAATTGGAGGAAGCCATCAAACCGCCGGTACCTCCGAAGTCACGGCCCGCTGCCGCGGAGCCCAAAGCCACAGGGATGATGCCCTTGGCCACTATGGCTCATGCCGTGCCTCCTGCTGTGCCGCAGGGTGCATCCTCATCGTCGGCCACAGGCACGCTTCCACCCAAGGAAGTCCGTGGGAAGTCTGCATCCGGAGCCAGGCCCTCTGAGCCGTTGCAGCCACCGCCACCGAAGAAGATGCCAATTACCGCTGTGAAGTCGGCCCCAACTCCGAAGGCGGAGCCTGCTGCCAGTGCCAAGGCAGAAGCTTCACCTCCCGGAAGGGATGGTCAATTTTGGTTGTCAGGCTTGGATCTGCCACCCTTTGCATCTGACCATCGCCATCTCAGCGAAAGGCAAGCGTTTCGCACTTGGCAAGAAGTGTGCTTTCATCCTAAGAGGCTTCACCAACAAGCCGGAGTATGGGGACCGCACACCGACGGTGACGATCCGCCGGAACGACCTATCCATGGACTGGGAAGAGTTCATCGATGCTCTCAGTCAGATCTGGAATGGACTTAGGGTCTCCCAGATCTTCGAAGTCTTTAAGACTCCAGTCGATGGGAAAACCCGCTACGAGCTCTACATCCAAAAGCACAACAATCAAGAATTTGACGTGCTTCGAGCTCGGGCGATCCATGGGCATTGGTCGGGACTTTTCAGCGGCGAGACCGAGCTTGCCGACATCCACTCCGTGGTGCATTCTTTTGTGCCATGGGACGCCAGTCTAACGACTCGGCCTGCTATTCATCCTTTCGACATGTACTCTCAGGAGTTCGTTGATTTCCCCTGCAAACTTGGCTACCACGGTACCTTCATGCGGCACTTCCCAGACATCATCAGATACGGGTTGTTGCCAGGTGGTGCCTCGCTCCACGAGAGTGGTAGCAGAGCTTTCGTCATGATGTCAAAGCTTCCAGAATGGGAAAGAGATGACAACGCAGGCCTGCGCGAGGCGGCGGACGTCGAGTTCGCTATCGATCTCCAAATGGCTGTTTTGGATGGCCTCAGGCTATTCGAGACTCGCTCCGGGGCACTTGAGACGCCCGATTGGGTGAGCAATCGCTACCTGATCTACGCTTATCAGCGTGGCACGGCCGAGCCTGTGTGGGTGAATCCCGCATACCAGGCGTTCCGTCGCAATATTGACTCCGCACTAACGTGCTGGAACAAGGATGGCGGCCGCAAGTACATCTTCGGCCCGGACCAGTTTGCTATGGAGCAGTACAATTGCTTCTTGGACTTGCTGGACGGCGCGGAGAACTTGACCATTGCTGAGTGGGCTCCAGTTGCCATCAACTGCAAGACCCCTTTTCGTGTCTCTGCTAGCACCCTTACTGAAATTGGCGATGAAGTGATCGAGCGAAGACAGACCAACGACCAGCTCGTTGGAAACTTCGATGGATCGCTGGGGATTGGTATCCATGTGTGGCCATCCATGGAAGGAAAGCGGATCAGGATCCGCGCCAGGATCGAGCCAAAGCACTGGATCAAGCAAGAGCTCGTTCTCTTCCCCGGGTACCATTGCAGCCAGTGCAATCACAAGTACATCGAGGGCATGATTTCCTGCCCGGGCTGCCAGCGTCGTCTCATCGAGATGACCGATCTTGCGATCATCGCCGAGCCCGACAGACTCAGGCGGAGCGCCGCCCGAGAGGGTAGGCAGGTCAACATCATCGACTTGCAACCATCTGGTGGACTCAATCGCCAGCGGGTGAAGATTCAGGGACCAGAAGAGAGGGAGCGCATCCAGAGCACAGCGTCAGGCATCCGCCAAAAGGTCCTCAATCAGCAGAAGCGTGCTGAGAAGCTCCACAACACGACTCCGCAGGGGCAATACAGCGTTGATCCTATCACTGCCCACAACTATGCCAAGATGGGTCTGAGCTTCCACACGGTCGAGGCGCTGCAACGCTTCGCTAACGTGAGGCTCCCGGATCCCCAGGGAAAAGGCAAAGGGCATGGATCTTCCACGTACTATGATGCCACTGGGAAAATCGCCCTGCTTTGGGTGACAGGCCAGCTTGAGATCGACCTCCTCACGGAGTGTCTGATTTGTTTCCATGATCGATTTTACACCATCAACGAGATTGCGGTTCTCATCAAGGCTGTGAAGTCGAATCAGCATGAGTTCTCCATTCTGCAGTATGACGGAGAGAAGTACATTGTCATGCAGAATGAGATCTTACCGATCATGGCCGAGCTGGCTACCTTTTTCCAGGCTCAGTTGCCTCTAAGCCGGACAAGGGTTGAGCGGGCTCACCCCAGTCTTCGCACCCAGAGAGATCTGCAGGTACCCGCTGAGGCGCAAGGGCTGGGCAAACGCCAGCTCAACGAACTCTTGGCCAACACGCCATACTATTGGCGGTACCAGCAGTACTACATGGACAAGCGAATCGGAGAGAGCGGTCACGTTCGTTTGACCACTTCGGCCCCAGCGTCCGAACGTCGCCCTCTGGTACCGCCTGCCTCTCCATCCAGGCGTGGTCGCAGCTCTGACGAGCGTGCAACGGAATCTACTGTTCGCAATCGAACACGTTCTCCGATTGCAAGGCACCGCCCCTCTGAGGTGCATATCAGAACGCATCCAGGAGATGCTGCAGGCTCCTCTACCGATCGCATTCCGAGAGAGCCGGCCATGCCGCCACCCAGACGGGTCAATCGCGATCCATCCGATTACATCAGCGATGCAGACTGGGACGCCATGCGTGCTGGAACTGGCTTTCAGAACCCAGCACCGGAAACGGATGCTCCCGCAGCTGCCAATGATGATACGGTGAGTGAGGTTCCATCGTCAGTTGTTGATCTCAGCACCAGACGCGAGTGGTCCGAGAACTACCGTCGTCGGCCTCATGACCCACCGACCTTCGGCGTTTTCTTCGAGACAAGGAATGTCTCCGACCGAGAGGTCCGGATGCGCGAGACCGTGGTCAATTTCTTTGACCAGCTGAGAGTCGCCGGGCTACTGTATCCCAACTTTGTTCTCGGCAACGACATCTCCGGCAACGTCATTGACCCGGCACTTGCCAGGCGCATGGAATGGCACAGGGTGGACATGTATCAGTGGGCAGTCTTCGCGGCAATGACCGAGGACTACATCCAGCCCACATCGGTGATCAACGTCATTCCGACACATGGGAACCCGCATGGTTTCACGATGCTGGACACATCTCACGTCCAGTGGTTCCTCTCAGGTTGGGTCCACGAGGTGTACAATTACAGGACCAACCGTCGTGACCGGATCTACTGAGGTCACATGAGCGAGGCCCATCGTGCCGAGCATGATCACCTCCCTAACGGGATGGTATTCTGAGATCTTTAGATGCCGTCTGGTTAGCTGTGAAGTGAGATTTAAGCTTCGGCACCGCCCTAACGGGTTGGTAACAGTCCAGCTCGTACAGTCTGCAAGGGCGCGAGACAAAGGCCGCTTAATTTACTTTTGTTTTCGAGTTGTTTTCGTTATCACAAAGTGATACATCTTCGACGGTCTAGCGACTAGTCTTTCCTTCCATCGCCTTCGCCTCCACCGTTGCACTAAGATGCGCGGGGGGTGTATTTTGTGGAAGATGTAGCTAGTCGCCCGTACTTACCGTCGTCCACTGGCTCAAGAAAATATGCGTCTGCATTCTGGCTGTTCTGCCTGTAAACATACTGTCTTGGTACGGGTGTCCGACGGTGTTGCGATGTGCAAGGACGGATACAGCTACGAGCGCTCGGAAATTACCGCATGGCTGCAGGAGCCACGCAGTGGAGTGTCAACCCCAAACCGTAAAAGCCTTCGTATAGCATCGAAAGGTATTCGTGTACGGCTAAGGGCATGACGAGCATTGACGGTCTGCTTTCAGGCCTGAAAACCGCAAGCCCAGCTCCCGAGCACCCGAACCTGAAGCCTGATAAAGGGGCCTGGAAAAGCGAGGTTTCGGGGTACATTGCAGCATAGCGAACTAGAGACTTGAACACAAGTGTTGAGACGCCCTCCCTCCTAATCTACAGGTGTCTAGCACACGGAAACCTTGGACATTCATATCCGAAACCTTACTTTCGGGCAAGAAGGCCCCCTTTGGAAAACCCCCGAAAGATCCGAAGCCGAAGGAATATAGAATCTTTATCTCATATAATAATTGCCTTGTAAAAGCCCCAAACCCTAGACCCGTGTAAAAACTCAACCCTGGTGTCTCGGGAGTACAGGATGTCAAAGTTTCGAGTTAATCAAGGAACAAGGCGGCTTGCAGGGTACTTTCAAAAATCGGCACAGACATGCAGATGGCTGCCAAGCAGATTGACGGAGCCCCTATGAAGTGCGAGCACCATCCTGACACGAGGAACTTTAGAAGCCGCTTTGCGCGCGCCCTCTAAGGCTTATAGGCATTCTAACGGTCATAGTGTTTCGTTTTGATTAAGAGCACAAACCCGCACAATAGCCATGATCTGAGCCTCCCTTCCCGCAGGTTGCCGACTGGCCATGTAAGAAGGAAGCGTCCGGCACGACAGATAATGCTCATGTATTGCTAAACTCGAAAACCCCAAACCATTTCCCAATGATTGCAGGGACCCTAAGCCCTAAACTGAACCTTGAACCCTAAGACCCTAAACCTAAGCCCTGTAAGCCCTCCCGATTCTTACACCAGCCGCAGGATAAGGCGATTTCACCTCGGACTCGGATGCCCATGTCTTCCAGGCCGGGACCTCATCACTCCCTGTTTTCAGGGCTTTGAGTGGGTAATACAGCGGCCTTAGTAAATACCTATACTGTTTTGGGGGTTCATTATTCAAACTATAGTATAGTATACCCCAAAAGCCCTGTTCTAATTCTCAAGCCCCTGTAGTATATAAACGGGATATATGTGGTTAGTCATCTGCTGTTTCAGTAACCGGAGCCCCAGAGACCAATACAATTCATTCCTCCGCCACAGCTGCCGGCGAGCCTCCAAGTAGGAGGAGAGGCACTTCTGATCCGAATTGCCCCGCACCTTGAGCCAATCCTGTCTACATGTATATATATATATATACACATATATATATATATATATATATATATTTATTTATATATATATATATATAGATATATATAGATATACATACATATATATATATATATATTACCACAACTGCAAGCCCGAAACTCTCAAGGCCTAAAGTAAAAGCCCCGCAGCTCTGAAGGCTGCAGTCAGCTACATGCAGTTCCCTTGAAGAAAGTTCGCGTTTCCACCGCTTCCCTCCTCCGTTTTCCTTGTCTTCATAAACTAGAAGCCAGAAAGTTGGAATATGATTATCCTAAGCCCTTTATGGTAAATTATAGGGGATCCTACCCTGAGACCATATTCCAACTTTCTGGAGTTCCCTTTAAGGTCTCCTTGCACTTTGTGCGGAAGCCCGGGGGGCTCCAACAGCCGAAAGAGCCGTGAAGCATCGCCACCGCGTTGCGGGTTTGAGGGCCGCTGAATCTTGAGTTCTCGGTTGATGATATATATCCTGCATTACCCATAGTAAGGAATATACCATAATTCCCATAGTTTAGGGTACCTAAGGTAGTGCAGGATTTTTATCATCAACCGTCTTCGCTCTGAAACACCTGCCTGGACCCCACAAGTATGTAGAATAATGGGCCTTTATAGGTTTTGGGCCATTACTTTACCTACTTTTGTGGGTTTGGGTGAACTGAATCGAAAGTAGGTGCAGACCATAGTAGGTCGTTTTGCCCCGGCATTTTCTTGAAAATGTCCCACCGGCGCTGAATCCTTAACGAAACCTAGCAGCTCGATTTCCGCTTAAGTGGCTTTCCTTAATGAAGAGAGGGATCCTACTGTTGATGATATGAATCCTGCAGTGCCCATAATAAAGAATGTACCATAATTCCCATAGTTTAGGGTCCTGAAGGTAATGCAGGATTTATATCATCAACCGAGAAGGATCCTACCACTTTGAGTCTAGAGCCGGATCCTTGGTGTATTGCAGAAAGGGCTCTTGGAGAAAACAGGGAGGATCAACCTTATGTCCAGGCTGGAAGAAAACGGTGATCTCAAAAAGGCGCGAAGAGGGATTGCTCTTGTTTGGTGCAAAACAGATCTACAACAAGACCGAAGGAGGTTTCGTGCAGGGTCTGGTTTACTTGCGGTCTAACTTTCCGGGTGATGCTGTTCAAAAGAAGGGTTTCTGTGTAGTGCAGGGTGTTCGGGAGGAAACAGAGCAGGTGCATCTTCACCTTTCACCTACGCGTTATGTAGTTTTCCTGAAGAAACGACAAGATTTCCTGAGACCACTACACCTTTCGAAACATGAAGTCCGAACCCCTATCACACTAACCTCTCAACTTTAAAGCCTGTAACCCATTATAACCCCAAGTCTTGTACCTAAACCCCACCCCAACCCTATACCCCAAACCCCATGAAACCTGCACGCGAATCTCCATGTCAACCTGAACCTCAGAGGAAAGAAGCATCCGGAATTTGGCCCCCCAAGACCCGGAGCTGCAAGGATCTAAGGTCTTAAGCACAGATGTAGGTACCCTACTTAGCGGATCATAGGGTTCAGGCTTTTGGGTTCGAGTATATGGTTGAGGCTCAGGGTTACAAATAAGGCAACCATGGTTAGAACTACTTATGATTCCGACAACGGTACTTATGACCAGCAGCTTGTCCTTACTTGCTCCCTTTCTCCTGTTTGACAGAGGTGGACTGGGAGTTGCCCTCAGGGTTCCTGTTGGGTTATAGTATAACATCCTCCCAGAACCTGCGTAATGACCCTTCAAAGGACCTATTGCGCCCTTTTCCTTCCGGCCCCAATATTTGGCGTTTACAAGGAAGTTCAAGCTGCAAGGCCGACATGCATTCTAGTAGGTTTTCGAGAGCCATGTTGGGCTATTTGGGATCTCGGGTTACCTATGATTGGAGCGATTTTGAAAGGCGATTGGCGAACTGAAGATGCTCTTGGGGAATCCGCCTGCCAAGGAGACAGGGTGGTAGCTTGGAAATTGTAAACTCCAAGTGCCCTAACTTTGTACTTCTCTGGTTCTTACGGAACTTAGTGTGTGATCCTGAAGGTTTAAACCCTAAACCCTCTTGGACAGTGGGTTGGTTGGGATCTTGCGGGTGTTTTCCATGCGCTCACACGCGCTCACGAGCACTTCATGAGCGGCTCTGCGTAAACATCCGAACTCGAGAGAATGGCACCGCTCGGAACTTCGTCATTGGCTCTGAGGCCCCTAAACCGAAGTAGGGTTTACGGGTTTAGGTTTAGGGTTGCCTCGGAAGCAGCAGGCCGCTGATGCCTGGGTTTAGGGTTTAGCGGTTTTGGGTTGAGGGTTTAGGGCCTTTGTTCGGAGGGCACTTTGGAGGTCACGAACACGCATCACGAAAATGAGCGGCCCCACTGTGGCGGCCCTGTGTTACAAGCAACGACACCGGAGCAGGCATCATAAGCATCAACGGTAAAGCGACTCGAAGCACGAGGATCAAATGGCCAACCCTTTTGCGGGTCACGACAGCTGGTATGCATCATGAGCTGCAGTGTCCAAGCACTTTCGATGAAGCATGAGTGGCCAGTTGTCCACACATCATGAGCATCAGTGCCCCAAGCATTTTGCGGCTCGCAACACCCGCAGCATCAATGACCACTCCGGACGCGCATCATGAGCATCAGGAGGCCGCCCTTTTCCAGGTCACGACACCCAGGCACGCATCAGGAGCATCAGCGGGCCAAGCAGTGGCCGAACATGCTGCTGGATTTTGAGAGGTGCACCTGATGCGTTTCCTGCATTTGGTGGCCCTCATACTGATGATGCAGTATGTCGTGACCTGCACAGTGCTCGGCTGTCGCAAAAGGCTTGCCAGCCACTGATGCTCGTGATGCGTTCTCTGGTGTGGTGACCTGTCACCAGGCCAGCCAGTGATGCTCGCGATGATGTGTGCCCGGTGTCGTGAGCTGACAAGCAATTAGAACGCATGCTCGGGTGTCAAGACCAGCAAAGCTGCGTGCCACTGATGCTCATGATGCGCTCTCGGCTGTCTAGACCTTGACTGTTTCGGATAAATTTCCAATTGAAGCCCGGTGTGGTAGGCTGCAAAGCTGCGCACCACTGATGATCATGCGCTCTCCGTTGCTCTCCAATGTCACGATTTTCAATGTTGCACACGAATTTTCCAGTGATGCACGCGCATCGTAACCTGCAAAGCGGTCGGTCACTGATGCTCATGATGCGCTCTCCATGGCTTTCCGACATGGTAATTTTCGATGTTTCAAAGCAATTTCCCATTGATGCCCGGATGTCGTCTACATGGCTCTCACACATCGTGATTTTCAATGTTTCAGAGCAATTCCCCTTGACGCCCGCGAGTCGTAACACTCAAAGCGGTCGGCCACTGATGCTCATGATGCGTTCTCCGTTGTTGTCCGACACCGTGTTTTTCAATGTTTCAGAGCCATCTCCCATTGGTGCCCAGGTGTCGTCACCTGCAAAGCGGTTGGCCGCTGATGCTCATGATGCTCTCTCTGTTGCTTTCCCGACCTCGTGGTTGTCAATGCTTCAGAGCAATTTCCAGATGATGCCCGGGTGTCGTATCCTGCCAAGCCGTCGGCCTGGGTGTCGTAACCAGCAAAGCAGTAGGCCACTGATGCTCACGATGCGCTCTCCGATGTCGAATTTCCTTGTGTATCGTGGCTTGCAAAGCGGTCGGCCACCGAAGCCCGTGATGCGTTCTGCGACATCGTGACCTTGAATGTTTCAAAGTGATCGGATGTCGCAGGCAGCTAGTGCTCATGAAGCGCTCTCCCACGGCGGGACTTTCAAAGGAATTACCCATTGATATCCGGGTGTCGTCACCTGCAAAGCGGTCGGCCATTGATGCTCATGATGCGTTCTCCATGGCTCTCCGATGTCATTATGTTCAATGTTGCAGAGCAATTTTCCATTGATGTCCGGGCATCGTAATGCAAAACAGTCGGCCACTGATGCTCATGATGCGCTCTTCAGCGTCTTGATATCAATTTCTCATTCATTCGATATTTCAGCTTTGTTTCCCATTGATGCTCTTGCGTCGTAACTTGCAAAGCAGTCAGCCACTGATGCTCATGATGCGTTCTCCATCGTGCACCGGCACCGTGATTTTCAATGTTTCAGGGCCATGTCCCGTGGATGCCCGGGAGTCGTCACCTGCAAAGCGGTCGGCCGCTGATGCTCATGATGCTCCCCATTCCTCTACGACGACGTTATGATTCAATGGTGCAGAGCAATTTCCTATTGATGTCCGGGCATCGTAACCTGCAGAACAGTCGGCCACTGATGCTCATGATGCGCTCTTCAACGTCCTGAATCTCAATGTTTCAGAGCAATCTTCTATTGATGTCGAGGTGTCGTAACGTGCCGGCCTTGTGTCGTAATTGATTGGCAAAGCAGTCAGCCACTGATGCTCATGATGCGTCCTCCATCGCGTACCGCCTCGTGATTTTCAATGTTTCATGGCCATGTCCCGTGGATGCCCGGGAGTCGTCACCTGCAAAGCGGTCGGCCGCTGATGCTCATGATGCGCTCCCCATTCCTCTACGACGACGTTATGATTCAATGTTGCAGAGCAATTTCCTATTGATGTCTGGGCATCGTAACCTGCGAAACACTCGGCCACTTATGCTCTTGTTTCGCGCTCCATTGCTCGCCGACGTCGCGATACTCAACTTTGTTGTCGGCCGCTGCTCATGACGCTGGCTTGAGAAGGGAGTTTCCGAAAATAGGGGACCCTCATATAGTACCTTCAATAGCAGGATCCTTATTAGAAAGACCTCAAAATACGGTACCCCTTAATTTTCGGAAACTCCCAGAAGGGGCTTGCATCTCGGGTTTACGATGCGGTCAGATCCAGTCCACTTCAGGACCGGCGACTAGGGGGTTGCCTAAACCCCTAAACCCCAAACCCTAAACCCTAAACACTGGCAGCGGAGGTTCTGGCAAGAGAACCCGCAATATCGAAAGCCTGAACCTTGATCCCTAAAAACTTAATTTCTGTAAAAGATGCCTCAGAGTCCCTATGCCCTATGCCCAAAAGCCCAGGCTCTTTCACAGCTGGAACCCAGAAGCCGCAGCCCTGAAGCCCCGAAGGAGGTAACGATCACATGGAAAGCCCCCGGACCGGAGCTAATCCCACGGTCGTTGGTCGCTGGACTGCTTGGCGAGGGGTTTAGGGTTTTGGGTTTAGGGTTTTGGGTTTAGGGTTTAGGGGTTTAGGGTTTAGGGTTTTAGGGCTGTTTTTTGAGCCGTAAAGTGAACCAAGGCTGAACACTAACAGCCCTGAACCCCGTGAAGACCCAGGTCATTGGAGCCATAGGCGCAACCTCTGGACCCTAAAATCTCAAGCCCTCAGCTCGATTCAGCCTTAGGCCCATTAACCCTAGGGATTTAGATATGGGAGTTTCCGAAAATTAGGGGTACCTTTTTGGGGTCCTTATAATAAGGATCCTTTTATTTATTGTCTAGAGTACTAATATGAAATTAGGCTCCCCTAATTTTCGGAAATTCCCATATCTCTCTTCGATCTGCTTCCCTTGCAAGTCCATTAAATTTCACACCCCTCCGATTTAACCCAAAACTTCTAAACCCTGAAGGAAGCCCAAACCGTGTGACCCCTGAGGCTCTCAAACCCCTTAAACCCTGGACCCCAAAAGTATGGAGAATAACAGCCCTTTATAGGTTTTGGGCCATTCTTTTTGCCTATTTTTGGTGGTTTGGGTAAACCCTGGACCATGTGATCCGTAAAACCCAGACCTCCACCTCCAGCCCTAGAGCCGCCTTTTGATGGAATCCCTAAGCCTGCCAGGGTTTTTTAGTAGCCAAGATGCCTGCAGGGATAAAGTAAAAGCCAGAAAGTTGGAATATGATTATCGTAACCCCTTCAAGGTAAATTGTAGGGGATCCTATCATTAGTTCCCTTTAGTAGCCAAGATGCCTGCAGGGATAAGGGAATCCTATTCCGCTGTAGTGTTTACAGCCTCGGTTTGGGAGTTAGGCATCGTATTTCTTGTTTGGTGGCTTAGGGTTTGAAATTTGCTCAGGCTGAAAAGGTTTTAAGGATTTAAGGGTCACCAGCCTCGGGTATAGATGGCACTGAATGGCAAGGCGCATCAACCTTATTGTAGTTCGATTTTGGTTTTGGTGCATCTTTGAAGCCGAAACCCCTGATCCCCGAAGCCTAAGACCCCATGATGCTCATAAGGCTTAAAGGCTAAAGCCACAATCCGTGAGGGCTTCAACCGAAATCCTACAATCCCTACACCTTATCCCCAAAGCCCTAAACCACACAGTCCTTGAAATGTAAACCCCACACTGCCCTAGACCACTTAATCCCCACGGCTTGAGCGCTGATAAAACCCTGGAAAGCTAAACTAAACCCTGGATGAAGAGTGCCGTAGAAACGAAACAAAACAAGGTAATTTCCAGGAAGAAAACAAAGAACACAACCATCACATGCGATCTCTTAAGCCCTAAACCCTAAACTCTAAACCCTAAACCCTAAACCCTCCTCCCTAAACCCTATAAACCTTAAACCCTAAACCCTGAACCCTAAAATCTTGTGCCTCGGAGTCTCCAAAGGTCATTTCTCCCAGCGATGCCTCGGACTCCTCGGATTGGGAGGCACCAGGGGGGAAGATGCCCCAACTCCTCAGAAGACCCGGGGCTTCTCGGGTTTAAGGAAGCTCATAGAAGTTGGGTTTTTTGCAGCTTGTGGCACATAGAAGTTAAATTAAGGTTTGATAAGGATTTCGGGTTTACTCATCGCCACCCTCATCATCATGATCTTCATCATCATCGTCATCATGGGTTGTCAGGCTTGATTGTGTGTCGGCCCGGGCTATCAACCCAAAGCCGGAACATGAAATCCTAGACCGACCCTAAATCCTAAAGCCTCAGCCGCCATGTCCGAAAGCCCAGAGCCAACGCCTGCGCGGTTTTGGGGTTGGGTTTAAAAGCCAAACCCAAGCCCGAAACCGTCAATCCTAAACCGTAAACATTTGGAGGTATTGTCGGAGCGCCAGACTGACGACACGAAGCTCCGGGCAGAGCAGACGGAGCCCGGGCTGCACGTCGGTTTCCAGGATGCCCAGTACTAGTACTACCCTTATTCCCTTTTTGTAGTCCTAGGTTCCTTATAAAGTTACCCAACTTGAAGGGGCGGGGTGTTTAGTAATCGAATACATGGTTTAGGAGATTTAGACAATCAGGTTAAGTTGAGTTACAAGTTCGTTAACATGAGTTATAAGTGCTGTATATATACTATGTTGTATGGACAACTTAGCAAGTCCGAGGCTTGAATTAAGAAGTGGAGCAAGCAGTTGAGTCACTTAGCCAAAAGCAGGGTGGAACTTATAAGTAAGATAGAACAAGTCTTTTAAGCAACTTGCCAAACTTAGATAACTTTGTGTAACTGATTTAGGTAAGTGGTGTAAGTTGTTTATTTGAAGTTGTTTTCCTGGCATTTGCAAAGCTTGAAACGGAAGCTTGCATGGAGATCTCCTGCCGCATGTATTCAGGATGCAATTGAAAATTGCATGGAAAGCTGCTGCATTGCATGTGTTGAGGACATGCTCGCATGCTTGCCTTCTGTGTATTGTGCATGACTCCATGCATTGCAGCCATCTATCGCCATTGCAGGGCCCTTGGCTCGCAGGCAGATTTTCAGCTCCGTCCTCCATCTCGCTTGCCCATCATGCCTTTGCAGTCGGATGTGCGAGAGCGGCTGCAGGCTTTCCTTCGAGAAGCCTCGGATGGCGACGGCCTTGTCCGAATCGTGGAGAACTGCTTGAACTACTTGAAGTCCAAGCATCTCTTGACCTCCATGAAGTTGGAGGCGAGCCTTGTGGGGATCCATCCCTGCAACCGGGATGGGTACGGAGTGAATCCACAAGACGTTCGTGATCTTGTGGACTCGATTGTCGATGTGGGCTATGTCCCCACACGTGTGCATGCGGTCGGTGTCGAAGTCGAAGGAGACTGGGTCCGGCAGTGGAACAAGAAGCTGTTCGAGTCAGCCCACGGTCTTCTCGGAAGCCTTGAGCCGGAAGCGATCAAGATCACTTCGATCTGCGGATCACATACCAATTGCGCTTTGCGACTTTTTCAACAAGGTGCAAGCCACGGCAACGAGGTCGTGAGTGTGGGTGGAAAGCTCAGCATGGAGCTTCTTCGTGCTCGGGATGCTTCGTTCCACGAAGCAGCTGATCAAGGCCTGACGTGGGACGTGATCTCCTCCTCCGTGGCGGAAGAGTTCCCAGAGCTGATCAGCTTGATATCCCGGTCAGGCAACACATCGCTTCAACGAGGAGAACATGAGCTACAAGTACTCCGTCGCATCCATTCCACGTACTACCGCTTGCAGACTCAGACTGGCCAAGCACCGGCTTTTGCATCTCTGAAGAAGTTGATATTGGCCAGCAAACCAAGCTGCCATGCCTCCGTACCCCACATGTTTACGTTTTGTCTGAAGGCTTCCGGGGGTGCCGATGCGAGCTTCCTTCAGGAGACGGAGTCCTTTGTGCGGGCTTACTGCCCTTCTTCTCGGCAATTGGGGCCTGTCCTGTGGGAGGCTTTCGGGCAAGATTGCCGAGGGCACCAGTCAGATCCCGTTGCAGCATTTCGCCATGCACTCATGAAGCAGGCATACTTGAGGCAGAATGTGACCATTGCTGATGTGAAGAAGATGACTTCTAAAGAACTCTTCCCCAAGGTCAAGGAAGCTGACAACATGATCCTCACGGTCAGGGGCATCTTAAGGGATGGAGCTCGCGATTTCATGACGGATTCGCGGGTCGTGCAAGCTCTGGCCACTATGGATATGACGATAGCATCGCACGTCCTCGGCATCAAGGTGCCGGACGAGAAAAAGTACAAAACAGTCCAAGCGATTGGGCACGATTTTTTGCTCGTGGCAAGAAACCTGACCGGTGTTGCACTCCCTTTGCCATGGGAGTCGGTGTCTGAGCAAAGTGAACCAGCTGCAACTGCAGCGACTGCTTCCCAGCCTTCTGCTGCAGGTGTGATGCTTGAGCTTGCTGAAGACGGCAGTATCAAGGAACCTGAGAAGATATTGGCCTCCAAGGGTTTCGCTATGGGTGCACACATCCGTCGCAAGGTTGACAAAATCGAGGGAGTTCTTTCAGAAGTGAAAGGTCAGATGGTCTTTGTGAAGATGGCTTCGGGAAAGACGGCCAAGGTGGATCTCAATGTTATCCTGGCTGGAGATTGGGTCGTGTTTGTTCCTCGTGTGCAGCCCACAATGCTAGACAGCTTGGACCAGTACCAGCACCATGTGGATTTTGATGCCAGCATTCTTGCATCGAAGATTCAGCTTGAGCTCTACAAGCTTCACCAGTCCATGGAGTGTGGATCGGAGCACCTGAAATTGCAGCTGAAGCCTTCGAGGATGTTGCTTGCCAACTCGGACATCAAGAAACTCTGCATGGTGCCCATGACCAACAAGGTCGTGCAGAAATCCCAGGGCCAAGGCAACACCATGTTTGAGGTGCAGACGGACTGGCAAGGAGACGACCGCAAGTTTTGGCTTTCCGGAGCCAACATTCTACCCAAAGATAACGACGACGACACTTGCAAACATGTGGTAGTTCCCTTTTGGTTGGTGCAGCACAGCCATCAGGAAGAGGATTGCAATGTGAAGCTTGTTTGGATTGCGGGAACAGAGAAGAGCATCAAGATTCCGGTTTTTAAGAACACCAAGAAGATCCCGGAAGGCAGCCCCATTGTGGCTTTCAGATCTAAAACGGTGCAGGTGGCTCCCTTGGAGGAAGTGGAGGACGACCACAAGACTTCGGCGCAGAAAAGAGCATCGGCGAGCTCAGGTGGCTCCAGCAAGAAGGCTCAGAAGAAGTGATGTTTCGGCATCCGTATGCAGTCCAGTGTGCTGCTATACCAGCAGCAGCCATTGCTTGAGCTTGCAGTATCTGAAAGATTCCATTGTATGTATATGTGAGGTCTGTTTCTAATGCATTGCGGAGAAGGATATGTACAATTGTTGCAGGTTGCAAGCATCCGAGGGGCATGGTTTTTATAGAGCGACCATTCATAGAGTGTTCTGTGCAGCTGCATGGTGCGAGGATCCCTCAGGTGTGCGAGCTTGTGCTTTGCGGATGGAAATGCAGTGCAGTTTTATGCTTCTGTATGCAAGTGCAGGATGCATCGCCCGTGATGAAGTGCAGGTGCATTGTTGAAGTTGCTGCTTGCATGGATGTGTCGTTTTCGCCTAGGCAGGGCATGTGTGCTCGCCGGCAGAAAACAGCTCCAGCCTCGCATCAAACCATTTCCCCCGTGCATCGCATCATCATGGCTTGCTTCGAGATTGTGACGAAACAGGTTGTCGTGCTGGGTGACCGAAGCTGGATGCCAACCCAAAAGAGTGTCGACGACCGGGTCTTCTGTGCTGTCTCGAAATGGTCCCCGCAGCTTGTGAAAATGATCACAGGCAAACGACTGGACTTGCGGTCCGGCCAAGGGGAATCATCGGGGTCGCTGAACATAAAGCTCTTTGACGATTTGATCGAGAAGAGGCAGGCTGCTTGCGACAAGCTGCTGGAAGAGGCCCTGAGGGACGATGAAGCCGACGACGAGCCCAAGAAGAAGAAAAGCAAGAAGGATAAGGTGAAGGCTTTGGCCAAGCATTTGCACCTGTTGCCGGCGATCGTCGACATTACGATCGATGGCTTTCAGCTGTCGATCCTCAGCGAGGGCCTGTCTACCGGGAGCATCTTCGTGGAGATGCTCTCCGAAAATTTCAATTGGCTCATGGAGCAGGCGAATCGACAAATGCCTGTCGATCGGAAGAAAAGAAGGCACAGCTCCCGGGACAAGACCGATGCCAGCGAGGATTCCGACAAGGAGGCCAAGAAGGTTCCAGCGGCGAAAGCCAAGGGCAAGGCCAAGGCAAAAGCTAAGAGCCCGGCCCTGAAGAGCATCCTGAATGGCTCCCCGGCCAAGAACCCGGCCCCGAAGGGCATCGTTGGCTCCCCGGCGAAGGCCAAGAAGTGATTCTGCATGCAGTCTCGCATGTATCTTCCGTGCATCCATGCAATGTGTATACTTGATGTATAGTATGTATCAACACACCGTGAAAAAAAATATATATATATATACATATGTATATATTACTGTCAATGATGCAAACTCACAACGGCTCCACACTTTGATTGCCCGATGCTGTCTTTGGACAGACGACATCGACCGAAGCTCTCTGAACATTGGTGTCGTGTTTCTGCATGCACATTTGCCCTTGTTGCAGTGGGTGCCACGTCTGCGCCATGCTTGCTTTTTCAGCTCTTTTGGCTTGTGAAGCTGCCGTGGTTTTTGGGAGTGATGATGTCCTTTAGCTTCTTGTCGCGAAGCCTTCCCTCCGCTGTGGAGGTGGGGCCCCTGTACAACCACATGCACACACATGCCACCGCCCCAAAAATAACAGGCCGATGTGGTGGAGCGGCTGCAGCTCCACACGGACTTCTCGAAGTCCGGGAGGGGGAAATACAAGAATGATGAAGGCCGGTGCCCCCATGCAAGTGATATGGATATATAGCCTTTCATTTGGTTGCAATTGTTTTGCAGGCACCACGATTTCCTGGTCGGCCAAGATGGGGTGGAAGATCCTGTCTGTTGGAGGCTGCAGTTATATATAGTGTCTGCATGGAATCAAGTGAATTGGCTCGTGCACTCGTGCAGGTGACATGTACTTCAAGCACCCAGACGTGCAGGCCATGAACGTGCCTGCCAGCCCTGGTCCTAGGTGTTTTCTTAATTTGGGTAGAAGAAAACCGTTGTCGCCTAAGGCGGGTGGCTCTACTGGAACGACGATGTGGGAGATTTTAAAGCTTCTGTGATATGCCTGGAAGGCCGGGTATTTGAAGCTCAAGGAGTCCATATGTATATATCCATGTAGTTGCAGCATGCAGGCCACGAGGAGTCGGACACCGTGGAGGTGGACGTCGAGGATCCAGCGGCCGAGCCCAGCATGCCCGACATGTCATTGCAACTGCTTTTGCATGCTGCTCCATCGTACATATCTAGTGTGCCTGCTCGCCAGTTGTCTTGAAGCCGGCGAACAGCAAGAAGCAGCGCCCAACGGAGCCGAAGGCGGAATTTCTTCGTAAGGCGATATAATGTACTTCTTGTTTGATTGCAGGACCCGCCTCCGAAGAGGTACATGGACCCCGTGCCAAAGACCAAGGACAGCAAGCATATAGCTGTTCACTGTGTATATAATGCATGCTGCATCTGTGGCAGGCTTTGCCCTCGAACTGGGACGAAGGACTTCTTGTGGTTGTCTGGAGCCAGGCTTCTTTGCAAGTGTTTGTTGTCTGGATTGAGGAGATCTGATGCCGGACACGAAGGGCAAAGGGCACTACGTGAAGCCCAAGGCTTTTTCTTTGGGTCTGGCATGCACGACTGCACTTGTCTCTATACTGATGCAGTCTTCTTGGGCAGGTCGCTTTCATCGACGAGCACGGGCAGGCTTGCCTTGGTCTTTGTGATGGTGCTTCAGGTTTGCCTCTGCTTGCTGCTGGCCCCGTTGCAGGAGTGGGCGGCGGGCATGGGGAGAAAGAGGGCCCGGACACGTGGTGGCCAAGGTGTCCGGGCACTCCAGGCCCAAGGGGCCTTGGAGGAGTCCCGAAGCCACATGGAGGACCCTTGCTGCTTGCCAATCCACGAGAACAGCAAAGCTGAAGACACCGCGAGCCCCGACATGCAGGACTTGCGGGCCTCCCTCCACACCATGGGGGTCATGGCCGAGACGATGAACCTGCAAGAGAAGCGAGTCCGTTGAGGCCTGTGCTGTGACCGAGGAGCCTTTCTGTCCTGATGGTGTTGAAACTTATAATGCCTGGCAGGATCCCATGGTTCCTGCCTGGCACCCCTGGTTTGTGGCCTGGAGACCAGGGGAGCCGCTAATAGTTGGAAGCTCAGACCGCCTGTGTTGCTCTATATACGGCCTTGCTTGCTTGGATCCCAAGGTCCTGCATGCTGTGAGCAGCGAAGGACCTGAAATTGGGGGCATTTTCCGGCTCGCCGCTTCGGGCACAGAGGGTCAGGGCTACCAGTCCCGATGGCCGGGGTTTATGCATGCATAAAGCCCCTTAAGCAAAATAGACCGGAACTTTATGCATGCATATGGCTGGGTTCAGTTTCCTAGGGCGGGGCTTATGCATGCATAAACCTCGGCAGGGCCAAGGGCACAAACCTTTATGCATACATAAAGGTTTCGGGTTTTGGGGGTCAGGCCCCTTATGCATGCATAAAGGGTTGCTTTCCCAGTGCCCTCGTGGTTCCCTGTCCTCTGGCCTCTCTAGGCAATAAGTAGGAAAACTATATAGGTAAGAAATAGCTTTGGGCTGCAGAAGACGAATCGGCGAGGGGGCGATCTCCCCCTGTATAGCCGAGGCTTCGGGCTACCGGGGCCTCGTCCTGTGACTGTTTCACGACCACAGACCATATGGGCCAGTTTGAAGAAAAACCGCCCATCCTCCGAGTGTGCACCGTTTGGTCAGGCCCATGAGGCACACAGACCCCCATGGCAACATGTGTGTGTGTGTGTTTGTGTCTGCGACAAAGAGCAACAAACGAGGAGAGGGAGAGAGGGAGACAGAGACAGAGAACGAGTGAGCGAGGGAAGGTACAAGGGGGTTGGTGGGAGGGGGGGTTGGCTGTGAAGGAAGAGACTGCTACATAGCAAAGTGGCTGCATGGATTTCACTGAAGTACATATACATACACAGTTTTACACACTCTGCATATATACCTATTACATGTGAGATGTGTATCTACCCCACACACACATACATATATATATATATGTATATATACACGATATGTATATGTATATATACATATACATATACAGATACCAAAACATATCGTTCATATATTCTTATATACACATATATATATATATATATACATACATATATGTGTATATATATTTATGTGTATATGAAATGGACTGAATCTCTGAACTTACATACACATATATTACACACTTGCATGCCTGCAGGTGTCGGTATACTGTAGTAACATGGCTGTGCTCTTGAGGGTGTCTACGGGTTCTGCTGGCGAGCTCAGAGCCCTGCCTGCGAAACCGAGACCCCTTTGGTGAAGTCTTCCGGTCTGTGACTGCATGCAATGTGAAAGACGTCTCCAGTGGCAGGCTGCATGCTTGTGTGTTGCAAAGCACATGCACTCCATCATCTGCCTGCTGCCCGCTGCTGCTCTATATAGACAGGTGTTCGCAAGCAGGGCTACAGCAGCTCGCTTTGTGCAGAGCATCTGTGCTATATCCGGCCGTGCAATGGCAGCTGCTTTCCTTCGACAGCTGAACCAGCTCCTCCAGACCCAGCAGCCCATCATGGGAGATCAATGGACTTCTCTCTTGGCTGCTCAGAGCGAGGTCGCCATCAGAACGATTCGTCAAAGCCACATCACAGTCGAGGAGGGTGCAGAGATCTGCAGCTTGGTGCAGCAGGGCCTTTGGTCACACGAGCAGAAGCAGGCCCTGGGTGCAGCCGTCTCCCAGACCTTGGCAGGCAGCACTCCAGCAAATGCCAAGGCCAAGAAGAAGAACCAGGAAATTCTCAACTTCTGGGGTTTCTTGGGCGCCGAGGACCGGAGAGTTTTGTCCAGCGACGACACCCTCGTCATGAGGCTGACTCACACTGCTCAGATAATGGCTCGACTGGAGATGTTCTGGCCATCAGAACAGTCTGTGGGACACATCATCAAGACCCTGCAGAGTTGCAACAATACTGGCTTGCAGAACCCCGACGAGTTCCATTCGGCTGTCGTGTGCCTCAAGAAGAAGGTGAAGACCATGCTCAAAGATGCTTCCTGTGGCGAGTTCGTCGCCAAGTACACTCGGCCTGAGGATCTTCCACCACACACCCGAGATCGCTTCGCAGATGCCTTGGGAGGTGAGCTGCCTGGAACAATGGTGCTGGCCCGTGATGCTCTTCGTGGCAGTAACAAAAGCCTCTCTTTCCACAAGAGCAACACTGCCATGGTGCTGGGTGGTCCAGCAGCAGGCCCGGCAATGCACATGCCCCACACCATGCAGGGTATGATGCAGTTCTGGGGCAGCATGGCAGCTAACATGTTCAACCAGCAGCAGCAATTGGCGAAGAAGAACGATGGATTGCCTGGGTTGAAAATCTTCGGCGACCCAGCTGCTGCCGCCTCGTCTGGGACGATGGCCTCCTCGCCTGCTCAACAGCAGGCCTTGCAGCTTCCTACAGTTACCAATGAACCGGCACAGGGCAGCGGAACAAAGCAGGCCGAGCAACAGGGAGTGCTGGCCAGCAAGGATCCTGTCAGTGCTGCACAACATGCAGATGAAATGCTTCAAGCTTGGAAGGGCGACAACAAAGGGTTCGACAGCACCGTCGAGGCCGAGGCCAAGGAAAACGAGGCGAAGCACAAGGCAAATAAGAAGCCCAAGGCTGCAGCCAAGGCCAAGGGTAAAGCCAAGGCCAAGGCTAAGGCGAAGGCCAAGTGCACGGCCATGAAGTCCCAGCCCAAAGCAAAGTCGCAGCCCAAGGCGAAGGCCAAGGCTGCTTGCAAGGCGAAGGCGAAGTCGCAGCCGAAGAAGGTCCAGAAGGCTTTGAAGAAGTTCACTCGAGAAGAGGTCCGATGCATGACTTTGTCGGCTCGCATCAAGCTGCGACCCAATGGGTGTGGCAAGTGCCGGAACAGGCCCGGCTGCACACCGTCGTGCTTTGGCCCGTGATTGCATCAACAGCTGCTGAAAGCATGCACAGCTGGAGTCCTATATAGGGTGAGAGTTTGGAGGCTACAGGCAGAGTGTATACATCTTAAGTCTATATGCATGTTGACGTGTTTTGGTGTCTTCCAGCATCAGCAAAGTTTTGTTCGCGAGCCTCCAGGAAGCATGCACCTTATTATTCATCTTTCACAAAGGCTGTGTGTACATTAAAGCCATTGTACCTCGGGAGGTATAATGTTGGGAGCATCGCTTGCCACGGAGGGAAAGACCGAAGCGATCCTGGCAGGTGTCAAAAGCGGTGGTGCAGGATGCCTGCACGATCCGGGTTTTTGTTTCGTGGCATATTATATATGTGTTATATACATATATATATAGATATACTTTACATATGGGATGTATATATATATATATAGGAGCCTATATATACTATATATATATATATATGGGTTGAATATATATTGATATATATATATATATACACACACATATATTATACAGGGGTGTCCTTTTAGGAGGGTGCGAATGTGGACCCTTCTTCGAGAGCTATGTTGAAGCTTTCGAGTTGTACATGTATATATTATATATGGCTTTGCGATTTATTAAGATGTGTCTCAGGATCACGTTTGGTGTTAGGTTAGGTTTGGTGTGGTATATACTATATATATAACTGTATATACATGTATATATATGTGTACAAATCAATACTCGGATGCTATATATCTATAGCTTTCGGGTTTCTGTGTATACATATATATATATATCAAATATTTAGTTTCGGGTTTATGGTTAAAGGTTGTCTTGGCCTTGCACTGGAGTTTCCCGGACTGCTCGCAGTGGGGTTGCACCGTTGCAGCAATATGCTTGGAAACCTGCAGGAACAAAGAGCATGCATATATACATGTAAACAAAACATATCTCTGTATATATATATAGATATATAAGGTACGTACACAGTGCCTGCATGCTCCCATCCACTTTTCCTATATATAGTATACCTTTTATACAGATATACATATATATATATGTATGAATCTGCAGTCAAAGTAGTGGGTCGCTCGGCAGGGCCAAGAGCTCGCCAGCAGACCCCATGGCTTCCGCCGGGAGCTCCTCGCTCTCCTGCTTGGGAAGGAAATCATATGTATCCCAGCGAGGTCTCAGTCAGGTCTTGCAGGAACTCAAAGAGCTGCCCGAGTTGCCATCTGGGACGAGTCGCCGAACACTGAAGCGGGCCCGGGATGAGAAGACTCGGAGCTACCAAACTGCTTATGGCGAGATCCTATGCGACTTCAAGTGTGTTGCCGAAACTGGTGTGGAGTTTGAATTTCCTGTCTTGAACCCAGCTGCAATGTGCCTGGGCGACAGAGCGATGTCGACCATTTGGCGAGTTCCTGGAGAGGGCCATGGATGCCACACCCCCCAGCATTCTTCAACCATGGGGATTGGTGTGGTATTCCGACGAGCTGGCTCCGGGCAACCAACTCAAGCACTCCAACCGGAGAAAGGTCCAGGCCGTATATTGGAGCCTGCTCCCTTTGGGACAGCATGCAATGGGTTGCGAAAATTGCTGGTTCACTCTCTGTGCCATTCGCAGCTCTCTGGTCGCAGATCTCGGCGGCATGACTGTGCTCTTCAGGCAGCTAGCAGCCTTGTTCTTTGAGAGACCTGACTTCAGAAAAGGTCTTGTGTTGCAGTGCCCTGGACAAGCACGTATGCTCTTTGCCGACTTGAAGATCATCATATCCGACGAAGCTGCAATTAAGGCTACCCTTTTCAATAAAGGAGCCAGTGGGCTCATATTCTGTGTTCAATGCCAAAACGCCGTGGACCACAAAAGCAGCATTGCTGAAAGGAGTCGGGGCAATATGGTGTCCGGCCTGGAAACCGACATGAGTTGCTTTCGGATGCACACACCCGAGTCTATACGAGACACCATGGACTTCTTGCGAAGGCAAGAGAGGGTCCTCAACAAAGACAGATTCCTGCAACTCCAAACAGCAATGGGGTTCAATTTCAAAGAGGATGGATTGCTGGCACATGCAGCATACGGGCCTCCGGTCATCGAGTGTGTGATGTTCGATTACTTCCATGTCTATTTAGTCAATGGCATCTTCAATGTTCTGACAGGGTTTTTTCTTGGAGAGCTTCACAACCATGGCTGGAAGCACAATGACATTGATCGCTTCGCAAATGGTTTTACCTGGCCTTCTCGTTTGCGAGGTGCTGCTGCAAAGGATATCTTGCAGAAGCGAAAGCCAAGCGAAACCTTGAAGTGTGGAGCCAGCGAGGCTCTGAACTTTATGCAGCTGCTGCGACTCTATGTGCTAGTCTTTGTGCTGCCAAATTGCAGCAGAGATATCCGGGACTCTTGCGAGGTTTGGTTGGCTTTGTGCAAGGTGATTGATGCTTTGCAAGCGATCAATGCCAAACCTTCAGCATTTACCCCCCTGCAGTTGCAGCAGCTCATCAAAAGGCATCTCGATCTGGCGAAAAGTCGGTATGGAGATGAGTGGTGGGTGCCAAAGTGTCACTTGGCAGGCCATTTGGCGCTGCAACTGGCCAAGCATCAGGTCCTCCTCAGCTGCTTTGTGCACGAAAGAAAACATAAAATCATCAAAAAAATTTCGAATGAAATTTTGGATACAAGCAGAACCTTTGAGAGGAGCATCCTACAAGATGTACTCCATGGTCACATGGAAAGTCTGGCAGAGGGTGTATACCTCCCAGGCCAAGGAGTTCGCTTGGTCGACCCTGTGAGACCAGCTCCTGCCAGATTGCAAACAGAGATACACAACACGATCCGGGTCCAGGGTGAAGTCTTCACAGCCAGGCAGGCAGTGCATGGAGGAAACTTCACCGTGGCTGTCGGCGACTTGGCCTTGATGGATCTGGATGGGGTCACTGCCGTAGGCAAAGTGGCTTATCATGTAATGTGCGAGAAAGTTGTATGGTCGCACATTACCTTCTGGACACATGTCCATGGCTGTATGTATGAAGTCTCCGACGATTGTGGCCTCGTGCAAACCCGACTGATCCGGGCCACATGCCCTTACAGCATTTCGGGCAATGCTGCCATTGTCGCAGTCCCGCAGGTGTAAAAAAGAGAACTGCATGCGAGCTTTAAAGCCCTGCATTGCGTCTCTGAGCAGCATGCTTCATGCAACATAGATCACTTAGCTCACTTATCTTTTTCATATAAATACACTTAGCTAACCAAGTTAACTTCAACATAGCTAAGTTCAATAACTACACTTACACATCTCATATAAGTCATTTGCTAACTGTGCCAAACAATTAACAACCTGCATATACAATTACTAACACCCCCGCCCCTTCAAGAATACCAAAGAGGGAGCCCTTTTGTATTCCTAGGTTACTGGGCATCCTATGTTTTTGGAGACTTCACAAGAGACGTTCGCGAAAAGCCGTAGGGAAGTCTACGCGAGGACATGTCCTACATCCTGAGCAAAATCTTCCGTGCCTCTCGGCCACGATGTGGCCCCCGGCGTTAAGAATTTTGGGGCGACCCCGACAGTCTGAAAGCCCAAAACTCAAAGCCCCTACCCCGCAGAACTTTAACCTGGGCTGCCTGCATTCTGTCTTGTTCTGAGAGGAAAATATCAGCAACCTGCCAAACCCATACACCCTAAACCCTGCCCCAGTTCCTTGACACCAATAGGCCGGTTGTCAAAATTATGGTCCTATTTTGGGTCCGCACGGTAGGGCCGGTTTGGTGTACCTTATACCCCTGGAAACCCTGAACCCCTGAATCCTAAGCTGGGAGTTTTCTCAACACATGGCAGATTGTTTGAGCTTCAACAGGCTGCCTAGATCTTGGGTACGGCCCCCACGCAGTAACAGTTGGATAATATTCATAATATAGATATATAAGGCCCTTAATAATAGCCCAACTGTAGACTGTTACTGGATGGGGGCCGTACACAAACTAGATCCGTTTTTTTACGTACTTGAATACTGAAGGACGTGGGTTCAAAGACTGCAAGGATGGCAAATCCCAGATGCAAATGCTTTGTACTTGAGTACTACAAGCTTCCTTATTGATAATTATAGTTTTGTTGCCCCCCCCCCAAAAAAAAAAATATCCCTGCTCTAATTGTTGAGGCCCAAAAAATTATGTGAACCCGGGCATTCAGATGGAGAGGTCTTGGATCCACTTCGGCAGCTTCTCCTAGACGTCTTGGACGGTTGGACTCCGCAAAGCATGCCACTCGTCCCCAAGGGGTCCTTTACGGGACGTATAGGAGTCCTTTCAGGGTTCCCTTTTAACATGGCTCCTTTAAGGGATCCTTTAAGAGTCCAGGGTTTGGGCTTTAAGTTTAGGGTTCAGGGTTCCTTAGACGGCCCCTTCTCTGAAACTCCCCACCCAGCGTCCGAAACAGAGCGCAGGTTCGGGCCCTAAACGCAGCATCTTGCGACAATGGATCCATCAAAGCCCTTGCAGGGCCCAAGGGCGATACCTTTGGGATTTGTCAGCTAAACCTGGCTCGATTAGTATCGTATATGCCTTTGCTGCTATGTTTCCTGCTAGTGCTCCCACCACGACACCCGGAAATTCGGGGTTTAGACTCGCAGATGTGTTTATCCTTGCGGTCGCGCCACCCTTCTTGCTATCATCCCTTGAGCCCAACAAAACCTATGCCAAAGACCTTGGCCTGGAAGATCCGAATATGGGAGTTTCCGAAAATGGGGGACCCCAATATAGCTAAATGGTAGGATCCGTTTTGTACTATAAGGACCCCAAAATAAGGTACCCCGCATTTTCGGAATCTCTGGCAGCCCCAAAACCTTCAGCTTGGAGAATCCAGAACCTGGAGTCTGATATGCGCAGCCGTAGCACCATCTTGCGAAGCCTCCCCCGAACCCCAAACCCTACCAGGACCCCCCCAACTGCCCTCTAAAGGAGCCCTCAAGGTCTTCATGGCATATGAGAGCGTAGCTGGGGGGGGTGCAGGCAACCCCAAACCCTAAACTCTCAAGTCGCGGTTTTGGGCCCCATTATACTATAAATACAGTAAGGAACCCCCGAAAATGCTATAGTCAACCATTATAAGGCCCCTATATTAAACTCTCAAGTCGTCCTGAGTGGAGACTCTCTGCAGACGGAAAAAGGTGCTGAAAAAAAAGCTCTCAAGTCGGCAGGGTTTAAACCCTAAACCCTAAACCCTAAACCCTAAACCCTAAACCCTAAACCAACAAGTCGGCAGGGTCGTGATTGGCGACGAGAGCGCGGGCAAGAGCACCGTCCTCGAGATGCTGGCCATGCTCCCCATCTTCCCAAGGAAGTCCCCCGGATCCTTCAAGACCTCCGTCAAGGGCTCTTTAAGATATAAAAAGGGCCCTATAAGAGGTACTATAAGGGTTACTTTTATGATTTCCATCTTCACATGAAACAGGCATTTCCGGTGTAGGGGTTCCGGGGTCTAGGGTTAGAACAGGGTCTTGGAGTCAGTTGTTGTTGGGGTTGAGCGCTTTGGGACCTTTTGCTTCAGTTAGGACAGGTTAGGACTTTGGGTTTCGATTTGGGGCTTGGTAGTTTGGGGTTTACTCTTCGGAGACTGTGGTCTGCATTGGCCATGGGTTGGGATGGAGTGGGAAGCAGGTTCATGGTTTTTTCGGGCTTCGGATTTAGAGGGGTTTAGGGTTGAGGGGTTGACGCTTTAGGGTTTAGCTTCCTTGCAGATTCAGATGCCACTTCTGTGTAAGCAGGCACTCCATGTAGCACACTCACTCGCCCCCAAACCTGAAGACCCACATAGGCCCTCAAACCCTTATCCAAACTCAGAAGCAGCCTGTACGCTCAAGCAGTAACATAGCAGCCCTGAACCTGAAAACACGGATCCCAAACCATAAACCTAAACGTCTTTGGGCCTAGGCGACGCTTCTGCACACGCTTAGCCACGCACCTCCGCCTGCGCCGGAATCCGGACCTCTGTCGAACCACTTTGTCAGTGTGCACCGTGCCCCGGCCGGCTCGGCACCAACGAGGTAGTTCCTTAAAGGGTCCTCAAGATAGTTAATGGGGTACTACGAAGGGTTCGGAGCCCTCTTGGCTCAGTCATCGCAAACGTTTGCATGTTCCTGCCTCGCGACACTTGAGATTGCAAATGCTGGGGTTTCGCGGTTGAGGGTTTGGGTTCGCTTTTTCATTTTGAGGCGGCTGGCGCTCCAGGCTCTTTTGAGTTATATCGACCCACCACCCACCAACCAGCACCACCAACCACAACATCACCACAATCATCAAATTTTCATCTCCTCCGTCCAGCTGTAACTAATATCCACAAAGATGTAAACAACGGCTGACGGGTTTCAGGGTTCAAGCAGAAGAACACCGACAGCTACACCGTCATCCTCCGAAGTTTCCATCCAACATCACTGACACTTGGATCTCCCGAATCATTCCTTCCTGTGACTTTCAAACCCAAAGAGCTCTGCAGCCCTCGGCCCAAAACCCTGAATCCTAAGCCCTAAACCCTAAACCCTAAAGCCCAGATAGGGACCGACCACTGTCTCCCGAAGGTGACATCGCAGGGCGAAAGACGGGAAGGGAAGGCAATGGTAGTGCCCAAGGCGCAGCCGGCTAAAAGTGTCAAGTTGCACGTTTAGCAGTTCGCAGCAGGCCTTTCTCGATTACCCAAAAACCCCCACAAAAGTAGGTAAAATCATGGCCCCAAAACTTAAAAGGGCTATGATTCTGCATACTTTTGGGGTCCAGGTTCTGATAGTTGAGGCCCCTATAAAGGGGATTATTCTACATACTTTTGGGGTCCAGGTAGGGCTTCGGAGCTTAAGTTCCTACCGGATCTTCGAGCATGTCCGTGATGCGATTTGTACGTGCGTTTTGCTGTTTGGGGAATTCCTCCAGGCTTCCTGGGTTCCAAACCTCTGCTAGTAGAGTTTGAATGGTTTAGGGTTTAGGGGTTTAGGGTTTAGGGTTTAGAGGGGATTGTTCATAGATTCCAACTCAGCAGAAAATTCTTGACTCTTGCGACACCGCAGCTCCGGCGGCATAAACTTCTGCAGTTTTTTCTGCATGGTGTGTCACGTTGTAGCAACTAAGACTCAGCAAGCGTGGCACCCTGCGTAGAGGTTCTGATGCAAGAAGACGTATAGGTTCGAACCTGTCTATGTATGTCAGCAAACAAGGATGGATGTATGGATGGATGGATGTATGCATGTGTACGTACATATGCCTCGCGGGGCACGGATGTGTAGCAACAGCACCCCGGAAGCCAGCGGGTCTTTCAAGAAGCTCTGGAAGACCCCATTCAAAACTGCGCTTTAGGCGTTAAAGGAGTCGAAGCCTGTGCCGAAATCTTTTGTTTTCCTTCCAGGAGAACGGCGACAGGTGGGTGCAGGAAGAGATGGACCGCCTCGTTTCAGAGCTGTCGAACGGTCAAGAAGGCAGCCTGTTGTTGATTTGCGCTGGGGTGTGGCTTGATCTTTCGGGGTTTAGGGTAGGGAAAGTTTAGGGTTTGCAGCCTCTGGCCTTTCGATGCACATGAACTGAAATTGCCTCGTCTTTGAAGGCACTCTCCAGGGACGATCGAACTCCGAAACTCTGTTCGAGTTTACCGTCGAAACGGCGAAAACGGAGCTGTAGAGAAGTAACCGCGTCCTTAGAGCCTCAAGGCCGCTCATGTGGGAACTTGGGGCTCAAAACCCAGAGACCTTAACCCGAAAGCCTGGACTCTTAGTCCCTCTAGGGGTTTATCCCGTAGTATGCGTTGAGTGTTGCACTTCAGAACCGAGGATCCCAAAACCTGAAATCCTGAGCCCCGGAGCCTTAGACTCCTAAGCCCCTATAGACCCTAAAACGCGAGCATCCTCAAGCCCAGACCCTAAACCCTGAACCCTGAACCCTAGCCCTAAACTCTGAACCCTAAACCCTAAACCGTGAACCCTCAACCCTTAACCCTAAACCCTTATTAATTAAAACCCTCAAATCCGAAGCTCAATGAAATGAAGCCGAAGCCTCGGTAGTCGCAGGTTCCGGTGGTATCGTTACAGAGAAGATCATCGTGGTGGAAGCCGGGGCCCTAGCGAAGCGCTTTCGGATGTTTTCGGTCCTTCTCTTAATCAGGTTTCAATTCGGGGTTGTACAGGGGTTCTATAGAGGTTAGGGGGATTCATGGTTAGGAGTTAAGGGCTTAGGGCTTCTGCAGTTTAGGGTTCAGGGCTTGGCGTCATTGGATTGTTTTAACTTAAAGCCAGTGTTTCAGGATGTGTAAGACTTGGTCTCACTTCGGAGTTTATGCTTTGGAGCATCGGGAATTTACGGGATTGGGACGCATTTTCAGGTTTGGGGGTCTCGTGGTGTGCGACTTCGCGATCTAGTAGTTTGGCTTGGGGCTTGGGGGTTTGAAGGCTCGCACAGCAGTGCTTTGCACCTGTCCTAAAGAGATCAAGGCAGCAAAACCAGTTCCATCCCTTATGAAACTTTCGCTTCTGTGTCAGGGCACCTTGCAATCCCTCAAAATCTCGAACCCGGTCTGTAAGCTTCACATGTCATACCGTTCATACCCCATTGGAGGCCAAGACAGAGGGCCATCATTTCGGAACCACCCCTCGCTGAGGCATGCGGCTTGTAGCATCGGTAAGCATGGCCTGGCAGTCGATCGAATGAGCAATGTGTTTTTGGAACAGCCCTCCTAGAAACTTCATGGAGCCCCTACAGAACCAGAGAACCCCTATAGAACCCCCCCCCCAGAATAAACCCGAAACCCTAAACCATCCAACCCTAAGCACCCCAAGTTCTGCCAGGTCCAACATCCCGAGGTTCCGAGCATCGACTTAGTAGACCTGCCGGGGATCACCTCCGTACCCAAGGAGAAAGCCGAGGCTCCGGATTTAGGGAGTAGGGTTTCTAAGGGGATTTACGGTTAGGGCGCGGGTTTTCAGAGGCTCATACATAGGAGAATCCCCCCCCCCGAATATGTACTTCTTAAGCCCATCATGGTAGAGAGCTCTCAGAGAGCTGGGATAGTCCGCCTTCTCACATCGACGCCAATAGATTGCCAACCTCAGGCCCCAAAGCCATGTTTAGCGTTTAGTGTTTAGGGGTTTAGGGTTTAGGGGGAATGTTTAGTGCTGAAGTGGTTTAGGCGCCAGCTTGTACCTTACGCTTCCGGGCCGTAACCCGAAGGTTTCAGGGACGGACCCCTGAAGCTCTGTGATGAGAAGCATGGCTTGAATTCAAAGGCCGTGCAGCAGATTATGCAGAAGCAGATTCGCGATGATAAGAAGAGCGGCAACAACCACATGCGCCTTTGGCAGCCTGAAGTCCTGGTCTGAAATCGCGTGCACTTAAGCCCTAACTGCTGCAGTGTACGACTTGAGTAACAACAGCCGCACGCATGCCCCGGTGTGCAAGCAGCGACTCGGCAAAAGTGTCGAGTTCGAGCTGTAGTTAGCCAAGGCCCATTGGCACAAGACCCGAATGTCCTACAATATACTTATACTCCCTCATCGCCGAAAGGCCCACCATACGATATAAGTGGGAAGGATGCGAAAGCATGGTGACAACTTCCCCTGGCCTTGCAGATGACTCCGCGTTATTAGCTGTGTGCTCGCATACCTTTCTTATTGTCTGCTTTCACTAACCACATGGTTAAATGGATGCACAAATCGATAGGCAGATAAATAGATCTCTAGATAGAGAGAGTTAGAGGTAGATAGCTAGATAGATAAGTAGGTAGATAGGTAGATAGACTGGTAGGTAGATAGGTCGGTAGATAGGTAGACATGTGGCTTAGGTAGATAGGTAGATAGATATGTAGATGGTAGATAGGTAGATAGGTAGATAGGTACATGGTAGATGGTAGGCAGGTAGGGAGGTAGGTAGACAGATAGGTATGTAGACAGATATGTAAGTAGGTAGGTGGGTAGGCAGGTAGGTAGGTAGATAGACAGATCGATGCATAAGCGTGCCTGTGTGTGTGTGTGTGTGTGTTGCATGTCTGCATCCTGTTATTCTGTGTGTTTCTGCACAATGGGCGCCAATGTGGATGTATGCGCATACATACGTATGTACTAAAACCTTTCGGGGCTTATGGACAGGATATTCCTCCAAGGGGCCCTGAACGGCGCAGACCCCAAGCCCATGACTGACACAATGCCCAGGTTCCTCGCGGTCGTTCCGGCTTCCGGAGATGTGAAGCCCAACACGAACAATGCAGCCAGGCTTCTTTCAGTTCTATTGTCCTTTCTGACACCTTTGTCAATCTGTTGTGTTGGCTTCAGTTTTGCCGAGCCTGGAAAGCGACTTAAAACGACTCGCGCAATTCGTTGATGCTGCCCGATCCTACAGGCCCCAACCTGGACCCCTAAATTGCCCTATAGTGAACCCCAGAAAGTTGGAATATGGATTTAGGACGATTAGTGCTGGGATTTCCGATACTTTACCTTAAGGGCATGAGGAGAATGATGTTCCAACTTGGCTTCTACTTTACATGAAGATAAGTCCTAAACCCCTCAGTCCAAGGCCATGAAGTTCATCATGGAGAACCAGCTCGAGGACGGCAGCCTTTTTGACCCGACACACCAACAACACCCTACCTCCCCCTACACCCTACAGATCCTGAACTGAATCCGGGAGGTGTTCCTGGGGAACCACTACTTTGCCGTGTTCGCATTTTGGGCCCGAGGGATTGATTTATCATAGAACCCATACCTCAAAAAGGCAGGATCGGCATAGAGAGCTCACCTGCTTTCATTTTCCATTGCATCTATTATGTAACATATACAGTATCTATCATACGATCTGTTTCCGTATGTTATATTATAGTATGGTACCCCCCCCCCCCCCTCGCAGGACCGGACGGTTGGGGTCTTCTCCAAATGCGACCAGACCAGCAAAAATGGCTCCGACGTCCTCCGCGCCCTGGTGCTCAACGAGCCGACGAAGGAAGGCGAAGCATTAGGATTTAGGGTTTAATTAGGGGTTTAGGGTTTAGGGGTTTAGGATTTAGGGGGTCTTTGAATCCGAAACCTCCAAGGGTAAGAGGAGGGACCCTTAATAAGGACCCCTAGGTATATACCCTTACTATAGCTAGTATATACCCATTATATAGCCCAGCATAGGGTAGGGGTCCCCATTAAGGGTCCCTCCTTTTCCCCTTTGATAAACCGAAACGAAGACTCTGAGGCCGAAGCCAAAGCCAAAGAAGAGACCTGAACAACCACACCCAAAACCCTGAATCCCCAACCGTAAAGCTCCCAAGTGGGCATCATGCTCCATGGCTTCAGCAATCGGAGGGTAATTGAAAGTCGCGAGCTGGCAGTCTAGTCATCGAGTAGGTTTCAGGCCTCATGCTTGCAATGACCAGGAAGCACCAGAACCGATTTAGAAAAGCCCTAAATCCTTCGAATCCCGAACGCTACCCCCCCAAGCCTCCATTCCACTGCACTGATCAGAGCCACGAAAACTTTGAGTCCGAAAGCCCTGAGTCCCTAAACTCCTAAATTCTAGACCTTTCCCCAGATCCCTAAATCCTAGGCATCAAACCCTGGACCTGAAACCCTAAACCTCAAACCCCAATAATAGAGGGGCCTCAATAATTACCTAGACTATTTTGGGGTGTCCTTATTATGAGTACAGATTGTAGTACAATGGGCCCATAACCCTACTCTAATTATTATGGCCCCTACATTAAAGTTAAATGCCCCCAGTGTGTTCTCGAGCCTGTTAGGCGAATCCCCGGAGAGTCTCGGCCGGATCCACCTGCAGACCTGGGTCGCGAGCATGCTCGAGCCGCCGAAGGATATGGAAGTTTCCGAAAATTGGGGGTACCTTATTTTGGGGTCCTTATAATAAGGGTCCTACTATTTAGGGAACTAGACTAGGGTCCCCTATTTTCGGAAACTCCCATATGAGTAGGTCTCTAAATTAGGATCCCTTTCAGGATCCTGTGTGAAAGGGGTGGCTGGCGTACTCTGGGACCATAACAAAGGGACCCTAATCTAGAGAAACTGCCCATCTACTGCGGGCCTTGGTAAATACGGTAGCGTTGCTTGAAGGTTTCCGTGCGAGGATTCCTGTACAGGTTATAAGGGATGGAAGCGGGGTAAAGATACCTATACACACATACATACGTGCCCTTTTGGCGAGAGTATCTATGTATGTGTGGACAGATAGATGGGCAGACATGCACATAGCCATACCAACAGATAGACATGCAGACGGATAGACAGGTAGACAGATAGGCAGATAGATGGATCGATAGATAGGTTGGTAGCTAGATACATCGACAGCTAGATAGTTGGTAGGGCCTCGAAAGAGATTTGGGTTTAGGCATTGTGGAGTTTGGCGGTGCAGAAACTCGGGAGCGTAGGGCATGTAGCGTTAAGCTACCAAAGGCTGGAAGACCCAGCTCTCAAAGGGTACAGGGTTTAGGGGTTAGGGTCTAGGGGCTGAGAGTTGGTCTAATGCGCCTAGAAGGATGGTCCATGATTTTCGGAAGCCTCGGAACTGTGTCTTGGGGATCATTGGGTTTAGCTGTCGTCCCTTTGATGTATATACATCAAGCTTGCAATCTCCGCCCAGCATTGTCTGAGTCTGCATGCATAGAGCATGTTCACATTCGTTCACATGTCAAGCTCCAACCATTGCCAAACGACGCAATCAAGCTTTGACACTCGAGTTGCGAGGAGTACAAAAGCAACTTCGAGAGGCTGGAACTCCAAGGAAAAAACGAGATCAAGTTCTTTCAGGAGGACCCGGGTACTGGGCACTGAGTTGGGCGGACTAGAGTGTTACGGCTTTATCAAAGGCAGCGGCTAGATTCGAAGGTTCAGCTGACGGGTCATGTCTGGCTTGCAGTTGCCACATTTAACGGCTTACCTCTGGCGCGCATTCGTTCTTGAGTTGTTGCGAACGGTATCAGAAAGTGGACTAAACCCTAAATCCTAAGCAGCCTCTCTTTGAGAGACACCTCTCGTCTCGGACAGGAGGATGAGAACTTCCGAGAGCTGTATCAGTGCGGGCATGCCGGTATGCGAGCCCTCATCGCCAACATCGAACGCTCATACCTGAATCGCGGCAGGCATAATGATAGAACGGCCTTTGGGGGTACAGGGCGATAGGGTATTTAAGTTAGGATCAAAGTCAGAGTCCAGATGCAAAGTCAAAGTTCCTTGAAGTCTTGAAGCGGCAAGGAATCACCTGAACACGACCTGGAAGCCGAATGCCATGCGGAAGGCACGCTCGTTGTTGCGATGCTCCTGAGTTGGAAGCGTGCTTAAAGCACCTTCAAGCCATTCCATCCAGGTCTTGCTGAAGGAGAAAGATGTCGACTTCCAGCTTTGCATGCTCGGACTCGTGGAGGACGGAAGTCCTCCGCATGTATGCATGCATGTATGTATGTACGTACATATGTACAGCTTATTTAGCACAATGATGCGTGTAGCCAAGCAGGTATATTCAAAACACACACACACGCATATATATATATATATATATACAAATTATATACGTCTATACATATATATATATATAATTAGATGTAGATAGATGTGTGTATATATACACACACAATATGTACATGCATGCACATGTCCGCGCAGCAAACCCTTAGACTCGAAGTCCTAAAAACCCATTCCCGCCTGCATCCCCGCGATGTCGCTCGGCGTTTCGATTGGTTGACCTCTGAGAAGTACATTGCACCCTTTGGGAGTTTAGCTCTTGGGGCTTGGTTGAGGGTTGTGCTCAGGATCCTGCTATGAGTCTAAAGTTTCGTGCAGATTCGGCTAGAGATAGGGTCGCAGACCTAGATCCTATGGAGTTCTTATGAACACCTCCCAGACCCAGAGGAGATGAGGTTAAAGCTCTCAGGCCTGAACCTTCCAACTCTACATCCCTTAACTCCGACACTCTCCAAACACTGTCCCTTGCAGACCGGCCAGACCCTGTTAGGGTTTAGGGTTTAGGGTTAGGCTAAACCCTAAACCGTGCGAGAGAGGATGCAACGGCTCGCTCCAGGCTGGCGAAGGAGGAGGTTGGGTGTCGGCCGGGGTCGAAAAGACGGGAGCCTCATCATAGACGAAACCAAATATGCCCTGAAACCCTAAACCCTAAACCAACCCTAAACCCTCAACCCTAAACCACCCTAAACCCTAATTGTGTCGGGCTCCAAGACAGAGGCTTGTGGATTTCAGGCCGGGAGATTCGAAGATTGGGAGTTTGAGAGGAGACTTGGCAATCATGGTGTTGGACTCAGGTTTCGCTGGGTTTTTCGGGTTGAGGGTTTGAGGTACTTTAAGGGCCTTAATGATTAGAGTAGGGTTTTGGGGCCCATATACACTTCTTATGATAAGGACCCACCAAAACAGTACTGTAGAGGTAATTTTCTAGGCCCCTATATGAGTCCCTTTATTCTAAACCTTCGGCCCGAGAGAAATTCTGTAGGTTGAACGGCGTCTCGGAGTGACCTCGCCGGTCACAAAGCGCGCCCACCGGCGGCATTGAAGGTAGTAGGCCAATGTATTATCTCCTATGGCCACAACGCTTCGGGTTCAGTTCCTTGCAGTTTGAAACATTGGGGGTTTAAGGGCAGCTCATGCGCCGCTGCAAGCCCTTCACAGCGATGCCAAGACTTTTTAAAGCTCAGGGTATGAACTTTGACTTCGAATAGCAGCCCCAGTCTCGAAACGACCCTTGTCCTTTTAGAAGTAACAGACAGAGCACTATACCTATATCCCTTAGTAGGAATTATTTAAGAAGGTCTACTAGCCGGTCTGTTTATTCTCTTGGGGGAACCATGAAAAAGGACAAGGCTCGAAACAATTACCCCTTAGACGATGAATTTCCTTGGCTTGACTGAGCGGCCTTGGTCAAACTGCTACAGTACAAGTGCTACAGATTACTAGAATTCAATGTGCGTACAATGGACCTACGGAGAAGACAATGGCACAGTATGGTATGGTTGAACGATATTCACCTCTAACGCCCCCTAGTTATCACGTAACGGCCTTGGCTGTCCCAGAGGTGCAGGCATACACCCACGCACGCAGGAACACTGACAAGTTTGCCTGAGGGCCTATGCATGCTGGTATATTCAGGAGGTGTCCCGAAAAGCGGCATCCGCCTTCAGCGTAAACGGCAAGAAGCTACCTGAGGTCTATGAGGACTTTCTCCTTCGTACCTTGCGGGAGGATCTCGCCGTCGCAGTCCGACGGCGAACCTGGGAGAATACTCCTCCAAAACCCTGAACTTCTGTAGTCCTTACGGCATTTCTTGTTTGCAGGGCAAGTTTCCCTTTCGGAGGCAAGTAGATGCATGGCCTGGGACCTGCAAATTTGTAGTTTGGCAAGCCTGCAGGACTAATAAGCAGTCTACTGCAAGCCTTATGTGTTAGGTGAATGTGTGCAACATAAGGCATGTGCAACTTCTTCACCTGTCAGGTGCCAGGGTTAAGAGCTTATGGTTTCTCAACTAACTGTTGCTGCTTCCAGCGAGCCCAATACCCTCAAAGAATGTCCCGTAGATCGTCATACTTTAAGCTATATTCTTTAGATATAGGGCGTCAGGCTCGCTGAGTTGCTACTGCATGAAATTCGGTCTGACATGAACTGAATTCTTGCTTTGGCAGCTCGAGTTCGGTCTTAAGTTTTGCTCCAACATTCCTTCACTCTTCGTGACCTCGACGGCCATGTTGCGCATCCTCACCACCTTCTGCGTTGCAGCCTCCGCTGAGTTTCCTAGCTGAGTGGGTGCCAGGTAACCTTCAACCTTTTCTGATTCTGTGCTTATGCGATCGGTTAACTTTTGTTGGGCCAGGGTAATCACTCGACACCAAAGGTTCACCCTTGACAATTTGGGTGACCTGTCAAAGACCATTGGCAGCAAAGCAGATGAGTTGAGCGTAAAGGTGACAGAGTTGAAGGACGCCATTGACCCTCTGACCGCCAAGATTGTCTCGATCCCAGGGCAACTTATGACAGCCACGGAGGAGGAGCAGCAGAAAGGGCTAGCGAAGATAAAGGAGCTCCATGCAGAAGTCTGCAAACACATTGATTCTTTGGATCAGATCACTCCTACCATTGAGAAGGACTCGACCGATGCAAAGGACAAGGTGGCTAAGCTCAATGCAGAGCTGGCCGCAAATCCTGCGAAAGCCACCGGCGAGGACGGACCCAAGTTCCAGTCCTACCTGCAGAGCATGAACCAGGCCATCATGACCTACGATGCCGCGGTCACCACCGCCAAGACCTACACGGACACCATGCAAGTGTGCAAGCAGCATGATGGGGCAGAAGCTGCGACCAGGCTCTTCACTAAGATGAATCCAATGGCCTCTTCCCAGCTCCTGGGTCGTAGTTGAATAACCTTGTTCATGACTTTCTCGGCTCTTACACCAAGAAAAGGCTTAAGGAAACACCTAAACCTGGAATCCTCAAACCCTAAACCGCCCTAAACCCTCAACGCCAAATCCTAAAGCCATGAACTAGGTTCCACTTGCCCTCCGCCCTCTTGGGCGCAGTGGCTGCATCGGTGCTGGGAGCTGCAGCTTACCTATTTCAGCTTAGTGATTTCTCCTAGATTCTTTAATTGTCACACTTCGGGGGTTTATAGCTTATAGTATTATCCTGAAAGATTATTAGAGAGGTGCTTAAATAGGTCTATAAGGGAATAAGGGCCCTTAGCAAGGTACCTTAGAGGATTCCTATATGGGTTTAATCTTGGTTCATATCTCTTCACACTAGCACGTGTAATTACAAGTTGTGGGCTTAAGCATTTTGTTTAGATTAAAATGTTTCATCTTTTTGGGCTTATACATCTGGTCTAGATGAAGACTTAAACCTTTCCTGGCCTGGTTAGTTGAAATAACGGAGGCTATGATCGCCTTCCGCATCACGAAAGCTTCACATTCTCAAGTACCTTGGTTCTGCAATACCAACTTGTACCATTTTTGGTTTCACGTTGGTACGATTCTGACAGTTCAACCAGTTATGGCCTTGCATATTCGAGAAGCAAGGTATCATTGATGGAGGAGGGCAATTTGGAGTGAAAGGACTCGAGCAAAAGCCTACGTTTCTTTTGGAGCACCTTTCGGTGCCAGTGATTCGGTTGATGATATAAATTATAAATCCTGCATTACCTTAAGGACCCTAAACTATGGGAATTATGGTATATTCCTTATTATGGGTAATGCAGGATTTATATCATCAACCGTTGCAATCTAGAGTTTGTATCAGATTAGCCACGACACCGGTGGCCCGCCCGTTTCAAGCAAGCAGCAGGCAGTCTTACGAGATCTTGAAAAGGGAGTTTCTGCACGTGACATTCACCTTGTGTCTCTATTTCTTTGGTTTTCACTTTTGTTATCTACTTTTTGTGTATGTAACTGTCTATCTAGTTGTATGCTTGTGTCCTTGTTTCTTCTTACTTGCTCATGTGATCAGGACGGATGTCCCTCAAAGGAACCCGGGAATCCCTAAAGGCACCCATAGAGGAACGCGAAAAGGATCTTGAAAAGCCCGAAGCCAGTCGTCCGCAGGCCACAGATGACGAATGCCGAGAGGCTTTTGTCTTTCTTCAGGGATTCGGAGTTTGCCCGCTTCAGGGGTATCAGGGGCATGTTATGGTTATGTGCGTGTATGTATGCATGCATACATGTATGTTCGTATGCATGTTTGTATGCACAACGCCGCATAGTGCTTCCATGATTCAAGGCACATGCCCAGTTTTGTGGAGCCGGCGGCCGCTGCCTAAAGAGTTTTTGGGGGGTTTCGTGCCCGAGTTCAGTTCCTTGCAAACTACAAGATCTCCCGAAACCTTGGACCCTAAATCGTAAGCCCTACCTTAACCCTGAATAGCCTACCTTTCTTTAGGGTTCTCTATTATGATTTCCTTATATGAGTCCTTAAAAAGGTAGGTTATTCCGAACAAGCCTCACCTAAAGCATATGCCGGCTGAGGATTGTCGCGGTACGACGGAGATGGCTTTACCTGCGAGGGCTGCGATCAGATGGAGGAACTTCAGACTAGCCTAAGCTCGGGTTTAGAGCCTGGTGCTAAAGGGTGCAGAGTTTGGTTCCAGACTTATGTTTGAGGATTTAGTGTGCAGGGTTCAGTGCTCATCGTGTTTGGGGATTCTGGGGAATGGCTCGAGGTTTTAAGTCTTCTTCTTCTTCTTTAAAGGATTTCGTTGAGGCGCTTCGGTCGTTCGATGGAGAGTTGCTGGAGGTGGTTGTTCATAGAAGCAAAATTGAGCCTCCGATGCTCGGAGTTTCGTTCGTTCTTAAAAGCCTAAACCCCCAGCCCTAATCTCCAAATCATAATCCCTAAACCCTAAACCCCCTGAACCCTAAGCCTAAACCCTAAACCTGCGGTTTGCTGATTCCAATTCGTCGGTTCTTGGGTCGACTGTCGAGAGGCGCGAAGTTTCAGACTCTAGTTGAGACGATTTCGGAGAGGCTTCCACAGTCTATAGGGGCCTTATAGTAGTTACCTATACTGTTTTGGAGGGTTCCTTATTATAGTTATAGTATAATGGCCCCAAACCGTATTCTAATTATGAAGGCCCCATATATTACAGATATTCTAATTATGAAGGCCCCTCTATTACAGATGGAGGATCTTTGGGTAAGGTTCAAAGAACCCTGGGTGTGACTTCAGGGGTTCAGGCTGAGCCACAAGTCCCGACACCGAAAGACACGGCGAAGACGGAAGCCTTCGCAAAAATTCTAAACCCCAGCGGCTTAAAACTTATAAGCTATAAAACTTGAACCCTACAACCTAATAAGTAGATCCTCGCTGGACCCTAAGCCCTAAAAGCCCTTCAGTCTTGCAGGAGATGGCCTCTTTGCAGGAAGACCTCCTGAGCCTCATCGAAGGCGCGCGCACTAGGCTTGTTTGGAGGTTTTAGGGCTTAGGGGGAGATCGAAGTGTAGGATTTCAGATTTAGGCCCATTTCCGGTGAGTTTGGGGTATTTTCCAAAATCCAAACTCTCGATCAACAATTCTCATCATCTCGAACCCATTCGCGCCCGGAACTCTATGACCACACAATAGTCGGACTGCGGTATTCCTACGGCTGATGGTATAAATCCTGCATTACCTTAAAGATCCTAAACTATGGGAATTATGGTGTATTCCTTATTAATGATTATGGGTCATGCAGGATTTATATCTTCAAGCCTAAACCCTAAAACCCTATAGATCCCTTAAAGGAACCCCTTAAAGGTACCCTTATAGATCCCTTTAAAGGAACCCAGGATTTATATCTTCAACATTAAGTGCTCGAAGTCGACGGCTCGCACAACTCCCCCGACTCCGTAGGAGTGCCTCGGGTCTTCGGGCACCAAGAGCCAAGAAGTATGGGAGTTTCAGGGGTTCCTTTAAAGGGTACTAGAAGGTTTCTATAAGGGTACTATAAGGGTTCCTTTAAAAGGCTCTATAAGGGTTTAGAGTTTCCGAAAACAGGGGGTACTTGATTTTGGGGTCGTTGTAATACGGAGCCGACTATTTAGGGTACTATACCAGTGTCCCTATTTCGGACACACCCAAACCAAACCTGCCCCCCAACCGTAGTCCTCGTTGCTCTATATCTTGGTGGGAGTGACACGTTGCATGTCTGGGCAAACACAGTTGAAAGATACGACCTCAGACCCTGCGAGCCTACGCAAGGAACCCGCACAGTGTTGCTTCATAACATGTATGAGATGAACGTAACCTGAAAAGCACACAGTGACTCTCAAGCTTGTCCACAGGGGCTGTTGCTGAGATGGAGTCGGGGTTGGTGGCACCGCTGCAGAGCTGGCTGTCCGCTAAGAGTGGCCTGGCAAGAGCCGCAGACCAGTTTAGTTTAGGGTTTAAGAATTAGGCAGACTTTAGCCACACACTTTCATGATATGTTAGAGAAACTTTTAGGGTTTAGGGTTATCCATGTTCTTCGAACATTTTCAATGTGACTCCTTCTTCCGACCAGCTTCTGCAAACTAAATGACTCCAGCAGTTTCGCGGCAACACGCACAGTACCTGTAAAGGGAGCTAGCAGTCAGACACTTCGGTCAAAGTCCAGGCCGAGAAGCCTTGTAGCACCCCATAGAGTACCGTTTATAGTAACTCAGTAACCCCTTATAGTAGCCCATGTAGAAAGCCTTCAGAACCGTGCTTGAGGTTTTGCCTTCCCACTTCTCGAAGCCCTGGACCTTCAGGTGAAGTCGTGCAGATCGAAGACACTGACCTGGTGCAGCTTGACCGGCTAGAGGGAGTCGGAGTCGGGTGTAAAGGGGTTCAGGAAAAGTTTTGAGGAGCCGGTTTTTCGGTTCAGGATTCAGGTCGAGAGTCTGGCACACGCCACGAGGAACGTCCGCACCGCAAGCAGCGATGGCTTCAGCCTGATGCGCTATGGGAAAGACTTGTCCAAGAAGGACTAGGGCTCAGGAATCTGGAAGTCCCGTGTGAGCGCACGGGATGTATGGGAGATGCAAGTCCAAGCCGTTAATCTCTAACTAAGGGTATTTCCACTCGACTGATGGTTATAATTTCGGGCTTGATGGCAATCGAAGGAAGACTGTCTAACTAAGACGATGTGCAGCACTTTCAACCCACTCCAAAACAGGAGTTGGTGCAGCAGCTTCATGCAGAGCCCCTCCTTCAGCTTTGCAACTTTCCGTGTTTGGCTCATTGTTCAGCTTGCGCGGATAAAAAAGTTAGTGCAAGAAGCACGGGACCGCAGGGTGGCGCAGGCACGAGGGTTCAGAAGTGCGACAGGAGGTTCCGCACCAAAAAAAGTTTGAAAGGGCCTTCTGTTGGCGGTGGCGGTGGGCTTTGAGACTGGAATGCTAGTAGCTGCTAGTCCGGCCTAAGGGGCCTAAGTGTTTGGAAACCTGGGCATTCTTCCTAGACTACTAGACGTGTGAGCAGCAACTAGTAAGACAAGCCAACCTTTGTCTTTCGTCTTGGCTTTGAAATTTAGCCCACTTGACAACAACTTGGCAAGCCAGTTTTGCACTGATGCAACTCTCAGCAGCCTACAGCCAATGTCTGCAGTAAGTCGTTACATTGTATATCAAGTGCATCTCGAAAAGAACCGAACTTTCCGAGAGTGGGAGAGGGCTAGCGTTCTGTGTCTTCAGCTTTAGAAGCAAGTTGCCGGGGCGTAATTACATAAGATGCAGGGCATGGCTCTCAAAGCCAAGGCAACTACAGCAGTTATGTGGACGAGATCATGGCCAAGTGCAAGCAACTGCACGCGGATGCCGCTCGCTTTTGCAAGTCCGCGACTGCCAGACAGCTCTAACCGCTAAAGCCCAAACCTGAAACCCAAGACAAAAACCCAAACACTTAAGCCCGGAAGAGATTAAAAGGAAGTCGTGAGGCCGGTCTCCGGATCCGCGAGAAGGCGGCCCAGCTGGTGGCGAAGCTCGTGGACTTAGACGGCGACCGTCGGATGGAGGTGCAGTCGGTGGCCTAGCTTGAGAGGTTGAGGGCACCAGGGGTTCAGGGTTTTAGGGGCTAATATACGGGCTTTACCAACTACCTATAGTATTTTGGTGGTTCTGTTGACATGTACAGTCTTGCATAGGCCCTACCTGACCTGGGTTTTGGCTCAAGTAAAATAGCTGCCCTGCGCGCTTTTGTGCTCCATAGGTTTTGTGCATGGTAGCGGAGCGCTTTTACGGTTCACTGGACCTGGGAAGTGTGCTGATTACGCTGCTCTGCGTGTTCTTGGGTTGGTCGGTCCACTCGGCTGTTTCGGCCGGGCGAGACCGAGCCCTCGAACGGAGGAGACGCCAGGCCGCCGAAGAGCGGTGGGCCAAGCTGGTGCGTAAAGCACGCGGCGTGAGAAAGCAGCAGCGGTACTTTGCCTTTCTGGGCCACCTGCTGCAGGAGCACCCTTTGAGCCAGGCTTTTAGAAGGCGACTGGCCAGATGTCTGTGACGGCCGAGGCTGTTGCAGCAGAGCTGCAGGCTCTGAGGAACGAGCTGCTGGAAAGCAGGCGCAGGGAGGACGAGCTGAACAACCGGGTGCAGGCGTTGCAGACCGGTGGGCATGGGCTTCAGGAGGCGATGGCTGCACTGGCAGCCGTGCAAAGGGAGACCTTGGAGAGGGCCCGTGCCAGGGAAGAAAAGGTGACCCTTGTGGACAACAAGGGCTTGGCGAAGCCCGACAAGTTCGGGCGCCATGGAAGCGAAGGAAGCTTTCTACAATGGAAGGTGCGGCTGGAGACCTTCATCCTGAGTGTGCACAAGGACCTCGAGCAGCCGCTGGCGTACGCAGAGGACTGCGATGAGCAGCTTACGGCAACGAAGCTGAAGGCTTTGTTCGGCCCGACCACGCCGGCGGTGGAACACATACCGGGCCTCGAGGAGAAGGATGCACAACTGCACGCGGTGTTGCAGACGCTTTGTGAGGGCGAGGCCTTCACGCTGGTGAGGAGCGCCGGCCGGGGAGCCGGGCTTGAGGCGTGGAGGAAGCTCCACCGGCGGTACGACCCGAGTACCGGAGGGCGCCGGCGAGCGCTCTTGAGGTCGGTGCTTGCACCGCAAAAGTGCCAGCGCATCGAGGACCTCTCTTCTGCGATAGAGCTTTGGGAGGAGGCGGTGCGCCAGTTTGAGGCACGGCGGCGCCCAGATGGAACAAGGGCGCAGCTGGATGAAGATATAAAGGTGGCTGTGCTGGAGGCCATGTGCCCGAGCGACCTGGAGAAACACCTCCAGCTGTCGCGCCACCGGCTGACCACGTACGAGGAGGTCCGGGGCGAGTTGGCCAGCTACTTGGAGACGAGGCTTGGAGCAAAGGTGCAGCTGAGCCTGCCCGGTGCGTCGAAGGACGACCAAGGACCTGCCCCAATGGACGTCGGTGCCTTTGACAAGGGCAAGGGCAAGAAAGGAAAAGACAAAGGAAAAGGAAAAGGCGGAAAGGCAGCCGGGGGCAAGCAAAAGGAAACCCGCGAGTGCCACAACTGCGGGAAGGTGGGCCACTTGGCGGCGAACTGTTGGGCGCCAAAGAAAGAGAAGAAAGGGAAAGGCGAGCCGCACAAGAAGAAGGAAGGAAAAGGAAAGGACAAGAAGGGAAAAGGAAAAGGAGGAAAGAACCTCCACAACGTGGAGGAAGCCGAGCCAGAGGAGGAAAGCGAGGAGCCGGAGGCGAACTTCCTCGCGATCGCCGGGCTCACCGAGGTCTCGCTTAGCGAAAGCGAGGACGAAGGCCTCCATGACACGAGTCGGCCTTATAGGCCGGCCGGTGTCAAGGGGGCCACGGTGAAGCAAGAGCCGGGCGAAAGCAGCCACGAGCCCAAGGCTGCGGAGAGCTTGGAACAGGGACCTGGTGAAGGGGCGAGTGGAGCTTCTAGTTCCGCGGGCCCCGGCCCCGCAAGGGAGCCAAAGGAGGAAATGAAAGAAGAAGAGGAAGAGATGAAAGAAGAAGAAGAAGAAAGCAGCGAGAGCAGCAGCAGCTACGTAGAAGTGCTGCTTTACCCGGGCGACCCGGGCTACGACAGCCTGGGGGAAGGCGGCGCCACCGACAGCGACGAGGAGTACATGGAGGTGTGCGTGGAACCCTGTGGGTACTGCTACTTCGAGGAGTGCGACCAGCGGCACGACGATGAGTTTCGGCATGTGTGCCCCACGTGCCGACTTGCCAAAATGAGCGCGGACCACAAGTCGAAGGTGCTGCTGTGGACCCCCTTGGAGGCTTTTGAGTTTTCGGTGGACAAGACCATCTGTGTGGTCAAGGGCCTCAGCTTGGAGCAGTTCCGGGAGCTGACAGAGGAGCAAAAGGGGGCCTACAGGGACGCCGTGGACCCGGAGCAGGTGAAGCGCATCAACCAGGATGATGTGCTGAAGGGCCTCTCGCGCTTTCGGGAGGCTGAGCGGAAAAGCTTCTTCAAGAAGGCCGGCCACCCGCAGGAGGACCCGAGTCAGGCCAGTGGCCAGGCCGGGGTCCAGGGTGAGCAGGCCAGTGGGTCTAAGGACCTGCCAGCGCGGCCGAGCGGCGCGGCGTCGGGAACCCTGATGCACCGGACCATCGAGATGCTCGAGATCACGAACCTGGCGGCCGAGAAGCGGGAGAAGGCGCAGCTGCTAGAAATGGAAGAGGACCCCGAGGAGGTGCAGCGCCTAGAGACCAGGATTCGGGAGATCGACGCGGAGGTGAAGGTGCTGAAGGAGAGGACAAAAGCCGCGGACCGCGAGGCAAGCAAGAAGCCACAGCTCACGGCCGAGACCGTGCTGGACCAGACCTGGCATGACGCCAGGTACCACAAGGCCGTGGCAGCGGGAGTGAGCCACAGCCAGGCGTGGCACGAGGAAAAGAAGAGAAGGAAGGCTGCCCTACACCGGCAGCAGGGCACGGCGGACCGTGCAAAGGAGCGTTTGGAGAACGAGCGCGCGTGGCATCGGGAGTTTGACTCCAGACCGGTGAAGGAAGAGGAGTACCACGACGAGGCGGCCCCTGGGTTGGAAACGGAAGCCGTGGAAGAGACAGACCAGGGAAGGCTGCGGGTGCTCACCGGGAGCGCGAGGCAGGTGAAACGCGGAGAGCTGCGCAAAGGTGATGAGGCTACCTTCGTGGCCTCGGCAAGGACCTACCGGAAGCTCAGCCAGGCGGAGGTGAGCCGCTTCAAGACGGAGACCAAGGAAGACGAGCGGAAGGTCATGGAACGCAAGCGCGTGGACCTGCAGAAGAAGCGCGTGCGGGAAATGACCGAGGAAAAGAAGGACGCGAGAAAGAAAAGAGTAAAGGCGGCGAGCCGGAGGAAGGAGGCTTGCCGAGACCTCCTGTGGTTCGGGGAGTGCACCCGAGCGCGGTGCCCTTTTGGACACGACCCGGAGCTGGTGAAGAAGGCGAAGTTTTCGGTGTGCTCGGAGTTCAGCCGCGGGGTGTGCCAGAGGAAACAGTGCCGCTTCGTGCACGACGAGCTGGAGCGCGAGAAGTACCAGCTGTTGCGGCGGCACCGGCAGAGGCGGCAAGGTGCGAGTGGGACCTCTGGTTCCACCGGCATCGTGCTGCGCGAGGCGCCGAAGCGGGAGCGCACGAAGGAAGAGCCGTTGGACCTAGCGCACCTTAGTGGGGCGTGTGAGGAGGAAAGCTGGGACGGCTACAAGAAGGTGACGGTGAACTTCGACACGGGGGCGGCCATTTCGGCCATACCCGTGGAGGTGGCAAGGGCTGCCACGAAGAAGACCGCGGCAAGCGAGAGGTGCTACCGCACCGCAAGCGGCGAGGTGATCGAGGACCAGGGTGGAGCCTTGGTTCAGGGCTACGACGCTGCAGGCGTCGGGCGCAAGATCGAGGGCCGCGTCACCGACGTACACCGCATGCTGGCTTCGGGCGCAGCTGTGGGGAAGCACAACCACGTGCTGCTGATGGGCAGCAAAGGGTACGTGATGCCCAAAGGCGGCAAGATCGCCAAGGCGCTGGAGAAGACGTTTCGGGAGACCGCTGAGGCGGGGCACGGCAAGGACGTGCTGGAAATGGAAGAGCGCCGGGGCATCTACGTGTTTGACCTGTGGGTCAAGGAGAGCAAGGAGAAGGACTGTGCGACAGTCGGCGCCCTCGGCGAGGGCGCAAGCGAGGAGGCAAACAGCCGGCAGGCGCGCAAGCCGTAAGGCCGGCGGTAGAAAGACGAGCGCGAGGCAAAGGGCCGAGCCGGACCATTGGTCCGGCCGCGCCCAAGGCAGGCGCGAGTGGGTCGAGTCGGGCCAGGGGCCCGGCCGAACCCGAGAGGCCGGCCCCGGTGCGGCAGGAGGTGAAGGTGAAGGTGTGGGGGCGAGTCGGTCCGATGGACCGGCCGACCCCGAGGGGGAAGGAAGCGGTGAACAGCGAAGGGCACGAGTGCCCCGGGCGCCCACGGCGCCCACGAGAGCTGAAGTGGAAGAGCACGAGGCCACGGGCCACGTGATCCATAGAAGCTGGTGTCCCCACTGTGTGCGGGCACGAGGCGACTTGGAGAGACACCCGAGGGTGAAAGAAGAGGACCGCAGTATCCCCACGATCTCCTTCGACTACTTCTTCTTTTCGGAGGAGGGACAGCCACACCTACAAGTGAAGGATGATTTTACGAAGATGATGTGGTCGAGCGCCATCCCTGCGAAGGGCGCCGACCCGTTTGCGGCAAACTTTGTTGCTGCGTGTGTTGGCGAAACGGGGTATCGGAAGATTATCCTGAAATCGGACAACGAGGCATCTTTGAAGGCGCTCAAGGAGCTTGCGAAGCAAAGCATACAGGGCGTTGAGGTGCTGCCTGAGGAGTCGAAGACTGGAGACTCTAGGGCGAATGGCCGGGTCGAGGCTTCGGTCAAGGAGACAAAGCGGGAGGTTCGGGCCTTGCTGTCTGACCTCCGATCGAGAATAAAGAAAGAGAAGCTGCACGACAACCACCCCATGATGGCGTGGGTGAGCAGACACTCCGACTTTCTTATCTCGAGGTATAGGATTGGCCAGGACGGCCGCACAGCTTACGAGAGGCTGAAGGGCAAGGCTTGGAGGCTGCCCTGTGTGTGTTTTGGAGAGCGGGTCTGGTTCAGACCGCTGGCTGCGTACGCGAAGAAGCACCTGAGCAAGGGCACGGACCCAAAGGTGCTGGCAGGACACTACGTGGGAACCCATGCGCGCAACGGCGACGCCTTGGTGATGACCACGCAGGGAGTTCTAAGGGGTGGCTCTCTCAGGAGGATGTCGCCCGAGGAACGCTGGAACGACGACGAGTTCGACAAGTTGCAAGGGGTGCCCTGGAAACCCATGGCATCCGAGGAGAGCAGGCGCACGGAGGCGCCGGTGAAGGTGGATCTGCCAGAAATGGTGGGCCCAACAGAGGTTGCTACGAGGGCCTCTGGAGCAAGGAACCTCTACGTGATGAGGTCGGACGTGGAAAACGATCCAACGCCTGGGTGTCCAGGCTGCGAGGCAATCATGCTGGATTTGCCCGCGGTGACTCACAACCAGTTTTGCCGTGGAAGAATCCAGGAGAAATTGTCTAAGACGCCAGAGGGGAAGGCGCGCGTGGAACGCGCCATGAAGCGGAAGAGTGCAGCCATGGACGGCCGCCCTGACGCACAGGAGAGCGAGACACAGGCCGCTACGGCGCTAGGTGCGCCGGAGGATGCGGCTGGGAGTGAGAAGCGGAAGCAGGAAGGAGCTGCAGAAGAAGCTGCAGACAAGAAGGGCCGGGTGGAGGCCAAAGGCACTAAGCGGCAAGGGGTGGACCCTGAAGACCTCTACTGGGAGGACCAACTGGAGGAGCCACAGGTTGTGGAGGTCCAGCCTTCCAGCGGGTCTGCCGCTGAAGGGTCTTCGCTCAGCCACTCAGCGTTTTGGAGCCCAGTGGTGCCTGGAGCACCTGCTGGAGGACCGAGTCAGGCCGGTGGCCAGGTCGAATCCGGGGGAGAGCAGGCACAGCAGGGAGACGATGCTATGCCTGATGCTGGCCTTTTGGAGCTAGCACAGCTGGTCGTGGACGACCCTGGTGACAGTGATTTGTGTGAGGTTGCCGGGCTTCTGAAGAGCCTGGGCAAGCGAGGGCCTGAAGAGGCCACTGGGCGACTGGCGGAGGTCCACAACAAGCTGGGACTTGAAGTCGGGTTTTCCTTGGACCTCGAAGCGCCGAAGGAAGGAGGAGAACGGTGGGACCTTAGCAAAGGTCAAGAGGCCGAGTGTTTAAAGGCCAAGCTGTGTACCGAGAAGCCGTTGCTTCTCGTAGGGTCACTTCCTGTGGGACCCTTTTCTCCTGCGGCTACACTGTACAAGAAGAGTGCCAAGCCGCAAAAGCAACTGGCGGAGGAGGGGAAAGCCCAACTTCGCAACCAGGTGGAGTGTTTTAAGGAGCAGCACGCGAGCGGGCGGTACTTTCTCTACGAGCACCCGCGCGGCTGCGGTGGCTGGGAAGAGCCAAGTTTTCGGGACCTGCGACTGCACGAAGGGGTGCAGGTGGTGGAAGGTCCTGTGTGCAAGTGGCGCTTGGGCGCCAGCTACGTGAAGCGTGTGACAAGGTGGGTGACCAACTCGGCCATTTTGGCCGCGAGGTTGAAGGCACAGTGCGTGCAACCGATGCAGCGGAATCTGCAGATCGTTGAGGGTACAGCGTGTGAGCCTGGAAAGTACCCGGCACCCTTGGCGAAGGCCATCCTTACGGGCCTCAAGGGTGTTCTGTTGGAGACGGGCGAGCTGAGCGCGGTCACTGCGCACACAGCCGGCCCGGTGCCAGACGAGCCAGAGCTCGAGGTGGACTGGTCCCAGTATGTACCCACGGGTGACAGGGTGTATTGGGATACCATCACGGGCGCACAGCTGGATGCGGATCACGTCGAGCGTGCCCGTGCAGAGGAACTGCAATGGGTGCGGAAACAGGAGGTGTACCGCAAAGTCCGGTTGGAGCAATGTTATGAGGACACAGGACGTGCCCCCATTACGTTGAAATGGCTCGACCGAAATAAAGGGGACGCAAGCAATCCCAACTATCGTAGCAGACTTGTGGTAAGAGAAGTGAAGAAATCGTCTCGGACGGACGACTTGCCGGAGCACGAACTGTTCAGTGCTATGCCACCCTTGGAGGCACTGAAACTGCTATGCTCCATTCTCGTATCACAGAAGGTGAGTGCACAGGGTAAACCCCTGAAACTCAAACTGTTCGATATATCCCGTGCCCATTTCTATGGACAAAGCAGGCGCAAAGTGTATACCAATCTGCCCGAGGGTGACGAGCAGGAAGGGTATTGCGCGTTGCTTCAACGCACGATGTATGGGACGCAAGATGCGTCTTCTGTCTGGCAGGAGACTTACACCAAGCTAATGGACGGTCATGGCATCAAGAATGGCAGTGCGTGGCCTGCGATCTTTGGTTGCAGCGAACGTGGCCTGAGGATGCTAGTCCATGGCGACGACTTCTTTGTCCTGGGTGACGACGATGGACAGAAGTTCGTAGAAGGTGTTCTCGCTGAAAAGTTCGAGTATCGGATTGATGGGTGTATCGGGCCTGAAGCTACCGACGGTACTACCCTGACGGTGCTCAACAGGATCATCGAGTACGACAAAGCCACTGGAACGGTGAAATACGAGGCGGATCCCAGGCATGCAGAGATGGTGGTGAAAAGCCTGGGCCTGGAGACTGCCAAGCCGGTGACTACCCCGGCTGAGAAGCAGACTCTGCAGAGCGTGCTGGCAAGCATGACGATGCCCCCGCTACCTCCCGACCAAGCGTCACTCTACAGGTCGGTGGTTATGCGGGCGTCTTATCTGTCGCAAGACAGGGCAGATATAGCTGAAGCTGTTAAGACCCTGGCGCGGCGGATGCAGAGTCCAACGGAGTACGATATGTCGAGGCTAAAGCGTCTGGGAAGATATCTAAAGGGACGGCCCCGCGTCCAGATTCTTTTCAGGCCGCAGCAGATGTTTACGAAACTGCGGTGCTACGTGGACTCAGACCATGCGGGCTGTTTGGTCACGAGAAGGTCTACGAGTGGACTTATCTTGATGGCTGGGCGCCACTGCATCAAGAGTTCAAGCACGCTGCAAAGCACGATATCACTCAGCAGTGGAGAAAGCGAATACTATGCAATCGTGAAGGGAGCAGCACTCACACTGAGCATGGTTGCTCTTCTGGAGCAATGGGACCTCAAGGTTGAAGCTGTTGTCTCGTCAGACAGCTCGGCCGCACGAGGAACGTGCTCACGAAGGGGCCTCGGGAAACTGAGGCATGTACAGACTAGGTACTTGTGGGTCCAGGAACGTGTACAGCGGAAGGACATAAGTATCGAAGCCGTGGGGACTGCTCACAACGTTGCAGATGCATGTACGAAGCCACTGACGGCAGAGGTCATTGCAAAGCATATGGCTTCAATAGGTCAGGTGTTTTCTGAGGGCAAGAGTGTTGCAGCGAAGGCTGTATCATGATACGCCCTGTCGGTCGAAGACCAACGGTCGTAGGAGGGGTGTTGACATGTACAGTCTTGCATAGGCCCTACCTGACCTGGGTTTTGGCTCAAGTAAAATAGCTGCCCTGCGCGCTTTTGTGCTCCATAGGTTTTGTGCAGGTTCCTTATTGTACTATAGAACCCTACTATAGATCCCTTAAAGACCCCTTTAAGGATCCCATTAAAGGAACCCTAGTCAAAGAAAATCAGGCCCCTATATAGGGGGTTTCGGGAATTTCGAGGTCTTGGGTAACTTGGCTTCAGCTCCGAAGCTACTCTGGGACTCACTGTTGGGTTCTATATACTAATATAAATATATGTATTTATATATTCATAATTATTACAATATAATAATATCTAAATTACCGGATACTATAGTGTCTGCCTCACAAAGGCAAAGGTGATGATGTTGCCGTTGATGATGAGGAGGAGGAGGAGGAGCAGGAAGAGGAGGAGCATGATGATGACTGGTGGCAAGAAGTTGGCAAATGGCGTCTTCCAGTATGACTATTACAAAACAGGCGCACCTGGGCATGCGGCAGACCCTGAACTCGAAATATTGAAGTCCTCTTGCCAGGTGCACCCGCTTCTCCTGCCCTTGAGGGGTGAGGCTCGCTGACAGTGTCTTTTGCTACGCACCTCGTGAGATTGGCCATGAACTCTCTAGCATGTTGTAACATAACTATACTACTACTGAACGTACTATGCCATTAAAGGTTCTAATATGCTAGATACACTATGGTAGAATTAAAAAACACTCTCCACGTCAGGTGAGCAAGGTCGAGCTGCGCTGCAAAGTGGATGAGTTTCTCAGGGACCTGCTGGGACGCCCCGCGTCTGCATATGGAGGTACAGAGCATCGGCGATGGGATTGCAGAGTGCACTTTTAGGGCTTCATGGCTTCGAGCATGGGGATGAGGATCTGGTGCAGGCTAGGTATGTGGATCAGAGTTTGACAGCCGATACAAACGGAGGAACATGAACGGCAAGTGAGGACAACAAGCTTCACCTGACGGACACAAGGCGTCAATATGTTGGGGTTGTCTACTTGTCCTGGCGCTACCGCTCTCGGCACCCTGTCGCTTGCTGAGTTTTCCTTCGAGAGATTCCGTCGCCGAAGAAGTTGCCCCTTGGCGATGGGGCTTGAGGCAGAAAATGCATCAGAGGGGGGAGGTCCAGGACCCAGTGGGGTCTCGTGGGTGAGGCTTGTGGGTTGATTGCTGAGGGCTTTGCCGTTGAGGGTCTCGAGAGAGGTAGCGTCACCGAGCTCCCTCACCGCACCGATGATACGAAGACTAATGAACGATCTTCAGACAGGGCAGTTGTTGGGTCAACCGTTCGGGCTAGGAATACAGCCTTATTGGAAGCGCATGGGTTTGCTGGGTGATCCCTTGCAGAAGTTCGTCTTTCGCAAGAATTCAGCAGACCGTCCACACCCTTCGGATGTCTGCCTTCCTGGCCTATCTCCTCTCTTTCTACTCGTGATTACTCGTGGCATCCTAGAACTAGAAGCCTTGACGATCCATTAATAAAGAGCATTATAGCCCTCAACAGCAAGCTCCATATGTAAAATCCCGGATCTACAAAATCCAACACACACCCACCCTGAAAGCTGAGTTCCTTGAGGCAGAGGCTCCATGAGGGTGTCGAAGTGGGTAAGGCCTGGATATGGTCGTGTGTTTGGAATTTGCCTACAGTCTCCATTGCAGTTCCTTTTCAGTTCTACACAAATTTTATAGTCAGGATCCTGCAAGGTAACCCCAAAAAATGGAGAACCAAACCATGGGTCTTCAGACTTCAGGTTTTGTAATCGTGGCTCGTTTCCGTGTACCGCATGTATGTATATATGTATGTATGTATGTATGCATTATGTGTGTGTGTATGTATATATATATATGTGCATAACGTGTGTACATATATATATATATATACTCATATACATATGTATGTAGACAGGTAGGCAGACAGATCGATAGAGAGGTAGACAGATAGCTAGATAGTTCCGCTTGGAGCTCCGACTTCGACGAAGCTTCTTTCGTACCTTTCCACTCCGTCGAGCTTCAAGAATGAGAGTTCAACATCCCGCCCAACTAAAGCATCAAGAGTAGATAGTGAGAGAGAGAGAGAGAGAGAGAGAGAGAGAGAGAGAGAGAGATAGATATAACAAATCAACTCGGGCCTAAACTTCTAGCTCCAACTCTCCATGAGCCCGTGGGCTTGCATCCGAAGCTCTTCTGCGTTTTGAGGTTCAGGGTTTTAGGGTTCAGGGTATGCATGCTTGCGTACCTTGGAACTTTCAGTTTAGTTCCGGTAGAAATCTCGGATAAACAACAGGCTGGTGCAGGGAAACGTCTCTGTCATCCCAATGGCACAACGATTATTCGCGAAGGAGAGCAGATGTGATAGGACCACCGACCACTAGCGGAGCACGAGCTCGAATCGGTTCTGTTTTTCTGTCTCACAAACAACAGGATATGCATCAAAGCCTTCCAAAGCTCTCACTAAGCCGCCCGCCGTAACACTACAATACCCTAAACCCTACCTAAACCCTAAGCACTAGTTCAACCGTACACCCGCTTACAGCGCTAAACCAACCTGCATGAAGCTCTAAGCTTCAAACACCAACACTATATAGCCTAAACCTTCAACCCTTAATCCCTAAACCCTAAACGCCTTGTAAACCCCTAAATCTTCACCCTGGAAGCCCTAAACCCCGAAACCCAAACCCTAAACACCTGGAACCCCTAAACCCCTGAAGCCCGAAACCCAAACCCTGGAAGCCCTATAAACCCTAAACCCACTGAAAGGAGCGGCCGGAGGCCGAGCAAGAGTTGGGGCGCCTGAGCCTCGGTCCGCGGCTCCGTAGGGGTTCCTTTATATAAAGGGGGGTTACTATAAGGGTAATACTAATACATACTTATAATTATATATATATATATATACATACATACATACATACATATATATATATATATACATATACATACATACATACATACATATATATATATATATATATATATATATAGGCGGCTTTAGAATTACCTGTACTAGGGTATAGGGTTTTAGGCTTTAAAGGTTCTAAAGGGCGTAATATTTGAGCCTTAATAATTAGTGCCTTCAAAGGGATCGTAAAGGGGTCTATAAGGGATCTATGATACGGTTTTATGTTAGGGGCTGTAATAATTACATATAGAACAGGGTTCCTTTTGAAGGGGTCTATAAGGAATAAGTATAGGGGCCTTAATCCTTACACATGCTATTCTGGGGGGTTCCTTATTATAGCTATAGTATAATGGACCCCAAACCCTTATTCAATATTAGTAAGGCGCCTATATTATCTTTCCCTTGCAGGGCTCCTTTAAGGTCGTCCGTAAAGGGCTCCGTAAAGGGTTCTATTAGCGATCTATAGGGTAAGAAGTCCATTAAAGGCCTCCCTGAGGGGTTCTATAAGAGGTCTATAGGGGTTTGGGCTTAGGGTTGACTTACGGTTGCGATCCTCCACGGGGCCTTCATAAGAATTATCCCCCTATATCCTTTATTGCAATGACAGCGCAATCCCCAAAACCGTATAGTTTACCTATTAGGGTGGGGTTTAGGGGAAGGGTTAGGTTGTACAGAGTAAATGGAGGCAAGGTTAGACGGTGCTGATGGAGGCGTGGACGTTAAAGTGAAGACTGCATTTTGTGTGCTCACTTCACCATGCCGCGCGTGGTCAATGCCAGTTGAGACGTTGTCAGCTGCAGCGGGTTCTGTCAGCTGATCCGGCTAGTCTTCCATGATTTGGGCCCTACCCACCGGGAGTTGGCTGCACCTATATTTCTATGCGCTCCCGGCACACCGTTGGCCGGGTGTGAGGGCTGTTGATGCCACCAGGCACCAGGTAGATCGCGGGCGCAGCTTGGAGTAAGGGTTTGGGGGGTTTCGGGCTTGGGGGTTGGGGATTCTGGGGTTTAGGAGCGCGGGACCGCCGCCTGGTCTCCTGGTCGCCCCTTGAGGCCAACGTGTCCAGGTGCAGGACATATGACAGCAGGACAAATGGGCTAACGTGCCTGCTGGGGGGCTAACGGTAAAGATCTTGGCAGGGGAGGCCCGTTCAAAACGAGGCGTTCTTGCTCACCCGTCTGTATGTGTCTTGGGTGCTGTGCATGTGTTGAGTCTGTTTGGTTTTTCTGCTTGTGCACTGAATCCTTTGTATCTTTGTACGCTCTCGGAAGTGTTGCATCTGCACGCGTGCTTATCTCTCTGCTTCTGTCGATCGGTAACAGTGCCAGAATCTGTTTTCGTAAATGCACTTGAGAAGAAGCCCAAAGGGTCCTATGTACCGACATAGTAGAATGTACGGTTTCCATATTAGGAATTACTATTATGACTTAGGGAGGTATCCCCCATAACAGTACATAGGACCCTTTGGGAAGGAGCCCGCAAGCCAAAGCACATCCGTGATGACCAGACGTGTATCGGCATGCAATGACACCCCGGCAACCCTGAACCTGATTCTGTGAACCCTGAACCAGAATAGCTCGAGCTACGACATACATACAGAGTTATACAGAGAGAGAGAGATAAATATATATATATATATATATATATATATATATATATGTGACATATGTATATATGTATATGTATATATATATATATATATATATGTATATATATACATATATATATATATATATATGTATATTGTGGTTGTAGCCACGGTTGGGCCTGGGGCCTCTGCAAGCTGAGCGGAAGAGTATCGGGCACTTAGACCCGTAGCCCCCCAACGGCCTTAAGCCCTAAACCCTGACCCCAAATATCCTTCAATAGACCCTTGTGATCATTTATAGAGGGCAGTTGGGGAATCCTTGTTGTCAGACCCCTGCAGTCCTGGACCCCCTCCCCACCGACTTTTGGAGCAGAATCGATTGCTAATCAGTTACAGACTGCGTCACTACTCCGCTCCCTGTGCTACCAGCTGCGACCATACCACATGTTGTCAGCGGCAGGTGGGATGTTATCAGCTGCAGCGGTTTCTGTCGGCTGATCCGTCTTGTCTCCCATGACTTGTGCCCTACCCACCGGGAGTTCTCGCACCTATATTCTATGCACTCCCGGCACACCGTTGGCCGGGTGTGAGGGCAGTTGAAGCCAGCCGAGAATGTGGCGGAGCCTCGACTCGGCTGCTCCTTGAGGCCAACGTGTCCAGGTGCAGGACATATGACAGCAGGACAATGCGCTAACGTGCCTGCTGGGGGGCTACAAGAGCAAAGGTCTTGGCAGGGGAGGCCCCTTCAGTCTTGCTCGCCACGCCACGTATGTGTGTCTTGGGTGCTGTTTGCCGATACGTCGTTGCAGTGTGTTTATACTCTGGTTGTGCATTGTACCTTTGTGTCTCGTGTACACCCTCGAAATCGTTGTATGTGCGGGTGGGCCTATCTCTCTGCTGCTGTCGTTACAGTCCCAAAAGTTTTTTTGCATATGCACTTAGGGAAGAAGGAGCCCGCAAGCCAAAGCACAACCATGATGACCAGAGATGTATCGGAATGTGAGAAACACCCCCGCAACCCTGAACATGATTCTCCGAACTCTGAACCAGAAAAACTCGAGCTGCGATATTATGCATATGATCGATAGATAGATAGATAGATGAGTGTGTAAATATATACATGTATATATATATATATGTATACATGTGTTTTCTGATTTAGTCAAGTTCGTTTTTATATCTATAGTTTTTGTTCATATCTACATGTACGTATGTATATGTATATGTGTATATGTAGATGTCCATGTAGATGTAGATGTATGTGTAATTTTTGTGTCTCTGTCGTTCTTTCCTTGGTTCTGTCTGTCTTTGTTTGTTCACTGGCATGTTTTTGATAAGCAATGCTGGCTGTAGCCATGCTCGCGCTTGGGGCCTCTGCAAGAAGACACTCACGCGCCTGCTTGGAAAAGGCAGGCCCGTTCACAACCACGCCGTGCTCTTGCTCTCCACGCGCGCGTGTATGTCTTGGGTGCTGCTTTCATTGTATGACTTTGGGTGCTAGTGCCTCAACCCTGAGCCCTATAAACCCCAACACCCTAAACAGTGCCGTGGTGTTTTCAAGGCCTGGTTTTGGGTTGGTAGAGTCAGACGGTGAGCGCAAGCTCCCATGCTTGCGTCCAAAGCCCGGATGTGCGATAGAATCTTGAATGACCGAGATTCCTTGAGCCCGAGGGTGGAACCTGAGTTCCTTAGACAATCTCTAAGTATCTGGGCGACGTGCGTCAACCATAAGTGCTACCTTAACCCCAAATAACCTGCCTTTTTAAGGACTTGTATAAGGAAATCATAGGGAACCTTAAAAACCAAGTTTTTATAGGGTCCAGGTAAATCCTGTTTCTGAAACGACGGGTTGGGGCAAGGCCACGTCCCAAATGGAAACGTAACAAAGGAGCCAGAATCCTCAGAGTGCCTAAATTCATATGAGGGTTTAGGGGTTAGGCTTTAGGGTTTAGGGTGGTCCATGTATACTGATCACATACTAGACCCCGCAATCTTTTCTAAATATTAAGGCTTCGATTTGAGATTTCCAGCCACTGACTTCTTACTCCACGATTCGGCCTGCATTTGCACATGGTCAGCCGCCTCAACCTTTCAGTCCTCAGCCTATGGGTTGGCATTTGAGGCTCAGGGTGTAAGCCAGGAATGACCACCCGACTAGCCCGAATCCACAGATTTTTGATCGTCAGACAAGGCTTGAAGCAGGAGATGCGCAAGACAGAAGCACCTGGGACTTGTACTGTCTTGCTTTGGCAGTGTTTCGAGCCATCCTCGAACCGTAAACCGTAAAACTAAACCCCGGCACTAGAACTTAATTAAGCCATATCCGTGGCTACAGTTGTTTTTTTTTGTTTTAGTGGTTCGGCCCGGTTGCATGGAGCTCTTTGGTTTAGTCGAGTGTGTCATAAGATGTGGAGCTGCAGGGGTCTTGGAGAGTCCAAAACTCGATGAATAAGCAATAATGTAGGGACCTGATTGAGAAAGCGTGGGTCCATAACTCCCAAAATAGCAGGGTTCATATAAGGAGCCCCAATGAAGACCCCGGGTTTCTTAATCAGGTTCCCGCATTACACTTCTTGTTGTGGTCTCAATGACTCCAGGTGTACAGAGGATTCTTATTATGGCCCAGGTCACGGTATATTCCTTGGCTATCGAGTTTTGGTGTCTCTGGGCTGGACAGAATGCCCTGAACGAAAGGGCATCCAACACCGAACTTTTCCCGTTGATTCCGAATGAGCACGTCTCCAAAACCTCACCTGCGGGCTAACCTTTGAATCAAGAAGCCGAGCATTGTGTAAGTGACCCAGTCCACGAAGCCTGACACCGTGAACCCTAACTCCATTCGAAGCTGTATGAGCGGGACTGGTAGCAGCAATGGTGCTAGTACTAGCAAATAAATGCGGGTGTTACTCATCCCGGGTTCTGCAGCTGATTGCTTTGATGGCTGCACCGATGCCCAATGTGAGGTGGCCCGAGATGGCATCCGACGCGCCTTGGAGATCGACGACGAGGATGCGGCTCCGATCTCGCACTTGAATCCGATAGTTTGAGCGGTTCAAGTTTGGCGGAGGTGGGGCTAGATAGAGGTCCCGGTATCCCAAGCCGGCGGCTGATGCCCCCATCCTTCGTGATTCGGCTCTGGTCCCTCATTTTGAATCTGTAGCGGAAGCTGCTGAAACCGTTATTACCCCATCAAGAGCTGAAGCTCTGGACGGTTGAGGGGGGTCTCGGGTGTGCGGCTCGAGGCTCACATGCCCCTTTATTGCGGAACATGAAAGCAGTGCAGGCACACCCCCAGTTTCCCAAGCTACAGGACCAGGCCCCAAGACCAGTATGACTGCGAGCCCAAGTCCATCAGCCACAGCGCACCAGGAGTTCGAGCAGATGCGACAGAAACTCGAGGCACTTGGCGGACTATACCCATCCATTGATGTTTAAAGAGCATCGATGAGACCGCGGCTTGCCCTAAAACCAGCTGCTTCATTAACATTTCCGGACATACTGACAAATATCTAGGGCGCGGGGCGGGTGTGATGTGCTTCTACCTCATACCCTAAACCCTATAATTATCCTAGACCCTAAACCCTCCTACAGCACCCACAGCACTCATGTGGTGTCTTTTCGGAAGGCGGAAGCCGACTCAGCAGATTGTTGCCTCTCCCGTGAAGGCCATGGGAAGAGCAGGGGCAAGAGGATGTTGGTGCTTCAGGCTGTACGGTTTAGGGTTCTAAGGGCGATATGGGAGTTTCCGAACATAGGGGATCCTAATATAGTACCCCAAATAGTAGGTTCCTTATAATAAGGACCTCAAGATAGGGTACCCCTAATTTTTCGGAAACTCCCATATGATTTTAGGATTCCGGGTCTGGAAATTCATGGTCGGGCTTAGGCTTGCCGTAATGGGCCCAGGCCAAAGCCCCTCCAGATCTCCCACCCTCGGGGAGCCTGGTATAGGGGCCTTAATAAATACCTATACTATTTTCGGGGTTTCCTGATTATAATCATAGTATCATGGGCCCCAGAACCCTATTCAATATTATTAAGGCCCCTACACTAGAAAATTCAGAGAAGGTCTACTCAACGGTTGAAGGTGCTCGGGTTCATTGAGGGGGTTGAGCAGAGCTGCTTAAGGTGACGGTGTGACCCGCTTCCCTTGAAGTGCTGTAGCTCCCAGCAAGCCTGAACCGCAAATCCGAAACGTGCCTGCATAAAGGCTCCCGGATCCGTGAGAAGCTCCCCAAGCCTTGCAGAAAGCTAGGACTCTCATGCCTTACACGACGTCAGACCAGGGACCAGCTCAGGGCACTGGACCTAGCTTCGTGCTCAGACCGCAAGTTCACCCGAACCCAGGAACTACAGCCTTGTCGTGGCCTACCTCAACATCCTCAGCCAGTTCAGCGGGGATGCTTGGCCGTAAATGCTGTCATTTGGGTATTGGTCCGTGCTGCAGGGTTTTCGAGCTCTGAAACCCTGAACCTTTAAACTCAAGAAGTTCCGAAACATTAAGGCCTCGGCCACCGTAGGGTCGGCCAAGGTTTGGGGCATCCGTGACACCTAGGGACTTCGGCATCGGAGTGGTCCGTCACCGTCGGGTGTATGGCCTACATACCGCTTCTCTAGGCTATACAGTACTATACCAGATGTAAATGCAGAATCTGAGCCGGCTTCAGGTGATGTTTTAAAGGGCAGAAGGAATATGGTGCTGTCTTTGCGGCGCTCGCTTTGCTTTGCAACTTTCATCTCGTGCTGCTGTTTGCTGTTACCCCATGCCTTTCTCGGTTGCAACACTCAGCTTCAAAAGGATCTATTTGGGAGTTTCCCAAAATTAGGGGTACCTTATTTGAGGGTCCTTATAATAAGGATCCTACTATTTAGGGTACTATATTAGGGTCCCCTATTTTCGGAAACTGCCGTTTCACTGGCTGACACAGCTTGCATGTGCACCAACAGCTGCGATGCCCTCGGATTTGTCGATTTGGCATTCGTATGCCTTGATCCCTAACTTTCCCGACACCCTAGTGGCAGCCCGCCCGGCAAGGGCTGCTTTCGGGGCGCTAACCCCCAAGCGCCGGGCGTTCGATTCAGGTCTGGGCTGAGATAGCTGAAGGTTGTACACTGCGCACGTCCCAGGTGCTGCTCCTTATACGGCGGATCCCCAGCCCGATGTCGACGCTGTCTAGTCCTACATCCTGTCCTTAGCAGCCTGAACCTAAATTAGATCCTGAAGCCCCGAGCATTGCAGGCGCAAGTGCCAACCCCCCCCCCCCATAGTTTCAAACCCTAAGCCAGCATCTCGAACGCCCAGACAGCCCTATGAAGGCCAAGACCCTAAACTCCTGAACCTGGACCCGCAAGTAGGCTCCACTGACCTTAAACCCCGTAGCTTTCAGACATTCCTCGCCGACGAAAGGAGTCGGTCACTGCCGGGCGAGGCCTGGTTTTCGGATTCCGGTATTCGGTGGTCTTGATTACCCTAAACCTGAAACCCTAAACCCCTAAACCCTAAACTCCTAAACCCCTAAACCCCTAAACCCTAAACCCCTAAACCCCTAAACCCTAAACCCCTAAAGTCTTGGGTGTAGGGTTGGGTTTAGCTTTGGATTTTCGGAGTGTGGGCGTCTCTAAAGGATGTTTACTTGCAGCCCAGCACCCGAGTCCTACAGCCTCAAGCACAACTTACCGGAGGCACTGAACTAGCTCATCGGGGGCTGGGTGTCGCGAACGGAAGGAAGCCACATGGCAAGCGCGTAGATTGTTTCGACAGACATGTGTATCTCGAAGTCTACATATACCGATGTAATGCTCCCAAAGATCAAGACAAGCATGCCGCGACTTCTGTATGCCTGTCAGGAAGCCACCATTAGCCCGACCCTTCAGCCGGCTGCCCCTGTGGTGTCGGATGCAGCTACGGCGCTGCCATCAGGGTCCACTGCATCGGCTGTGGTCACCCCCGCCACAGAGGCCTGTCTGCTATATTCGGATAGTGGGCAATGATTTTTTCGCGCAGTTCACATTGTTTTTCATCCTGTGTGCGCATGCTCCCCCCATTCGCATCCGCCTGCACTTTCACACGCCGGTAGTGGATGATGGGCTTTCTTGTGATTACACTTATTCCTCTTGCAGCACTTGCTGTCTGCATTCCAGTCAGTCCTGTGGTTTGAATGGGCAAAGTCGGCTCACTGATTAAGCATAAGCCAATTCTGAAATGATTTCCCGAAAGGTCACTCACTGAAGATTCGAGAGACAAAGGCCGCCCCGGCACAGAAAGACGAAAGGCACACCTGAAGCAAATCAACTTCCCATCAAGCCGAGAAGACAGACATCGGGAAAGCCCCCAGACCTTCCAAAACCCCTTAATTAAGGAATATACCTTAAATCATATTAAGGATCCTACTCTAATTTAAGGTATATTCCTTAATTAATGGGTTTTGGAAGGTCTGGGCCTCAGACATCGCTCGCCAACATAGAAGAGAAAGCTACGACTTTTGTTGCTCCTCCTGTCAAGGAGGCTGCCCTGAGCCCGAATCTCGACGCGCCTTCGCCAGCGGTGCCAGACGCGGCCACAACGCACGCCGTCCCTGCCTCCGAGGCCAGCGTTGAATGGCATGCATTCTACATTTGCGCTACTCACTGCTAGTGACTGTTTGTAGCATCCACTCTTCAACAACAAACTCGATCCCCAAGACAAGGCGTCATTCCAGTAATAGGGACCCGAAACCCTAAACCCTGTGCACGAGTGATCCCCATCAATCCCATAATACATTTGCCTTAAACCTTAACTTAGAGAGCCTCCACGTCCTCCTGCGCAACTCTCCTCCCCAGGCTCAGCTACCGGATGCGAAGACGAGCCCTACTCCGCTCCCCTCGCAGCAAGCCGATCCTTCCGAGGCCTGGCAGAGGATTGGGTTTCGAGCTTAGGGCTTATAGGGTTCAAATTTAGGATTCAAGGCCGTTGAGATTTGGCGTTTCGGGTTCAGGGCTTATGAGAGGGGTTCAATTTGGGGTCCAAGGCTGTTGGGCTTTTGGGTTGACGGTTTCGGGTTGTGTTCCTTGGGCGCTGAGTACTCTGGAGCCCTCAAGCAACAGTACAGCCCAGCATCATGGCAATAATAATAATAGGGATTGCTTCCCTGCGCTGCTCCGAGCGATGTTTTTTGAAACGGCTGAGAGGACAAAGCCATTCTTCAACCATCTTCAGCAAACCCGAGACAGTCCATCATAAAAGGGGAGAGAGAGAGGTAGAGAGAAAACAGAACAAAGACTGATGGTGTTAACTTCGAAGGCAGCACTTTAGCACATCGATGATGAATCTCCAGTCGACTAAGGCAACTGAGGCTTTTGGGTCAGGCTCTCCAGCCGACGAGATCAGCCCTTCGCAGCAGGAGGCTTTTTACCATTCCGGCCTGGACTCAACGACGTTCACTAGCAGCTAGATTCTCTAGAGCTCTCCTAACCATTGATGTTGGAGGAGCTAAGGAGCCAGGGATGATGATAATCCCTATTAAATAAGGAGCTACAGAGCCAAGGGAGCCCAAAACCACTGGTTAGTCTCTTCCGAGCAGTGTGTTTTGTTTGCAAAATCTCTTTCCATCGAAGTGATGAGGCCGAAGATGCTGCAGCGATTGGCGGCCAAGTGCATCTTGGTGGACACTATCCTGCCCTGAAACCCTTAAGGTAAAAGCCAGAAAGTTGGAATATGATTATCCTAAACCCTTTATGGTAAATTATAGGGTATCCTACCCTGAAACCATATTCCAACTTTCTGGAGTTCCCTCTTAGCTTCCCAGCCCTAAAGTCCTGGATCCTCAGGCCGTCCACCGTTAATCCCGAAACCCTACTATAGGGGCCGAAAGAATTACCTCTACTGTTTTGGTGGTTCCTTGTTGTAACTAGGGTAAAACGGGCCCCAAACCGTATTCCAATTATTCAGGCCCCCATGCTACACCCCATAGAAAAAGCCCTAAACAGGTATCTTGTCGGGCCGGCAGATTGTCCCGACCGTCGCTGGATGCTGCTGGCAGATGCAGAGGCTGCTGGCTGGACCTAGTACAGGGGCCTGAGGATTAGAGTGGGGGTTTTATAACCCTAGTAGGGTCTTACTAGGGTTTTCCAGGTTTAGGGTTTGAGTATAGGGGGGTTAACGCTTATTGGGGGTTTGTATTGGGGGGTGGGTATAGTGGTCTAGTATCCCCCTTCTGGTCTCTACATAAGGAGACTATACTGTACCTCGATACCCGACTCTAACGATCAAGTGTTTACCTGGCTAACACCCACACACTGGCCTTGAATGCTTCGTACACCGCCAAGAAGCACTGAATGCTGGCACTCTCTCGACTTCAAGCGAAGAATGTTCGGAGAAGCTGCATGACAACACCCAGATCCGGACGAGTCAAACCACGCGACCACTGCACTGCCTCCAGTTGTTTTAGCTTCGATGTTTGAGAAAGTTTCGCGATAATTTACGCAGCTGCACGTTGCGCTGTATGTGCAGGAAACGATACCAGATGCAACCGCAGCGCCGCCATCGCAGCTGGTGTTGCCCGTGGTGGGCAACCTTGTCCCCGAGGCCAGTCTGCCCCAAGCCCCTCCGGTAGAATACCGGGGCCTAAATAGAATTGGAACAGAGTTCCTAGAAGGATTTCCTTGTATATGCATACACAATACTTTAATTTTAATTCAGGAGCCCTCAGGAGCCAACCCTGTTCGAATTCTTAAGGCTCCCGTATTTGGCTTTGCTTCAGGTTGCGGGTCTTCGGATGCTCATGGCCGTTGGTTTCTCAGTCACTTCATTCCTTCAGCAGCCCTGATCCTAAACCCCAAACCCTTACCCTAAGGCTCAGAATAGCCCAAAAGCCTTATATAGTATGGTCTTTGGGCCCAAAAGCCTTAAAATATGAGACCTTAGAGTCTTAGAGCCTAAGGGTTAGAAAACCCTTAGCCCTGGAGGCCCCACTCACCGCAACGCAGCCGGCGGACGTTCCTGTCCCGTCTGGGATCCAGAATCCTGTCCCTCGGCTGCATGCTACTGCACGTTCGTACTCATCTTTCGCATCAACACATGGAGCAAACGCCAAAAAGGCTGAAAAAGTCAGAGTCCTGCAATGTCAACTGGCTCCAAGGTCTGATGTTCCAGGCAAGGATTCGGGTCCCTAAACCCTGAACCGCAAAACGCAGCTGGAAAGGCTTCCTTTCCCGACCTGGTTTCCAATGCACAGATTATGCAGAACAGCGTATCGACCGGGAAGGTTGCCTGCGGTCAAGGGTGCCCTAGATCGAGGATTCGCCGGTGGCGTCAACAGGCCTCAACTTTACCCGACGTCCTCAACCACAGACTCAAGATGGAATATCAACCCGAAGCCCAGCACATGGCATGCTCATATATACTCGGCATCACGATGTGTACTACAGGGTGACGGATGATGATAGCACCAGTCCTTCTGGAAGCCGCCGCCGCACAGTCTCCTCTTGCAGGTCAAGTGCCGGGAGGCTTCCAGCTTCAAAGCAGGCCACTTTCTCCGCATGGCCCGAAAAAGTGTCCTCAGAAGAGGAGTTCTTCAAGAGCCGTGTTGCATCCGTTTGCTTGCTCTTCGGGTTTTGAAGCAGCTTCGGAGCCCAGAGGGGTGATTTAGGGTTTCAGCGCCTCAGGTGTTATCGCGTTGGGTGCTGGGTTCAGCAAAGTAAATCTCCTGGCATCTACAGAGGTTAGCAATACAGAGAATGAAGAGTCAGGGCTGCAAGGGGGCCCGAAGGGGAGTATTCTCGGCTTACCGGCTTGTTTTGCTTCAGCTTCGATGGCTTCAGCTGGAAAGTCTTGGCAATGCTCGTGAATGCTGGTCGGATGCGGCTCGAAGCGAAGTCATGTATCTTCAACCTTGTCATGTCGCGTCACACTAAGAGCCCAAATGCCCCAAATAAGGAACGCTTTTGGAGCTTAAGGCACGTGCGGCAGTCCCTCGTCTGTCAATCTGCAGAATTGTATAATCCGCAACTCCACTCACCAAGCTCCACATCCTGCGAGCCTCCCCTGCCGTCTAGGTGATCGCGTGAAGTTCGCGAGAGACTCCTTCCACGTTGCAGACTGGTCGGGCATTCCGGCAGCTCGTTTGACCTTCAACGAGGGACAGGCGGCTGGGCAGAAGTGCAGTGATATGTATTCTTCTGTATGAGATTATGCTGTATGATACTCATTTTATGTTTATTTTAGGCAGCATATGAGCCTGAAGTCTAGCGAAGGGCTTTTGGAGATCAGCATGAAGGCTACTTCGAGGAGAGATTGGATGCAGCAGCTATTGAGAAATTGCCCACACCTAGACCGGGCACCTACCGCTCCCTTGCACTGTTGATTTCATGAACAGGATCTGCATAGGTAGGGTTCGACCCGAGACCTGCGCCGACCCAGAACACCGGGGTTCCAGTGTCGAGGTGGAAACGATCCACGAAGTGCGAGGGGACTGGTTCTGCACCGAAAAATGGCAGAAGCTTCGCCTGCATGGCAGTTCGAACACTTAGAAGGTTCGTCGTTTTGCGGCGAGTGCCGCATAGAAAGGGATGATCGTAGTGGGTGAGAGAGAGGTTGAGGGGAAAGGGTATCCGATCAGTGGGGGGTCCATCTAGACTTGAATTCACTGGCTCAACTTTTCGGAAACGAAAGCTAAGCCCTAAACCCAAAACCCCTAGACCCCTAAACCCTATGCTTCCATCACAAAATGTACAGCAACCGCCAAGCCCGCCTCTCCGAAAGCTCTGAAATCCAAGGCCGGGCCGGGGTCTGCATTCATCCAAGGCTGTATAAAGCCCTATACGATAGAAGCTTAAATACATTATTAAGTTGCTACTTGGATTATTCCCTGGGGTTCCTCACTATACCTATATATGCTATAATGTACTCCAAAAGCTTATTCTAATCATTTTAGGCCCATTTTGTAAACTCCTTACAAGCCACGGACAGTTGTTCAAGCTTTGGAGTTTTTCCTGGCCTCCCAAGCCTCCTAGGACGCTTTGGGCTCCCCTGAGCGCTGTGGAGTACATGGAGGAGACGAAGAGTGCGGTGGCTTTGGGGTTTAGGGTTGGCGGTTTAGGGTTTAGGGTCGGGAGTTTTCTGGTGTTTAGTGTTTGTCTGCGATTTGGGGGCCCTGAGTCTCATGGCAGGGTCTACATTCTACATCCTATCCAGCCTCTCCATCAATATCGCGATATTGCCGCTGTTCGGGTCCCAGGAACCATGGTAGATGTGATGCAGAGCGCGCCCCTGCCCAAGCCCCATGTCCGTGTTTGTGTGGAACCAAGGTCAACATTGACTAAGTTGCGTCGTGCTCGCTTAGTGCTAATAAGATATCCGAAGTCTTGTCGACCTGTAGGATTAAGTACTCCGAAATAAATTCACAACCGGGTTTTGTGTAACTTGTGAGCACAGTTCCATGCCTTGTCGCATGTCGTGTAGTCACAAAAGTTGGGAAGGCAATGAAACACACCAGAAGGAATGGAACTTTCCGCGCTGCATCTGCAGGACTTCCCACCTGGACAAGAAGTGGTGGTGGTTGGCATGGACCTCGATTTTCGCTGACAGGGCCGCCATGAAACCACATGTTTACGATCCAGGATTCGCACAAATTGAGACTCACAGGGTGGGCAAAGACGTTTCCATCGCAGGGTGGTTCCTGCAACATACTTTCAGACGAGCGCTTACTCGGCACGGCTTGCAAGAGCAAACATCTTAGATTCTCCGCCCAAGCTTGGATCAAAAGCCCGCCATCATACTGAACAACGCTGCAAAGCGATTTTGAGGTTGTTAGATGTATGTATATGTTATATACACATGTATGTGTATATATATATATATGTATATATGTATGTGTAGAGTGGTTACATAGGTTTCACGTCCAGCGGGCTCCAGGAGGTGTAGCCTCGACAGCACTTAGGCTGTTCTTATGGTCTGGAAGGCCCTGGTGAGCCGGTTGTTGTACAAGATTGCAGCCTGCACGGGTTTTGAGCACGAGCAGCTTGAAGCCCTGCCATGGAAGTAGGATTTCCAAATGAACCCATCAAACAGAAAACGCACAACCCCAAACTCGAACAAAAACACAATGCCCCAATTCCAACAAAGCGGCGGCTTACAATCCTTACCGGCACCCTCTGAAACCCTCTACAGCTTTCCGCAATGCTTCGTGTCTGGGGTGCTTCTGGTCAAGAGTTCGCCGCCCGAAGCGTGGAGCAGTTCGAAACTGCAGCGGCTGTGAAGGAGTTTTTATGTGAAGTACATGGTTCCTCGGCCTTTTTTTAGTATAGTACCCTGAAGGTTCGAGGAAGGGTTCAGGGTGCTTACTGGTTGGTTTTTCGGACTCTGACTCTTTGGGCTTCCATACTATATTTGGTTAAATCCATGGAGGCTTCCAGCGTGACATGTAGGATGCATTCGAAAGTCAGCCAAGGTTTTCCCGTGTATTTGCAGCAGCTTTTGCATAAGGGTTGCCTGCTGGCTGATGACGACAGGCTCGCTGGCCCTATGGATGTGCAATTGGTGTTGCTCACCATCTCCGACCGGGCAACAAGACGGCTAGCTAAAGATCATCTTTCGCAAGCTGCATGCAGCAATGAGGTTGAAATCGCCCGCTTCTTGCTGAAAGCTGGCGTTGACGGAAACTGTCGAGACGGCAACGGCTGCACAGCCTTGATGCTAGCATCTGACAATGGTCATGTGGAGGTTGCACGTCTGCTGCTGGAAGCTGGTGCTGACAAAAACTACTGGGACCGCGAAGGTGACGTCTGGAACAATCGCGGTAGGACGGCCCTAATGCTTGCATGCGACCGTGGTCACTTGGAGGTTGCACGTCTTCTGTTAGAAGCTCGTGCAAATACAGAATGCAGGGACTGTTTCGGCATGACAGCCCTAACGCTCGCATGCGGCGGTGGTCACTTGGAGGTTGCACGTCTACTGTTAGAAGCTCGTGCTGATACAGAATGCAAGGACCGTCACGGCATGACAGCCCTAACGCTCGCATGCGGCGGTGGTCACTTGGAGGTTGCACGTCTACTGTTAGAAGCTCGTGCTGATACAGAATGCAAGGACCGTGACGGCATGACAGCCCTAATGCTCGCATGCGATTGTGATCGCTTGGAGGTTGCACGTCTGCTGTTGGAAGCTCGTGCTGATACTGAATGCAGGGACAATGACGGTATGACAGCCCAAATGCTCGCATGTGCCTGTGATCGCTTGGAGGTTGCACGTCTGCTGCTGGAAGCTGGCGCTGACAAAGACTGCTGGAACAATTGCGGTAGGACGGCCCTAATTCTCGCATGCGACCGTGGTCGCTTGGAGGTTGCACGTCTGCTGCTGCAAGCTGGCACTGACAAAGAGTGCTGGGACTGTGACGGCATGACAGCCCTAACGCTCGCATGCGACCGTGGTCACTTGGAGGTTGCACGTTTGCTGCTAAAAGCTGGTGCTGACAAAGACTGCTGGGACGGTCACGGTGAGACAGCCCTAATGCTCGCATGCAACTTTGGTCACTTGGAGGATGCACGTCTGCTGTTAGAAGCTCGTGCTGATACAGAGTGCAGGGACTGTGACGGCATGACAGCCTTGATGTGGGCATGAAACAACAGCAGGTTGGAAGTTGTGCTTTTTCTGCAGTCAGTTGATGCTGATTGACATTGCAGGAACTTTGCCGGTATAGTAGCCCAAAGTTTCAGTTTGGGTTCTAACGGTTGTCGCGAGCAGCTTGCTGGCTGCTGCGTCGACGTGGAGTCTAAACTGGCTGCATTTTGCAGAACATGTCAAACATGTAGGGTTTAGGGCTTTTTTGTTCAGGGGCTAAGGGTGCAGGGCTTAGGGTAGAAGGGTTTAGGGAGTTTAGGGGTTGAGGGTTTAGTTAGCTCTTACTGGCAGTTCAAAACCTTGCCTGAAACATGCCTCCAAGCCTTGAAATATGAGGCGTCCTAAATCCGAAACCCTACCCGCGCTAGCTCTAGGTATGTTCAAATTCCGAGGCTCACTCATTTTGGCAGTTGAGGGTGTCACGATTGGGGCTGGGTTCAAGGATTGCATCCTCAAGAACTTGTAAAGGCTAGCACAATACACGATGACAAGACGCAGAATAGAAGATCTCCAAAGGTCATCAAAAGTTCCCCGAGCACAACGGCAAGCATGGCAAAGTACTGGACCAGGCTTCCTCTCTCTTGCTCTGAGGGGCTGGGGCATGGGTTCCTCTCCAAAGCCTACCGGACTCGAACCGAGGAAGCATGTAACCCATGCAAGTCCATTGTCCGAGTATACGTAAATAAATGATGTATAAAGACAACGGTATCCACTTCAGCAGTAACGTTCAGGAAAAAGCTGTTCCAACAAGGCAGAACTGGATTGAACTCTTCATCAGATCCATGTAGCTCCTCGAGTGCTATGCTGTTTTTATTCGGCCATGCTGACTCACCCGCGAAATCGAAAGCTTGCAAGACAAAACCCTTCCAGACAAATGAGCTCCGAAGAGTACGCGGGCTTCAGGCTGCATGCTTCCAGTTTCAAGGCACATCCACGAACTGTATTGTCATGTCCTAAACTCATAACTACATGTCCTGGGACGTCGAATCGCAGAATTTGGGTCTTGCTTCTCCACCTTGGCATGCACTGACCCGCACAGCACAACATCGTAAACCTTATGTCCAATTCCCCAGCCTCATTTGAGACCTGAACCCGACAGTCTCGGACTCTGGCACTCTTCTTCCTGATTATTCGTTCCTTTTTCTCCACTAGCCAAAAAAAACCCTAAACCCTACACCCCCTTAAAGAATCCGCGTAGATTCGTTTAGAGGAACCCTTAAAGATCCCTTTAAAGGAACCCTTCTGGATCCCTGCTTCAAAAGCCTTCCAAGCCAAAAAGTCCCGAAGGCCTCGATCTCCTCCAACATGAGCCCTTAGTGGGCACCGAGGGTTCTGGGGGCCCGATCCATAAGGGGTTTAGGGTTCAGGGTTTAGGGTTTATAAGGTTGTTGGAGCTTCTGAACAGAAGGGGTAAGTTGTTTTGGGGGCCCCTGTAGACTTAACCCGCAAACCCGATACAAGTGTACGGTCATGTATCCAGACATCGAAGGCGGCCACAGAGGGCCACTATCGTGTGGAGATTGATGGAGGCTTTCCCGGCAGTTTTTGTGTTGAAAGGGGCGGGGGGAGAGGGGGTGATTTTGTGCGTTGGGGGGCGTGGGATGTAGGGCTTAAGGGAGTTTGCCAGGCGTTGGATATGGTGTTCCGGCGGTGGGTGAGGAATATCGTTGTTGTGCGTTGCCTGTTGAATATGGAGCTTGGGGGCCGAAGCGACATGGGCCCACGAGTTCGTCGGAAAGCCACTGTTTTCATACGGCGAGTTGGAGTTCTGGAGTTGGGGGCAAGCTTAGGCTTCTGACTCTCGTTGCCAAGGCCTATAAACCCAAAACATCTTTGCAACAAATGCGTCAGGCAGAGCGACACCAAGCAAACTCATATCACTGGAGGCAGTCGCACGATCAATGTGAAGAAGGAGAACATGCAGAAAGCAGGCTCTCTACCGATCATGTTCTTTTGTTTTTCGCGGTTGAGGGTTGAGGTTTTAGGGTTTAGGGTGTCGAGTTCAGAGGCATTCTGCTCTACAGAACTCCACAACCCTCAAGCCTGAACCGTAAAGCTTTAGACTCAAGCCCTGTACGCCCCAAAGCAGTACAAGGTTTTCTACTGGCTCAAACTGCTGGGCCCTCGAATTTCACACAGACCCCACCTCTGTAGCAAACCTGGGAAGGACGAGGTATGGGTCATGGGGTTACGAGATAATCGGCTTAAGAGTTCGAGGCAAAGGCTACGTCGGAGAGATGAATCATCGCATCATTCCTACTGTTCCGTGAGTCTTTCTAGTCATAGAGAGTGCTGCAAACCCAAACCCGAAACACGATGTCAAAATGCGGGTGAGTTTCTCCTTAGTAATACAGCAATACATCTTGGACCCTTTTCCCGACACCTAATATGCAATTCGTGCATAGGGTATCTCAAAATTGGGGATAACACCCATGCCAGGATCATCGGTCGACACGATGTAGTACGTCGTCCGCGGCCGACATCCGAAGTCCACTCGCCCGTTTCCTTCTCGGTGCAGATTCGAAGGAGCGGGCCGTGTGGCCGCGGCCTAAAGGGCGCGAGTCTTACCTTCTGTGCAGCCTGTCAGAGTTGGTGCAGCCTTTTAACTTGTAGGGGCAAAGTCTTTGTTTGCGCTTACAGGAACTCGTAGCTGTTGCACTGCCTCAAAAATCTTGAGATCGGCCAGTCTGCGTGCTGCACAGACATGGCTGTGCTTTTCAAGCTGTGTGCATGGTTGTCTTTGTCTAATTCGAGAAACCGTTCACTGCAAATCAAGGGCCGGCAACTGTCATGTTCGCCAAGTTGGGCTGGAAACACCTCTGGGGTGTAGACGAGAGTCAGCTTTGGGCTTGAATGCATCACTCATTGCGGTTTGCGCCCAACGATTGAAGGGGAACGAGACCACCTTTAATTGGAGCGACAGCTGGGTCCCCCAAAACTCTAGTCAATGACAATGATTGATGGATCCTACAGTAAACATGAGCGAAAGCCCGGCGGCCTCTTCGGTCGAAGGTTTAGTGTGAGGGGTTTGGCAAGACTGAGTATGGCCTCCCCTTGCTCATTGCTGGCTAGCAAGCTTTAGTTTCGGATAGCGTTCCATGGCAGAGTTGGGTAGGGGTCCAGGAATGGATCGCAGGTACGTGGGAGGGTTGTCAGCAAGCATATATCCAATTCATACATCCTAGACAGTTTCACCCGAAACCCTAAAGCCTAAGTCTACCCGAAACCCTAAACCCAAAGTCTTACCCGAAAGCCTAAACCCTAAACCCCAAGTCTTACCCGAAAGCCTAAAGCACAGTCCTGAGCCTAGAGATCTCAATCCTGGATCCTGCCGGAAGGGCCTTGCAGGTCTCCGGGTTACGCTGCACCTCATCGTCGCACGATCCTACTTGGAGGATCATGGAACTTAGCAACTGGGGTTATAAGTAGGGTAACTATAGTTAAACCACATTAGGGTACTTATAACCTTACTTACTAAGTCCCATGATCCTCCAAGTATACGATCTGGAAAAAGGTCCCTTGAGGTGTCCCAAGGCTAAGGCTAAGGTTCATTGCAACAATCCAACAGTATTAGTTTTGCTCTGGTTTATGCGCCCCATCGGCGTCCGTATGGCTTGTCCCCAAACCCTCCCCTCGTCGTAGAAGGGCCTCTTTGACAGCCCAAGTGAAACCACTCCATCTAAGCTCATGGGGTAGACGATCCTCCGAACTGAGGGTTAAAGATAGGACGGTCGAAGAGTGAAGCTTGCAGTTATTTGCAATTATAGGCTTCGGGATGAGGGGTTCAATAAGATATACGGCTGAAGGGTTGCGGCAGGTTTAAGCTGACAGGTTTGGGAGACTAGAGCTGAGGCTTCCCAGCTAGAGGATGTTGTAGCTTGCAGGATGATTTGAAGGGCTAAGTTGCGTATGCTTATATAGTCTGTAGTGGGTCAGAAAGTTGTCGGCGAGTTTCCGGTGCAACGGCCCAGAGGAGTCGAGGCAAGGCGGCTCAGGACTGAAAGAAGTCCCTTCTGTGGCAAGTTCGCGATCACAGAACAGCGAGACTCGCATCCTGAAGAATGGGAAACTTGTGGCTTGAGTGGGGTTCCTTGGTTAATTAGGGTTTAGGGTTTGCAAGTGTTTGAAGAACACAGGTGCTGCTCAGCGCGAAGACCGGCTTCGCAGCTACATTGATCAAGGCCGAGGGGTGAGCCTGAGGAAAAAGAGTAGCGCGCCATACGGTGCCGTTCGCCTGCACATCCAGTTGCGCTACTACCTCGCAGCCTTCAGCAGATCAGTCATTGAGCCATTCCTACCGTGCACTACCCCGTCCCGGGGCGTGCATGGTAGCGGAGCCCTGCAAGGGCTTCCGGAGCCAGTTTTGATCCAGGGACCTCAAGCGACTGTACGATACGGCTCCTACAGTCGACAACATGACCGGGACGGATGATGCAGGCGGGAGAAATGCCCCGCCCACGTGGAATGGCGACGCAGCCACTTTCCAGGAGTACGAGGAGGCGTGTCTCCTGTGGGAACAGGCCACAGCGTGGGAGAAGCGCTACTTGTGTGGCCCCAAGTTGGCTGCGGCTTTGACAGGATCCGCTAAGAGACATGTCTCAGGCAAGAACCCCAGTTGGTTGTCACATGGTCGCGGGGTGAGCGACCTCCTCAACCACCTGAGGAGCAGTCTGGGCAGGCCACAAGTCTCCGACTTGACTGATCATTTGAGCCGCTACTTCAAAGGATCGAGGCGGCGATCAGGAGAGAGTGTCAATGACTACATATCTCGGAAGTCCGAGATTTACCTTCGAGCTTGCCAAGCTCTGCAAAGGGTTAGCCCTCTTCAGAAGACCAAGTCCCGACCGAAGACCAATGGGACGGGGTGGAACAACCCGACGTGGAGCCGGAGGACGAGCTATGATGCTGGAGACCAAGGCGAGAATGTCGATGCGGAGGCGGAGGACGGAAGCGAGGAGAATCAGCGGTCCGAGCAGGACGCAGGAAGCTGGTGGGATGACCAGTGGTCCAACCGATCCAGTTGGACCAGTGGATGGGGATCCAGCTGGTGGGGCTCGCAGTGGTCGTGGCAAGCGTACCAGGCTTACGACAGCTATGCGACCGAGCCCAACACCCCAGAACTCCTTCCGGATTATGTGCAGGGATGGTACTTGTTGCACGACTCAGGACTTTCAGGCCAAGAACGAAACGTGGTGCAGACGGCGCTGCAGGGCGACTTCTCAGTGGCTCGCGTGGCTCAGGAGCTTCGAAATCAATGTGCCGTCTTGGATACCCAGCGCCGGGAGTATGGAGCTCGCGGCAGTGGCTACCTCGGCGACATCCAGGATGCGGAGTTCGAGGAGCCGGAGGCCATGGATGACAGCTTCCTCGGAGACCTTATCGAGGAAGAGATGGAGTCGTGGGAGATTGCCGAGAACGACGCCCAAGAGGCGATGGCAGCTTTGCACCACGCAAAGAGGACGCTCCGGGAGGCGCGGCAGCGCCAAAACAGCGTTCGCCTGTCGCGACAGTACTTTAGAACCAATGCCGGCAATCACTCCCACAGCAGTGCCAAGCCGCGTGATGATAGCAAGATCCATTGCTTGCGATGTGGGCAGCTTGGCCACCGTGTAGCCAATTGTCCCCAACCAGTGCAAGCACCTCAGGCCGCCAAAGTTGCAGAACCAGTGGAGGCTACCTCATCATTCATTTGCTACCACGAGTTGATGGAAGAGCAGAGCGCCATGTCCTCAGAGGTCGAGACGGCGTTCCTGCAGGGAGTGAGCACGGCGGAAGCCGTATCCCAAGGAAAAGCTGTGATTGATGGCGGCGCCACTCGGACTTTGGCGTCATGTGCAGCAATGGAAGCTATCATGGCCTTGAATGCAAAGAAGACCGGCCGCAATGGGCTGCTGAAGGTGGACAAGAAGGACTGCCCCGTCTTCGGCTTCGGCAATGGCGAGACCAACAAGTGTACGGCGACGGTACAGTTGGCCATTCGCGCAGATGAAAAAGCAGGAGCCTTGACAGTCCATTGTCTCGACAAAGGCGGCGGTCCACTACTTCTCTCAGTGGACACATTGCGGCGACTTCATGCAGTTATAGATTTTAGTGAGGATTTGGTTTGTTTTAGGGCTCTGGATGCCACCAAGTTAATCCCTCTAGAGCGGTCCCAAACGGGACATCAGCTGCTTCCAGTCACCGAGGACCTTTACAAGGAAAGCTTGCGCGCCAAAAGTGCGATCCCAAGCTTGAGGGATTATGTACAGCAGTCCATCTAGGGACAGCTCCTTCCTTCTCCTAGTTCCGAAGGAGATGGGAAGGGATCCGAGCCACCGGAACACGGGGTGAAAAACACTCTGAGCACTGCTGCCAATGGCAGCAACCTGGAGTTCAGGAGTGGAGATTCGTGTAGTGTGAATGCTAGTTCTGTGTATGATACGCAATTAGCAAATGAGTCTGTAGTGAAGCAAGCGACGACGACTACCAGTGGACAGCATGTGGCAACCACGTCTACCGCAGCTGCCTCAGTTCAAAATCGCGAACGAGTTGTTCCCCAAGGACTGCTAGCAAGCTCGGTCCACGATGCCACGCATGACCAAGGAGAGCTTGAAGGCCGAGCTTCTTCAGGCAGGAGAGGAAGTTCCCACACGCTGGACCAAGATGGACATGGAACAGCGTCTCCGAGAATTACGCGAGCAAGGACTGGCGGATTCGGAGGAGAGCGGGAAGGGCAGCCTCTCGACCATGGAGAGCATGAACAAAGAGCTACGTCGGGCAGCCCGCAAAAAGGCTACCTTGCAGGAGTTCTGCCGCGAGACGCTGGGACTCAAGCTGACGGGGAACGAGGTGATGTCGGTCCTCGAGGGCAAAGCCTTGAAGGAGATCATGATGAAGACGCCTGCCGAGCCGGAGGACTACGTGGGATTCGGCCGCTTCAGCAAGGAGCGCTACCAGACGGTGTTGACACAGCAGACGGACTATGCAGATTGGGTGGTGACCACCTACCAGGAGTCCGGAGAGGAAGCCGTGGATGCCCGACTGGCCCGTCTGGCCAAATGGCTTATCCAGCAGAAGCAGGTGCGACGCGGTCCAGCGAAGGAGCCTTTCCCGACCAAGGGCTACATGTTGGAGCGCAAGGGCATGGGCAAGGCAGCAAAGGGAGGCGAAAAGTACGTTTCCAAATCCCGGGGAAGCCAGGATGCAGCGGAAGCTGTGGAATCGGATGCCAAGGTGAAGGATCGTCAGATGGCAGCGATGGCCGAGACCTTGGAGCTCCTCAGGGCGGAGATGGCGGAGCTGAAGGCCGAGCGCCCTCGGAAGACGGTGGCCAAGGCCGACGACGAGGGGACGACGGACTCCTCCTTCAGCATGATGTGAGCGAGGCAGACGGTATGTTTCCGGAGCACGGAGATATGAGTGCTTCTCAGCGCCTTAGTCAGGTTTTGAAGGCCTCGAGGATGCAGGCCCTCAGTGAGTCTAAGGCTCGTTCTTTGGAGGCACAAGCTTGGGCGGTAGTGCCGAATCTTTTCCAAAACTTGGTGAGTTACAACAGACCTTGCCTTCTGGAGTGCAGCGAACAGGAGAGTAACTTGATGCAACATGTCCGTGCGCAGTGCAAGCAAGACAGTGCGGCATCACACTGTGCCACTTTCAATGGTTGTGAGCTTGACACGGATGCGGGAGTACGGTTGATCATGCAGCGCATTGACCTTGAGCAACCTATACATGTGTGGCTCAGACCCGTGAGTAGTCCCTTCTCCCCGAACCAAAACCGGAACCAGCGAAGTGAGGAACAGAGTAGGTGCCTTAGGGAGAAGCGGCAGCAAGCAATCAAGGCGTACGTAGGTGCTTCTTGCGTTGTCCACCATGCACTACAGAAGGGGATCCATGTCACTTTGGAAATTTCGGAGAGTTCGGAAGCTTGGCGGTTACCGGTGTTGAGTAGGCTTCAGAAAAAGTATGGCTTGTATGAAGCCACGACGAAAGGTTGCCGAGTGGAATTGAAGGATTCAGAAGGGATTCCGCTTCAGACCGGGTGGCGAGTTCTCACAACCCACAAGCGCTTAGCCGAGGAACTTCAGTTACCATGTAGATGTCCCAAGGGCGCAGTTCACGGAAAGCCGGAAAGTAGGACGGGAACTACGAAGGGGGACTATTCGGAAGCGTTTGTTCGGAGGGTTGTGAGGGTTCTGCTTCAGGAATTGTCGCATCAAGAGACGATGCGTGAGTGTCAAGGGAGTAGCTTGTTGTGTGAGGGTTTTGGCGAGGGCGAGTTTTGTACTTGTGGAGAAGTTAACTTGCCTGGCAAAGCCCGAACGTGTCCGTGTTGTTTGCTAGGTAGAGAAGCGATTCCCCACCAACAAAGCTCGAAGCCCGGGGAATGTTCTACGACGCAAGAAACGATGATGATGGATGCAGGACCCGAGGCCTTTATGTTGGGACCCCGAGGTGATGAAGACGATGCTGATGAGATGAGCCTTGAGGCCCAGAACTGGTTCAGTGAGGCCCAAGTAGGAGAGCTGGAAAGCCAAGCTAGGACCCTTCTTGAACAGAAAGCCTTCCACCATCGAGCCTGCGCCAACCTCATCAAACAATTGCCCTTTAAAACCCAAGCCAAGCACCGACAAGCTCTGAAGCAGGACAAGCCCAGCTACATCATACTGGGAGTGTATGCTTACGGCAATCACTACGGTATCACTAAGTGGGCTAGGAAGCTTCCCCAGACCTGTAAGTATCTGTGGCAATACCTTCAGCACTGGGCTACTGAGCCAGTTCGTGGGAGTACCTTGGTTGTCAACAACAATTGCGAAGTGAACCTGCACAAGGATAGCAACAATCTCCCGAACACGAAGAACTACGTTATAGGAGTGACTCCCTTCCAACATGGAGAGTTATGGCTTGAAGGAGAACCCCCAAACCACCACTACAAAACCGTTGTCAAAACCCTTCCCAACAGCCAAAGCTGCAGCGGACACTTGCGAAGTGTGCGACAGAGAGTGTTGGCGTTCGACGCCAGACAGTGGCACACGGTCCAGCCGTGGCAAGGGGATAGAGTCATACTTGGGGGTTACATGAGTCGGGGTGTTCGGGAACTTGAGAAGGAGGATGTTCAGTGGTTGCAACAGACCGGGTTTCCTTGTGTTCAGGGTGGAGAAGGTTTCGCGGAACAGGGTATTCAGGGACAGGGCTACGCTGTGGATTCCACTAGAGCCAAGGTAGGCACCAAGGTGGAGGAAGAAATCAAGCGTAAGTTGTACCTGTTACATGCGGCCACGGGACATGGGAGCACGAGGCACATGATAGAGGCGTTGCGGCGTAGGAATGTGGACCCTTTGGTGTTACAGTTGGCTGAGTCCTTTGAGTGTCCCATCTGCGCGGAACGGAAACGTATCCAACCTAGACAGTTGGCCTCGTTAGAACCCTTACCTCCTAAATTTCACACGGTTGTGATGGATATCGGACACTGGAGATGCCCTCGAAGCGGTGAACAGCAAAACTTCATACTTGCCATTGACGAAGGTTCAAGATTTAGGAATGCCAAAATATTGACCAAAGGGTCAAAGCAAACCCCCAACTCAGCGGCATGCCTGAACTACCTCTCGGAACATTGGATACAAGTATTCGGGAAGCCAAAGACTCTTCGTCTAGATCCCGCAGGGTGTTTCCGATCCACGGCCGTGGAAAACTTCTGCGACCGGCACGATATCTACATGGATGTGATCCCGGGAGAGGCGCACTGGCAGATAGGGATTGCAGAGCAAGCCATACAGGGAGTGAAGCATCTGATGACCAAGCTACATGAGCATGATTCGGATTTGACGCCCGAACAAACATTAAGCTTGGCAGTGGCGACCTTCAACCAGAGAGAGCTCATCAGAGGTTTTTCACCAGTACAGCATGTTTTGGGGCAGTCACCAGACATCACGGAGCGCCACATCCCGAACCTACGACAGCAGTTGGAGGAACCCATCCTCAACAACACAGCAGAAGAATTCAAGAAGGAAGCAGCGCGAAGAGCAGCTGCTGAAAAGGCACTGTGCGATTGGCAGGCCCAACAGAGGGTCAACAGAGCGATGAATTCTCGGACGAGGAAGCTGTGCAATTACAGACCGGGCGATCTAGTGTATTTCTGGAGGACGCAAGAGTCCGGGCAACATAAAAGAAGTCCAGGCACAACCCAGGGCAGATTCCTGGGACCAGCCAGGGTACTTGCTACGGAGACTCGGCAATCGGCCGAGGGAGAGGCAAGGCCTGGCCATGCTATCTGGTTAGTCCGAGGGCGCAACTTACTGAAGTGTGCGCCAGAGCAACTCCGACCGGCAAGCCACAGAGAGGAGTTACTGGACTCTCTCTCACAGGAAGGGTCCACACCGTGGACCTATACCAAGTTAGCCGCTGAAATTGGAGGGAACCAATTTGAGGACATCAGTCAAGAAATCCCTCCAGAAGCAGAGTGGCAGCGAGCTCAGGATGTGACACAGGAGATACCTCCCAGCCGCACGCGAGTGCGGGGCAAGCGTCCTATGCCAGTGGCTGAGCCTACGGAGGATCTTGACCTAGAAGATGAGGCAGAGCCAAGTCAGCCCAGTCAGTTACGAAGGACGGCTGGTCCTGTCGGGTCCAACCCATTCGAGGCTGCGGCAACCACCTGGTGGGAGCAAATCCCCAATTCCGCCTGGTTGGCAGAGGAGGCTAGCTACTGGACCGACAGCGCGGCTGCCGTGGAGGTAGCCGTGGATCTTCCTACCACTGATAAAGAGTGGAAGCGTTTCGGGCAAGACGCGACCGCCTACGTTGCTGGAATGATCAAACGCCGTGCAGTAGAAGTCAGCGAGCGAAGGCTTTCAGCAGAGGATCAGCTGAAATTCAAGGCAGCAAAAGCTGTCGAAGTCAAGAACTTTCTATCTGCACAGGCCTTTGAGGCCCTGCCGTCGCATCTCAAGCCGTCTCGAGAACAGGCGATAGGCATGAGGTGGCTGTTAACCTGGAAAGTCCAGGACGACGGCAGCGTCAAGCCAAAGGCTCGAGCCATTCTTTTAGGCTACCAAGACCCGAGCTATGAACATAGATCAACTACGGCTCCCGTCATGACTCGGCAGACAAGGCAGCTCTTCTTACAGGCCGCTGCCAACCGGAGATGGCGCATCCAAAAAGGGGACATCTCAGGGGCGTTCCTTCAGGGTAGGACATACCCTGACGAACTGTTTTGCGTGCCATGTGATGAAATCCTTGAAGCTATGCAGTTGCCTCCTGGTACAATCACCAAGCTCAAGAGAGCTTGCTACGGTTTAGTTGACGCTCCTTTGGAGTGGTACAAGACCGTTGCTGAGTTCATGGAGAGCATTGGCCTCACGAGATTATGGAGTGATGCTTGTGCTTGGGTGTGGAAACCTGAAGGACAGGTTAGGGGGATGATCACGGGTCATGTTGATGATTTCATGTTCGGTGGTGCTGATGATGACAAAGGTTGGCAGGAGATTTTGAGGCTTATTAAGGAGAAGTTCCGTTGGGGCAATTGGGACCAGGATTGCTTCACTCAATGCGGCGTCTTGATTGAGACGACGACGGAAGGTTTTGCTTTGTCCCAACCAAGGTACCTTGACAGCCTCCAAGAGATCTCTTTGAACAGTACTCGCAAGAAGCAGAAGAATCATGAAACCACTGAACGTGAGAAATCACAGCTGAGGGCACTCCTAGGCGGGCTCAGCTGGTACGCTCAACAGACCGGACCCCACATCGCCGCGGAGGTCAGTCTACTTCTTTCGGATGTTTGCAAATCCACCGTTGAAACCATTAACCAGGCGAACCTGTTGTTGTACCATGCCAAGCAGAGGAAAGATCACAAGCTTGTGGTGCACAGGTGCAGTGACCAGGATATGCAGTTTTATGCGTGGGTTGATGCCGCGAATCAGAATAGGAGGGACGGAGGGAGCACTCAAGGGATTTTCGTAGGGGCTGCTTCTAAGGAGATGTTGAAGGGCGCTATAGGACATGTGAGTCCTATTGCCTGGCACTCGTCCCGCATTGACAGGGCTTGCCGCAGTCCAGGTTCCTCGGAGACCCAGGCGGCCGTGAACGGAGAGGATGTCCTCTTCTACATCCGCTACGAGTGGGCAGAGATCATGGGCCGCGAAGTGAACCTACGTGATCCCTCGCGAACGGTGGCTACAGTGGATGGGTGCCTGGTGACGGACTCGAGGAATGTGTACGACAAGTTGCACACCGCTGTTCTCACGATTCAGGGGGCAGAGAAGAAAGCCAACATTGAGTTGCTGAGTGTCAAAGAAGCACAGGTCAATACAGGACTTGTAATTAGGTGGGTCCATTCGGAGGCCCAACTGGCCAATGCTCTTACGAAGAAGGGCGGCCGGGAATTCGAGCTCTATTACAAGATGAACTTCACATGGCGTATAGTTGAAGATCCAAGTATGCGCTCTGCGAGACGACGACGAAGCGAAGGCATCGACACCTTCGAGCAGACTCATTTGCCAATAACCTCTGTTACATAGTTTCCGGAACTCCAGGAAAGCGGGGCATGCAAGTGTTTGAAGAACACAGGTGCTGCTCAGCGCGAAGACCGGCTTCGCAGCTACATTGATCAAGGCCGAGGGGTGAGCCTGAGGAAAAAGAGTAGCGCGCCATACGGTGCCGTTCGCCTGCACATCCAGTTGCGCTACTACCTCACAGCCTTCAGCAGATCAGTCATTGAGCCATTCCTACCGTGCACTACCCCGTCCCGGGGCGTGCAGGGTTTAGGGTTCATCAGCGTTTTAGGGTTTAGGGTTTCAATAGAGAGAGGGCACGAACATGCCCTTTCAGGGTGAGTGTGGGGTCTGTTATACGTTGCCACCCCAGAACCTCCAGTGCCCTAAGTGTGGCAAACAAGTCACGCGATCTTAAACCATTCGAAGCTTCCAGTCGCAGGAGATTACCGAAGTACACCCATCTGCTGAACTTCATCCGACAAAGAACACCCGGCCACTAGCTCCAAACTCAAGATATTCCTTGCCTAGCTCCGTCCCGGTGTTTCCACGAGTGTGGCATTCATCAAGAAGAGGAATGTGACTGGTCATGATGGTCGATGCTGCAAGTGATGATGATGATGGTCATCATCACGATGATGATGGTGATGCTGCTGATCATGGAGGTGATGGTGGTGTTGTGATGGTGCAGACGATGGTGCTGATGAGGAGGAGGAGGAGGAGGATTAGGATTAGGATTAGGATTAGGATTAGGATTAGGATTATGAAGATGATGACGACGACGATGTTTGCACGCCGATGTTGATGATTTGGGGATATGATACCCGGACCTCTCTTAAACACCAACACTAGCCCATACATGTAGGTCCAGGGCTCTCAAACCCTGGAACACTCTAATCCCTCGAATCCTTTACCCTAGAATCCTACACTCTACCCCAAAACCTAAGCCCTAAACCCCCTAAACCCTAAACCCCCTAAACCCCCTAAACCCCCTGAACCCCCTGAACCCCCTTAACCCCCCTAAACCCCCTAAACCCCCTAAACCCCCTTACCCCCCCCCAAACCCTGAAACCCTGAACTTCGTCTCTCCACGCAGCCACTCCTCGCTCGAAGCTTTCACAGCCGCTCTGCAGCGCAGAACCGCAGCCATGGAAGCCTCGCAAGTCCAGGAGTCCTGGCAAAAGGCCGGCTCTGGGTTTAGTGTAGGAGCTTTAATAGTTCCCTACACTATGTTGGTGATTCCTTTATAATATTTATAGTATACTATACCACAAAACCCTATTGTAATTGTTAAGTCTAGGCTTCAGGATTTTGGGGTTTGGGGTTTTGGGGTTTAGGCTTCATGTTTAGGGTTTATAATCGGTTCGGGCCTGCCGCTCCAAGCATGCCGGGTTTAGGGTCGAAATCTTGGCCAGGGAAATTAGGGTTTAGGGCTTAGGGTTTAGGGTTGAAAGCATGACAAGTCCATCTTCCAAAAGCAAGAAACTCCCCGAGTGCGCTGTCTCACCCGAGAGTTCACTGTCTGGGTTCTTGTTAAGGAACTTAATTTAAGTTACCATAGTAAGGAAACCCTATTATTTACGATAGATCCCTATTATGGTAACTTAAATTAAGTTCCTTAACAAGAACCCAGCTGTTCACTTGGCCCCGAGCTGCCACACCCCAAATCCTTGGCATGCCAGAAACCTAGGGGTTAGTTCCCGTCCAAGCTGTTCGAGGCGACCTTTGTCCAATAGGCGCCCTAAGAGCTACCTATACGATTTTGGGGTTCCTTATTATAAGTATGGTACAACGGCTCCAAAACCCTATTCAGGTGGCCTTGCACCATCCCGAGATGGCAGATTTCCTCTGCCCCCTCACGGGTCAGCTCATGAAGGCTCCGCCGAAACTTTGAAGTCTGGCTGTCAAGGTGGTAAACGATGGGAGAAGGGACGGAATGGGGTCGCAGCAGCTGCAGCGATAATCGTTGAATGTGAGTCCTAGAAAGATTTCAAGACTACTTGATAAGAACATGAACAATGACAGCTAGTAGGTTTGGTGGTGAATAATGACAACGGCTATCATTCTCGGCAGCCGAACCCCATTCACCAGAAGCATCAACAGAGAACACATACTGATGTCAAGCAGCTGATGAGTCCGGTGCAGGACCCCGTCACGGCCCCCGATGGCTTTAACTACGAAAGCGCGCAGATCCGCCAGTGGCTGGAGAAGCAGAAGGTGCAAGTAGAAATTACCTGGGTGTTTTTTAGATTTTCATTGGAAATCTGGGGCTGCAGCTGGACGGTTCAGGTTATTGTCAGCGAGTTATTTCTACTTACTCACTCTTACTATTAAGTTTTTGTTAGTCTCATTTTTGTTATGGCTATTACTGTTACTGTCATATCCTTAATCTACATCAGGGATAAAGAACGGACATGCATTTGTGTGGAATTCCAGAAGCAGGTGTCTCCGCAGACTGCCCGGCCGATGGCAGCAGACTTGCGACCGAACGACAAGCTCCGGTGACTCGGCTTTCCTGGGTTTCTGGCCGCTGGACTTCGCGCTTTGTGCAGGGTTTGTGCTTGGTCTTTTTCATTAGTCAGGATTAATTTGTGAGCTTGTGAGCTGTTCATCCAGCGGGAGTGTGATGCCCAGCCGAGCCCAAGAAATCCTTCTACTCTGAGCACTTGCCCGACCCTCCCAGGACAGCAATCCAGAAGTTCTTGATGCTGTGTGGCCGCCTGCCTGCATCTGGTGCAAATAAGGATGGGGGCGCAGAGCGTGTGTTGTGAATAGGGTTTCAGGCACAGTTGGAGGTTTCAGTTTTGAAGCGCGACGATGACAACTCTCGTTGAAAATGCTGGCCGTCGGCGGCAAGTCCCAGTGGAAAAGCACATGCCAACACACATGAGATTCATGGGCACAGACCCTCGCCGCCCTCAACAAGCACTGCAAGAGTTTGGTTCTCGCACCCTGTGATGATCGCATGAAGAAGCGCCACGCGTGAAGTAAGTCTGAACCCGCATTCGACACGGGATAATGCCAGGGTACAGTAGCAGGTCAAATTCGAACTGGCCATCCCAAACCGGGTGGAAGGACAGCCATCAGGAGTTCCATTTCCTGGAACTAGTATCCCGGAACTTCAAGGTCTATGAGCAAGGCTCAGCACTAGCTTTGCGGACCTTTGTTTCTGCAGGTTCGCCTGACTTACTGCAGAGCTTTGTAAGGAGAAGGATGCGACGCAAATGACAAAAGACTGCATAAACATGAGGATCTCAGAAAGTCAAGGTCTCGTGGAATCCCTGTATCAGGCTATGCGCGGCAAACATAGGACCCATACTGTGCTTCTTTGGTCTGCTAAACCCGAAACCCTGAAGTCACCCTAAACACCCCAAACCCTAGGAGCAAGCTCTCCGACCTTTCCTGTGGATCTACTTTGGGATGCACATGGTCTCCGAGCTGAGTACAAGACCGCCAGGGGTTTTGCCGGGATCTTCCCAGAGAGCCCACTGGCCCTTAATTGAAAGATATGGTTTGAAATACAACAAATACACAAGACAAGCCCGACACATTCTAGGGAGTGATCCTCAAGTCGGAATGAGAAGCCTCATATTCTGATTTAGGGAAGTTTCCGTACCGTAGTTGAGGGGTATTGGGCTTTCTGGGCTTAGTTGGGGAGTCGCATGTGGATTGGCCTTCGAAGCCCAATGCAAGCGGGTTTTCGTTTCCTTCTCGCACCCTGAGATGACATCGTTTTTGCCAGGTGGTCCTTCCAGAGGTTTCCCACTTAGGTAAACCTTCCGCACCACAACTTCGGACACACTGTCAAGGCATGTCGCAGTAAGTTCCCACGGTTCTAGTCATTCTAGTCGTAATTTCCCCATGCTGCACACCCTGACTTTTGATTCCTCTGCCAGGATCGCAGAGCCTGTTTTGTAAACCTCAATTTCTGAGCTTCCAGGTTCCGAACTCCCAAACCACACAGCCCTAAGCCCTCGAGTTGTAAATCCTAGAACCAAGAATTCTTGAAACCTAAGCCCTACTCCCTTAGGCACGAAATCCCTAAACGTCTGGAGGAGAAGCGGCCGAACACTGCAGCTCACGGCGAAAGAGTGGTCCTCAGGCTTGTCAAGGGCGCTTCGTGTCGGCTTGCGGCTTCGGGGTTCACAATGTTGGGTTTATGGGGTCCTGGCGCTGGGGTTAAGATTGTACGTACGCCGTTGTAGGTTTGCAAAGATAAAGGATGAACGGTTTGATGTGGAGCCTTGACAGTTCACAGTTTGGAGGCGTCTTGGGCCTTCTGATGCAACCTCATTGCGATGCGAAATCCGAAACCAGCTTCCGACGCGGCAGTTGCAAATTTTCAACCGCCACTTGCACAGCGTGACATGCTTATGCACGGCTGCAAGCAACGTTTGCGAACCTTATCAGTCTTCAGACCCGGATCACAACATGTGAAGTCGTTTATAAGTTATGTTTATAAGCCAATTTACCCTGAACCCTGAACCCCTAAACCCTAAACCTGAACCCTAAACCCCTAAACCCTAAACCCCTAAACCCTAAACCCCTAAACCCTAAACCTGAACCCTAAACCCCTAAACCCGAAACCCCTAAACCCTAAACCCCTAAACCCTAAACCCCTAAACCCTACCCTTAGCTGTCAGTTTGCACGGCCCAAACCCTGAATTTGCAGGGCCTCTCGGAGCGACCATGGCTCAAAGCTTGAGCTGCTCAGTTTGAGATGGAAGTTTCCGAAATTGAGGGGTACCGGATTTTGGGTTAGGATCCTACTATTCAGGGTACTACATTAGGGTCCCCGATTTTCGGAAACTCCCAAATGTGATATAGGCGCCACAAGAATTGGAACAGGGGTTGGGGGGCGTATACTGAAGTTTACAGTATTAATGCAAGGAGCCCTAAAACCGTGAGAGTCAGTGTGCCTCTGTAGTTTCTGCTTGGCCCTTTGGTATATACGGCTTAAACTATATTGGCACATGGATTTTCAGGGAGAAATAACGGTACTTGTTCGGCTGAGGGTTTAGGACCTTTGGATTTGGGGCTGTCGGCTTTCCAAGGTTTCGGGTTCGAGGCTTTGGAGGATCAGGTTCTGTTAGGGTTTAGGATCGGGCTCTGAGGTTCAGGGATCAGGCTTGGAGGGCCTAAGGCTGTTTGAGTCAAAGCCGTCACTCGGGTGAAGTAACCGGGCATTTCAAAGTTTGAGAAGTTTCCATGCAAAAGCCCGGGCCCCGCAAAACACGAGAAGTAACAATCCCAAGCCAAGGAGTGCAAGAAGATCTCGAGATGGTAGTGTTTAGGGTCTTGGGTTTAGGGCTTAGATACAGTCTCTCTTCGATCCTGGAAATCGAAAAGCATTGGGCAAAGTACCAAAGCCTAAACAGCCCCGAACCCTGAAGCAAACTCCCGACGACCCTAATCCCGTAACTGGAAGGCCCAGATTCCCACACCCTACATTCACAGGTCCGATAGCCCTAAATCCTAGAGCCCTACATTCTGAAACACTTAGTCCCTAAAGCCCTACCTGCATAAATCCAAGGCCATCCCTTTCGAAAGCTCGACGTGCTGCGTGAGCTCCTGGCCACAGATCGGCCCTGAGCTGTCGTACGGGGCGGAGGGCTTTAGGGGTTTGGCGGTGTCAGAAATCACGTTTACAGCGCTTTGAGGTCAGGGGGCTTGATGGGCATCGCAGTTCGGGCGTGGCTTCGGGATTGAAGCAAGGGATTTCGGTAGAAGAAGCTTACACCTGCGGCCCAATCTGCAATAGAGACCGCTATGATCACTGTTCTTACTTCAGGTGCTGGATGGATTTCGGCCTCCACGTATCGTCGTCGTCGGCGATGCTGCTCGGCGGTGTCCATAACTACAGTTTCACACAGCAAACAACATACCCCTAAATGACATCAAGACCGACGACAGGCCATTCCGATACCTCGGCGCTCGGTACATCCCGGACAGTCTCTTGAAGCCACAGAACAGCACCAGGAGGGCGCTGGCAAGTCGACAATCCTCGAGCAACTGGCGAAGCTGCCACTTCTTCCGCGAAGGCTTCTTAAGAATGCTCTGGGGCTCGCGGCTTGCATTTTCAGAGGAGAGTTGAAAAGGCGGCATGTAAGGATGTATCGCTGCTTTCCTGGGAGTATCTCTCTTCGGCCTGACGACTCCATGTAGACCTTGAACTACTCTAGCAATCTGAAACCGTAAATACTGCAAACCCTATGTCCGAAGTCCTATGCCCTGAACCCGATCGCGCCGCTCACGTCAGGCGCACCGTGTGTACCCGAGTGGCTATTCATATGAGACTGCGCCGTTGCCCGGATGAGAGCAGCGTGACACTGGCTGTGTACAAGGTCGGCTCGGGAGTTTTCGTTGTCGATGGTTTGGCTTGGGGTTTAGGAGCTTCTTCAAGAATCAGAAGCAGAAAGCAACCAATCTCGGGGAAACTGCCAAGGGCGGTCGGGCCTACCATGTTAGAGATTCCGGGCCCAGGTACTGTACCCGGTGCCACCCAAAGCACCAACCCAAGGTGCTCAGCCCGAACATATGCAAGTGCTAACAGGCTTCGTAAGGTCTGGGTTTGCAGATGCCCAGTTCCAGAAGTGCTAGATGTGAGGTCCCGAAAACATGGGGATCGAGACAAGAAACTCAATGTTCAAAAAGCCCTACAGACTTAACACAAAACTTGTCCATCGTGCAAGCCTAGAGGTGACAGCACGCGGGGAGACACTGGAGAAGGGCCCAGAACCTCGGCTGCGGCAAGGCTAAAGCTCAAATACAGGTGATCGCAGCAGCAGTGATTCTAATTTGTAAGCGACGACAATGATGATGAAGGTGATGGTGATGAGGCTGAGAATGAGAGTGATCATGTTTCGTAACCCAGATTCTACTCACAGTGTTCATCTCAGTTACCCAGACCTCTTTCGTTGGTCTCAGTTTAGAGAGCAATCAATTCAGCACTGCTTCGGGCTCTGACTCTGCACCCTGAATCCGCGGGCCATCCACCCTCAAACCCTAGGGCCTAAACCCTTCGCCCGCAGCATCTACGTAGACTCAGCTTGTTGATCCAGCATGCAGGGGCTTGGAATCAATACTGACACCTGCAAGGCCTGCACCCCAACTTTATAAGCCCGCCTGTCGACATGCTGGATGTGAGAAATGTGGGATTCAGAGCACAGGGCTTCGGTGCAGAACATCGACCGAACCTGCTACTTCAGTGCATGATGTGTTTCTGTTCGTGCCTCACAGAACACTTCCTGCGAAAAGCTTAAGTTTGCGCCTTGAGCCCCTTGAAACATGAGCCGGATCCCGCCACTGCAGCCCCCAGGAGCCAATTCCACAGGAGAATGGCTGGCTCTGGGTGCAGAAGGAGATCTGTGAACCCTGCATAAACATACGATTCGTGGAATTGCCAGTGGGGTGATTCGGAAAGTGGGAGTGTAGCTACCATATGGATGCTGGGCGTGTAAGGGGCGAAGGGCAGAGCGTTGGTATTGTAGGGCCGCACCAGTACTTGTAGATATTTCTTTTATTCCATGGTTCCAGCCATTCGAGGAAGAAAAACAAAACTGCGATACTCCTCGAACCTGAAATCACAAACCTACACGCAGATCCAAAGCCCCGTGTCTTTTAAGTGTTGTCATCCTGAAGCTAAGCGCTTGTCCCAAATCCTGCTGTTTGGGCTTTCGCCTCCCGCAGCCATAAACCCCGGAACCATTGAATCTACGGTTTGGGGTCCTCAGCCCTATACCCCGAAACCCTAGAAGCCCTAGGAACCCTGAGCCCCTAAGCCTCAGTTCCTCAGTTCCTTAGCTTCAGCCCCGCAAGCCAGCAGGAGATGGATCGCCTCGTTGAGGAGCCGCCGGCCTTGAGATGGTTTTGTGTACTATACATGCCTTAATAATTGCCTACATTATTTTGGGGGTTCCTTATTATAATTATAGTATATTGTGCCCCAAAACCCTGTTCTATTTACTGAGGCCCCTGTATTAGCTTTAAGAGGATACAGGGTTCAGAGCTGTTTGCATTTAGGGTCTTATCGTTTCTCGGGATTAAAGGGCATATAGGGTTTAGACGGTATAGGGTTAAGGTTTAAGGCTGAGCGGTTCTGGAGCAGACGCGAATGGTCATTACACGAGAGAATCTTTCGTTTAGCAGGCATCTAGGCGCCGTACGACAGGGTCTGAAAGATTCTGCCGGGGAACTGGATTTATGTGGATGTGGAATGCTTGTTCGATTTTCGGATGGTACATGGCTGCTGGCTGGCAAAGAGCATGCGACTTGCAGGAGTCCAAAGACATGTGTGGCGGCAGTGGCATCGTGGATGAGAAGATCCTGGTGCTTGAGGTCCTCTGACCGGCTCGGGGGCAACCCAAAGAATCCCAGAGAATCCAAACCTGCTTTTGACGGCGATATATTAGACATCGAGGTTCTGTTGAGGTAAAACACAGGAACAAGTCCTAGGTGGATTGCCACCTCTTCTAGCTTGCTTCCTCGTCCAGTTCGGCAACCCGTTCTGGACCACCAAACGGACAAGGATAGATAGAAGGATTCTTGCGATCTGACATTGTGCCGTTGAGCCTAATAGCCTAGCTGCCTTGAAGAAATCATCAATCCCCAAGCTCGCACAAGAAGAGTACTTCTCGTGGCTACCAAAGTCAAACACATGAAGTTCACGAAGTCTTATGTGACAAACCCACACACGCACATCTCAACTGCAAATCCGTGCTGAAGACACACTGGCCGCATGGTCAAACAGTAAGTTTCGGATCCTAGACCCTCAACAAGAATCAACCCCAAGAGAACCAAACGCAGTCAGCCCTCAACCCCAACCCCTCAACCATAAAACCCTGAGCTCTTGAAACCGAAAATTCACACAAGCGTCAGGTTCGGCGACCCGAGGCCGGACCGGGGACACTCTCTCTCTCCCTCTCTGAGTTTGTCGGTTCAGGGAACCCCTAAGTAGGCCCTAGAGACTCTCAGACTCTCGCAAAATCCTTGCGAAATCCTCGGCCCTGAGATCCCAATGCCCCTTAATAAAGGAATAGGCCTTGAGTCATAATATGGAGCCCTGTCGAAGCTGTATTCCTTCATTGCGGGGTACTATAGGGGCCTTAATAATTTCCTATGCTGTTTTGGCGGCTCCTTATAAATATAGTAGAATGGACAAGAAACCTTATTCTATTTATTAACCCTGAAAGCAGGTCCCTAGCATCGACTTGGTGGATTTGCCCGGACTGGCCTTGACGAAAGCGAAGGCGCCCAGGGACAGCCCTAAACCCTTAAACTTTAAACCCTAAACACCTAAAGCCCGTGAATCGGGGAATGGGTCATGACGGTCGGGCAGTGAGAGCTGGATCTAAAGGTAAATGGAAGAAGTCTGCCCAAACGGGCTCTCTGGACTTCGGTGCAGAAAAAGGCGTTCAAAAAAAACACCTAAACCCCTAAATCCTAAACCCCTAAACCCCACAGCCCTGAACCCTAAACCCCTAAACCCTAAAATTGCGAAGGCGCCAGGGACATTGGGGAAATCAATCAGACTGGGAAAGTCATCTATATTTTGATTTTTTCTGGTTTCGTGGATCCCAAACCTGGAACCTTGAATCCTCAGTACATCGCAAGCCCTAAACCATTTACAAAGACTTGCTGAGGACTTGGAGAATCATGGGAATTAGAATGATATAACAAAGGTAACTATAGCTATGATTACTTATAGCCCCAATTAGGGTACTTGTAGCTTTATTTACCAAGTCCCGAGGTAGATCAGGTCCTCATAGTCGTTCACAGGCGCTGAGTGTATCTGCACTGGGTGGAAGAGTTCGCCAGCTTCTGGTTCTTGACATCGGAGATGCCCTCCCGTGCTGCCCTATGCCGTTCAGAGCTTCGAATATTCAGGTAAGAGCTTGCCGACTACTTGCGAAGTGTATGATGTGTTGAAATCCCCGGATGAGGCAGAATCGGTCACCCGCATTCTGGACAAGCATTTGCGAGACGATATGCACAACATGCGCCTTGGCATACGTACCATGGAAATTGAACTGCCATCAGTCCCTCGCATGAGGGAGCTTGTCCTTGATGCAGAATCACTCAGAGTTGGCAGGATGTACTTTACTCGAGCCGCCCGGCCTCTTTAGATCAGTCAACCTTTATAAGATCTGCAGTAAACCCTACACCCAATCATGCCCCGCCATGCCACGGGTGTGGGGCGAAAAGCGAAGCTTTCAAGCTGCCCTAAACCCTACGCACCTACCCTAACCTTCCTTTTGTGACATCAGGGATTATAGGAAGACCCAGAGAACAGTATGTTATGGTATGTTAGAATCAACCGCAACACCCTAAATGATCAGATCCTCGGCAGCCTCAGGCCCATGCTTGTGGTGGAGGCGCACAAGCCGCCCCACACCAGTCCGGCAGTACGGTACATCCTGGACAAAGAGCTGCAGGCTGCATTTTGGGCTCTGGGGATGACTTCGTTGTGTTGACCCTTTCAGCTTGCAGGCTTTGGGGCATCACATTACAATATATTGTGATATGCAGTATTATGCTATATATATATATATGTAGCTTATATACTATGGTTGTCTTCGGGATCTTCGTTGAGGTCTCTCAGACTGTAAGGCAGCTAACTGTCGTGCAGGACAAGACGGTCGGCATCGTCTCCAAGTGCGATTTGTGCATCGACAACAGGGATGCTCTCCGAGCGCGGATCTTGCATGAGCCTTCAGTGCCCACAGACGGCTCGCCCAGCGAGTCGCCAGAGGACTTTCTTGCACACGCCGCCGAAAAATGCAAGCTGAAAGCTGGGGTAGCTGAGCTACTTACCTCTAAAAGGTTTGCGATGGTCATTCCTGCATATCACGGGCGGCGTCAGGGCAGGCATGTACACCCCATGTACCCGATCCCTCGTTTGTGCGAGGATCTCGGCGCTGTCCGGATGAAGTGCTGGATCGCAAGCATGCAGGGACCCGAGAAGCAGGGCGAGGATCGGACCTCGGGCTGGGTGCAATGCGTTTTCAGGGAACGGATGAACATGTAGCTTTGCAAGTCTATTTAGAATGAAGAGTTCAGAAGATCACGCATGGGGCGGGTATAGAGTAATCTCTGCGATTCCATTGTTCCGGGGTTGCGGTCATCTGCGCCGTCGTTCAAACGGCCGGGGTGTGATGGCGACTTGCGGGCATGCGAGTCTTAGTCTGTGCAGCTTCGGCAAATGCTTGACAAAAGACTGTCCTGGCCTCCTATCCTCAGGCCGCGTGATTGAATACCTGAACAAACCGCATTGTTACATGCTACCTGTGGAAAGCTGCAGCTATCGCTGCTGTGTTGTGATCCCACTTGGTTTGAGGATCAGGCTTTCATGACCTTGCCTAGTGCACATGTAGTCCCAACCTGGACTGTTTTAACTTGATTGTAAGGTGTTCACTTCCACGAGTGCCTGCATGATATGATGAACGAACCGCCAGCCTCCCCGAACGCATACACCCAAGCCCATCTTTGTTGATCGATGCTACATTTTTGATCCTTTCAACAGTCCTACACCCTGTAAGCCGAACTCCGAACAACCTAAACCTACAAACTAAACCCGTAGACCATCCTTAAAGCCCAAGCCCCAAGCCCTATAAACCCTAAACCCTGAACCTTGAACCCCTGCAAGCTGGGAACCACGGACCCAGCCAGGAGCGAGCGAAGGAGCTCGAGACACACAACTTCGAACGGGTGTGGATGCAGCAGAAGATAGCGCCCATTCTGCATTGGTGAAGAGTTTCGTATTCGTTTTAGGCTGTTTGGGGGTTATTCTGCATTTGGTGTGGAGTCTCGGGTTTATGTTTGGAGTTGGGCGTTTCATGTAACACCCTTGCCCTGGCTCGGCCAAAGAAAAGCCCAGGAGAATGCTTATTTTGCGAAGATCCCAGAGCTGCAGGACCTCCAGGCGCAACGCCAAGAGACGTGGAACCGGTGCGAGGGTGTTCGGGATTGAGAGTGGAGTTGGGCTAGCTGTGGGGGCTGTTTGTAAGCCCCAAAAAGCCGACACCAAAGTGCTTTGTATCTAGAGGTAGATTGAACCTGTAAAGACCGAGCTGGGCAATTCGGGACCCGTGCTCGGGTTCGCAGGCATCAGGATGTAGGGCTTTCTTAGAGTCATTAGCAGAATTCTTGCAAAGTATGGGATATCCACATCATAGCTCTTTGGCAAATTCCAGTTGGAGTGCATCTGGCAGGAGAAGGGGCACGCAGGAGTCCCATGCCTCGTGGAGAAGCTTCAGAAGGACGCTGTCTGATAAAGCTGGAGTCATAGGAACCCTTAGGGGGTGCGGTAGGTGACTACACTTCCTTAAATAGGCCTTATTAAGTCCTTATTATACGTATTATGATGGAGCTTTCTGACAACTGTCTGGTTCTTAGTAGGGAATAAGCGAATGGATCCCTATAATAGTCCCTTAAGGTCGCCTAATAGTGGTCCCAATAACCCATTCCCCCATTCCCTACAAAAACCAGACAGATAAAGTTGGAGGGGTTTTAGAAGGGTTCCATGACAGCTCTACAAGTGTTCTGCAAGGGTTCTACGACTTTACGAGGGTTCTGAAACAAGCTTGCTGTATGAAGCTAAGCTGGCTTGCACTAGTATGAGGGCGTGTGTCGCATCACTGAGATGAATCTCAGCTGTTGCATTGGGCTTCTGCAGGCCTTAGCAGTGTTTACATTGTAACTGATGGAAAGGAAGCAAAGTTCATCCTCGCCCGTTTTGAGTATTGACACGCTTCGGATTAGAGTTGCCTTCAACCTTGGCCTGGAGACCACAGGAATATCTCAACCACCTGCACCTGTCCTGGAAGTGGGATGCCTTCTACAAGCTGGAGGCAAAGTTGGACCGGCTGCAGTTCGATCTGAGCTTGCCTCTTGGACGGGGAAGTTTCCAAACGGCACTACTCCTACTCCTACTACCACTACCACTACTACTACTACTACTACTACTACTACTACTACTACTACTACTACTACTACTACTACTACTACTACTACTAGGCACTGTCTATGGATTTGGATTTTGTGATTTAGGATAGCGTGCACATTCGGAAGAAGTGCATAGGCTCGTCTGCTCGCACAGCCGCCAGAGCAAAGGGAGAGGGCGACAGAAAAACAGCAACAATGAAGAATCCAGGCTCGGAGTGCTTACAACCCCAAGTAGGGTACTTATGACCTTTACTTATATACTAGGTCCCATGATTCTTCAAGTGGTCCAGGCTCGGAGTGGTGCCGGAGGACCAGAAAGAGCAGCTTGCAAGTGCGGAGGTAGAGAGGCGACGTCAGCGGGCTTCCACGGGCTTACAATGTTGATTTCAGACTGTGTTGCTTTCAGGGCCTAGGGCAACGCGACTCCGGAGTGTAGGATAAGTTAGGATGTCAGGCTATGAAGTGCAGTTCCGGTTGGAGCTTCTTCTGTTGATGTCTTGAGTGTTGCCTTCCTTTGGACCGGTATCTGCGAGCCTACAACCAAATCGACGAACCCTAATCCCTAAACCCTAATCCCCAAGCCTTTTTCCTGTGAGGCGCCTGGGCAAGAGCTCGCCCTTCACATGGGCCCCGAGGCTGTGATTCAGATCCTCAGGGCTTGGCTTGAGCTGAGGCCCGAGCCTAATAATATAGGTTTCGGGGGTTCCTTACTCTACTTCTAGTATAATGGGCCCCAAAGCCCTGTTCTAATTATTAAGGCCCTGATACTACGCTACGCGCACGCGGCGGAACGATTGGGTGCTCGACATCACGAACTCTTTGTTTGAGAAGAAGTGCTCAGATGTAGCTTCAGCTTTCTTAGGACGTTGTGTGTAAAGTGCCCTACACGGATGTTGTGTAGCCTACATGCAGCTCAGGCTTTGTATCAGTCCTTCGTCACGGACGTGCTTGGAGACGGCCTGTTTCGAAGGACACCCAGGGAAAAACCCGGGCTTCTGGTGACAAAGTTCCCGGTTCCGAACCCTGCTTTGTGGGTTTGAGGTTTCGCTTTTCATGACCCTGGCCGCGCGTACTGATGCGAGGACACCAGGCCAAGCTATATATCGTGCTGTCAACAACTTTCTCGAAGCCCTGCTCAGCCCAGAAACCTTCGCTTCCTGTGAATCTAGGGGCCTAAATATTTAGAAGAGTGTTTATAGGGGTCTTTTATACCATAATGAAAACAAGGAACCCCCAAAAACTCTATTCTAATTATTAAGACCCCTACATTATCATGTTTCGTGGAGCCCACACCTGTGACCTCCAAGCCAATTTGGAAATCCCCATCTGCGTTAAGACGTGACTACAACACCCTCGCGACCCGAAGCCAATGCTACTTCAACCAACTTTCCTGGATCCTACAACACCTGCCCCATTATGATTTCCTCATACAGGTCCTTAACAAGGTAGGTTATTTGAAGTCTAGGTAGAGACAGCCCTTGAACGGACTCGCTCTGAGGATCTCAGATGCTCTGCTCCAGTTCCAGGGATCAGGACAGGGACTTGAGGATTTGGGAGATTTTGGTGTTTAGATGATTTTAGGGTTTAGGGTGTAGGCCTAGAGCAGGTTGAGGCCGCAAGGGTTTTGCGTTCAGATTCCCGACTTCTCAAGAATCTAACGGAACCCCGGCTGATCCCTTAAAGGACCGCCACGAAGCTGTGACCTGCACTCAGAAGAGCCTTTGAGACAGCAAGCACTACTCCCGCCCTCGAGACTCGTGCGTTGTTCTAACCTAAACCATTGCTCACATGCATGCTCTGTCCACATCTCTTGATACGAAGTGCCAGCAGGCTACACGTGCGAAGGCTTCAAGCAGCAGAGTGCTATTGATCGCGCATGCGCTGAGATTCGCAAGATCACGGGAGAGGCGGCACAGTGCCTTCGATGCTCCATCCTAAGGTTGTTCAAGAGAGAAGCCCGGGGCAAAGGGCATTAACCCGCTAGAGCACAAGCAGCACTGGGGGGCTGTCACAGCTCCTTCGGAACAGCATGCATGACCTTGCGGCAGACGTCCAGCACGACTAAGCTAAGCGTCCATGGCACAAGCCATGAGTGCAAAGCTTACTGAAGCTCCTTTCGACATGAGCCCAGCTTTTTGGGAGGCTCTCGAGGCAGTTTCCAGTCATCTGGTGAAGCCGGTGCGGGAGATCCTCGAGACGGAAAGCAAGGCCACCATTGGACCATGGTCCTGGAGTCGTCTAAATCTCAGACAGTTAAGTTTAAGGTTTCGCTCTTTATAGGAAGCTGGACAACTAGTAGGCCACTCTTTGCAAAGCAAGGAGAACCTTCAAACCCCCGGCTGAAAGAACTTGCACACTACTTGTATCTTTTTCACTCTCTCTCCCTCCCCCTCTCTCTCTCTCTCTCTCTCTCTCGCTCTTTCGTTCTTTCTTTCGTTCTGTCTCTCTCTCTTTCTCTCTCTCTCTCTCTCTCTCTCGCTCTCTCTCTCTCTCTCTCTCTCTCTCTCTCTCTCTCTCTCTCTCTCTGTCTCTGTGTCACACACACTCTCACGGCTCGTGACCCCAGTCTGGCATTGCGTATGCAACTGCCTTGCCAAAGTTCAGTGTTTTACTTGAAGCCAGCCACTACACTCGGGCCGGTCAAGGGAGCCTCAACTCTTGCGCGAGGTGTCGTCTGGCGCGGACCACGTGAACATTGTTTTCTGGCAAGCATTTCCGAGACTGCTGACTGCTGTGTCATGATAATTGGCTTAGGGGCTTCGCTGACCCCCTGTCCTGCAATCCTCAGTGGATGGATGTCAGGTGAGGTTCATTTAGATCCAAATCGAAACGTGCAATCCTTGCATTCTGACCAACTCTACACTCGAAGCCGAGGTCACCCATGCTCCAGAGTGCCTCGGGCTCGAGCCACTGCAAGCCTTTGAGGAGGGCAAACGCTGGAAGAGCGACTGGGCGAAGGGGCCTTGTGATTTTGGTCTCTACAGAATTGAACTCCAGACTGTAGGCTTCTTAAGTGATCCGGGTTATCCGAGGGCTGCGGTTTGTGGAGCTTAATCGCATGAATTTGTTTAGCGTTCCAAATATGAGCTACGCATGCCTCCCCCTCCTGTGCGAGACTATATAATAAGTCGTGCAGAAGAGCTGTATTCTCGCCTCGCCGAGGTATGCAGCAGACGCTGAGAGATCAGCCGATCATCCAGCTAAGCAGCTACGCAACATACACCGATGCCATCATGCAGCGGTGCGAGCCCTGACTGTCAAAACCCGTGGGTGCTGCTGGGTCGTTCGAGGCGTTGAACAGCTAACATGTCTCAGTCTCGTTTTTTCTGCAAGAGAACTTGGAACCTCGTGCTGAGGAGACCCTGCATGCGGATGCCGTTCAGCAGCTCCGGAACAAGAGCGAGGAGCTTTTGAAGCGCTTGGCCGATCTTGACGCGCCGTCCCCCTGGATTCAGGCAATTGGCTGGGGGGTGTAGAGCCTAAGACGAAGTCCGAGTCACCTGGAGACTCTAAAAAGAACCTCGTGCCAGGCACCTAATCACTATAGTCCTGTGGTCAGAAGAGCCTCCGGCGTCCAGATTCTCGTAAGCCCCTTTGACCGTGCACCTCCCAAGGTTTGAAGATTTAAGGCACAGTTCACTTCTCTAGCCGCTAACCCGGTGCTGGCAGCGCGTGCAAGTGGGCAGGTTGGAGGGAAGTTGGGCCAGCTGGGAAGGATGCACGGGGTTTGGGATTTCGCTCTTCAAGAATCCCTGCGGAGGTGAAAGCTTTATTTGAGCCGCAGGGCTTGGGCACCTCCCGAAGCAAGGTGGTGATGTACTGCAAGGCGCACACCTCGAAACCTGCCAGACCCGTTGACAAGATGCTTCTGGGGTGAGCATGTCAAGCAACAAACCTCCGATGCTTCGCCCTTCGTATCTCGACCACACTGCGCATGGAAGCTGTCCCTGTTTCGCGAGGCAGAAGAGTTTGCCCACGCAATGTATGCACGCTGCCTGGCGTCATCTGTGAATGACCGCACCAGTCATCCCTGGAGTCGGAATGTCACAGGCATCCTGGGCTTTGGACCCATCGTGGGCCCCCGAAACGCACCGAAACGTTGGACCTGAACCGAGTGAATGCTTTGCAGATAGCTTGAGCTGAGTTTTCCTTCGCCATATACCCTCGCAAGATCAGCTGGCGAATTTGCACGAAGGTCGCCGGGCCAGCAGATGTTGAGTTTGTTCCACGGTTGACTGCTTTAGGATGCGGGGCTTTTCGGTTTCTGGTCTTTTAGAAGAACTACCAGCAAGAAATGGGTCAACACGACTCTACGCGTGTTGCTTGGCAAGCCTGTCACTACGACTGCCTGGACTCTCAAAGACCCCCATAACCCTGAGCGGAGCTGCCCCGAGCTGTGCAAGCCCTTGCGTCAGCTGTCTGTGTCCTCGAATGCTGGATCTCTTACAGAATGGAGGCCTTCCTGTGGGCGAAGAGCGAGCGGAGACGCGATCGCAGGTCGACAGTGACGTCCTCAGTTGGAGAAATCAGGTAGCGTCGGGTTCGGGCTATATCTCCTGCTGTCTCCTTTATCTTTAACCACTTTAACCATAAGAGACAAGGTCTGCTGACCTGTCCTGGGCCTGCCTCGTAGGCTTCACTGTTCGTGGTGCGGTTGGAATGTGCTTTTCGACTATTTGGGCTATCTTTCGTTGTGCTAGAATGGAGCCAGTTCCTCGCTTTGTCGCAGGAGTGTTCTGGTGGACTGCAAGCATGATTCGGGTTTCGCCTGCAGGATGCGGATCCTCTAGGTAAAGACTTGCAGGGTATAGCTGCAGCCAGCAGCGAAGTAGAAGTAGACTCCCCCTAAACCCCACAACCCTAAACCCTAAATCTCTAAACCCCAAAACCTTAAACCCCTAAAGCCCACACCCTAAACCCCATCTAGTGAGCCTCTTGAGCACCCCGAGCCAGAGGTCTGACGGCGGAGAGGGCAAAGGTGCTCGAAGCTCGGACTGGCATCCGCGACGCGCTGCTGGGTTGCGTTGGCTTCGTAGTGCAGCTCTAGAGATCATGGGGAGCCCAGAGCAAGGCTTTCGAGATTCCGGGGCATCCGAACTTTGGGGCAAGAAGTGGAGCCTCTTCTGCCGAGTCGTCCTGCACTTCTGAAGGTATCTCAGGTTCGAGTTCCGTCCATGGCGAAGCGGCTAAGTCAAATTCGATGCTCCTCGCCGCAGGCTTTCCATCGATGACGAAGAGTTCGCAGAGATCCAGCAGAAGTATGAGGTGCTGCAGAAGCCAGAAGTTGCGCCTTGCCCCCCCCCCTTCCCCCTTCAACAGAAAAGCATCATCGCGATCGGTGTGTTTCCAATGAGCGCCGCTGAAATCCTTCTCCTGCTGCGTCTAACCAATTCCGACATGCCGTGTGAAGTTCGAAGAAAGCTAGGGAATGCGAGTCCTGCCCTAGAGACCATGTCCCGCACGTCCCGGCATTTTCCCAGAGTGCTCCTTAGTACCTCATCCATACTTCTGCTTTAAAGAAGTTTCTTTGGAGGCTTATTGGACCCCGTCAAAGAGACCCCCAGCCTTGCACCCGACAGAGCCAAGGATCAACATACTGTTAAGTTTTCATGATGCACAGAGTTGCTTTTCCCAAAAATGAATTCAAGGCGGCGGCTTTGTTGAAACCTCCCTTCGTAGCGCCGACACCAAGCACCACGGAGGCCCTCGGAGATAAGCAAAGCCTGTGACATCTGGCTTGTGGTTTGGGGCTGAAGTTTTGGGGTGTATGGTTATGGTGCCTGAGGCTCAGCTCTTTTTGCCGCCTGTAGTTGCATGTCATGACATTGCCTGGAGCGTATGCCCAGCTGCTGGATGCTGGCGAGATTTGTTCGATGAGTTGTTGAATTCCTTTCTGGGTGTTTCAGGTCACTCTGCTTTCTGCAAACCTTAGCCGCACAGGCCGGCAGCTCCAGCGGCGAGGACTCAGGAGGACGGACATTTTGCTGACATCGGAGTCCTGGATGGATCGCAAGGGGCCGGGTTGTGGGGGCGGCATTGAAGGACATCCCTAAGCCGACAAAAGGTTGCGCTGCAGAACGTTCTATGCATGCATGCAGTGGAGCTGAAGTGGCACCACATCACATGCAGCTTCACTTCGAGGGCTTCACAATTACTTGCAGATGATTGTAAGACTCTGTGTGAAATGCGCTAGGGCAAAGGAAAGGCGTGGTCTAATCACCCAAAGGTCCGGCGCAACAGCACATGCAGCACAAGTGTGGCATGCTCGCACATGACGTGGCAGAGGAGTTAGTGCCTCATCTTCGGACGGGGAGATCGTGGCGACTATCAAGGCCAATCGCCAATGCCGGATTTGGGATACATCGGCGCTCATGTTCAAGAACCTTGCACAACTCGGGCTTGCAGGATGAAGGTGGAGCGGGGCGGGGGGGGGGGGCCAGCGCAGCTGAAACCTCGTTGGCTCCTTCCATGGCAGGTTCACTGCAAATCTTGGGCATCAAGCTTTGAGATGGAACTCCTGAGCGAGGCATGCGGTTGCACATGTGCTTTCGTGGGTTGGAAAGGTTGTGCTTAACATCTTTGCAGCGAGGCCACTCCATTCTGCAGAAGTGGCCAATCACGCCAGATTTGTGCAGTCCAATACACGCATTTGCCTGGCATTAAGACATGTGGAACAACCCGATTCTCCTGCCAAATATCATGCTAGGGTTTCTGCGGATTGCACCGCACACGCAGCGCGACACCAGAAGCCCGCAGACGGAGGCATATGGCAAGCTCGCATCGTCGCCCAGCTAGAAGTCGATAGGTGTGGCGCATACCCTTGCTTGAAACTCAACAGGTTCAACCGAGCGACTGTTTCAACCGAGCGGGCATTACGAGATCCTACAACAAGTTGACCCAAGTTTTTTGTAGACTCATGCGTTGTGGAACAATGAGGCAACCGTGCAAGACCTGAAAGAGCTTATCCGAGCAGAACTTGGCGAGCCGGGCTCCAAGATTTGCGCGGAAACATCACCTCAGGGACCAGGACCACCGATGTCATCCAAGGATCCTCCGCATCTGGAGCCATACGTAAAGCAAAAACTGTCAGACTCAGCATGGCCTGTGCTTCCGCAATGCTCGAATGACAACCCGCCGACAGTCGCCATTTTGCATACTGCCAGGTCCTCTGAGCAGCAGCTGAAGCTCATTTTTAAGGGCGACACGCTGGAAGACGCGCGCTGCGTGAAGGCGCGCCTCTAAGGTCTTGGGTTTTGCAGTCTTTCACGGGGTTATTTCAGGCTGCATTTCGAACGTAGCGCTCGAGCTTGCTATGAGGCGATTGGCTCATGTATCGTTTTCTCTGTGGTTAGACAGCACGCCCCAACAAACGGGTACGGGTGCGTCGGATCGGAGATGTAGGGATTGGGGTTGTGTATGAACACTGCCGGAAATTGCCGAACTACTCTAGTCTATAGCAAGTACTAAATTTCGTTGTGATGCTTTAGATAGTTGCCAGCTTTGCCCTGCCGCCTCAAGTTGGATCACTGAGCTATTCGCAGCATGGAGGTCTCCAAGCAACAAGAGCAGCTGTTTGTTTGCTGAAGCTGTTGCGTAGAGCATTGCAGGACCTCGGAATTGCTGAGGATGAGTTCCTTGTGGTGGACAAAGCTCAGGAGGCAGATGACTTGCTTCATGACTTGGTGGAGCAACAGTAGTTGCGCAAGAGGGCAGGTGCAACCTGCCACTTGCCCATGATCCGGCGATAATTGTCGGTCTCATAGAGAAAGAGTACTGTAGGGATCTCAGCAGACTTGCGCGACATGCAGACCACGAGGTGCCAAAGGCTGAGGAGGCACTGAAGACTGAGGAGCCAGCGGCCGGTGCAGATTTGTCGCCAGTCCCTAAAAATCTGTACACCCTAAGCCTACACCCGTACAATTAGCCCACAAACCAGTGACCTAAGCCCTAAGCCCCCACTCCATTTCCTAAAGACGAATGCTTCACACCCCTAAACCTCGAGCTTTGCCTTCGGGAAAGGAGCCGGCGGCTTCGGAAGATGCTCCTCGACTCCTAGGATCGCTGAAAGCCCGTGGTGGTCGGGGCGATGCCAAAGATGTCAAAGCCAAAGCCGAGGAGGGGGGGCCCTGGTGCGTTTGGGGTTGGGGGTCAAGGGCTTAGTGTTTGGTGTGTTGGTGTTCACAAAGTGAGCCTCACATGTCTGCATTACGTTCTTCCGGTTCCCACCCCTGCAGGAAATGGAGGGCACAGGGCCTTGGACATTCTGTGTTTCTAGGAGTCTGGGAGACACGTTTGCAAGCAATTTTTCAGAAGTGCGCAGTGGGGCCCAGTGTCGCATGCAGAGGTTTTGCGGTTTTCGGCCTTGCAGAATTCGAAGGTCGTGTGGGCCTGTGGATCGTAGTTGTTGTTCATGGTTTGTGTTGTGTGTAACGGCTGAATGCATCAGACATCCTACGTGCATGGCAGAAGATAGGAAGCATCTTTTTACAAAGGCTCTCTCGAACGGGCCGGGGCCCTGAAACAAAGGCCTGCACACCTGCGGCCAAGAGCCTTGGCACCGGATGTTTGAATGCGGCCAACGGCTGAGCGCACGGTGCATGAAAGCTAGGCAAAGCTTCCAAACCGGCATGCGACAGCCAAGTTTGAAAGTAGGAGAGTGCCTCTTGCGAGGAGCAGCTGCCTGGTGCTCTCTACATTTGCGACCGAGATCGTGTGAGGTACCAAGCTACCCTGGAGGCGCGTGCATGGTAGTGGTCGGCTTCACAATGTCGGCGCCTACAAACCCTAACCCTACAGCCTACAGCCTCAACCCCAAGCCGCCATGCAACGGTCCAGGACCTGTCGAAGGAGCTGCCGGCAGTGAAAGACCTGGTTGAGAAAGCCAAGTCCGTTTGCGATGGCTATAGTACAGGATTCGTCGGCGGATTTATTGCCTCCCTTGCCGAAATCGAGAAGTTCAGACACGATACGCACCAGGCTTGCGAGAGCTTTTTTCTTTGCCCAACACCACCATCTCAGCCAAATTTGTGAATAAATGCATTTCTTCGCTGGTCAGGTCGCTTCCACAGCTTCAATCTATGGCTCAGGGCATGGAGGCATTGCAATAGACGGAGCAAGCTGTTTCCTCCGCGGTTGGAAAGCTGAAGCAACACTGATAAATAACTTTGATCTTGGGTTTTAATGAAAAAACATCGCTTCAGTGATTCTTTCAGGGCAGTTCCTGCTTGTCAAGCACTTGGAGGGTCGGGGGACTTAGTAACTGGTTATTTTAGGGACTTATAAGTACCATAACCCCAATTAGGGTCCCTTTTAGGGTACTTATAAGTCTACTTACTACCTACTTACTAAGTCCCCCGACCCTCCAAGCACCCAGAGGTGTCCGACACGCACACAAAACCTGGAAGGTGCTCTGGCGGCTCTCTGCGCGGCTGACGTCATGGCTATTGAGGATGGCCTACGAATTGCCAAGCTGGCAGACGACGCTTTGCCGGGGCCTTGTTAGTTCACGATGATGATTTGTTTCTAACTGCTGGCCTCCGTGACTGAATTCTATGGACTGTACGAGTCGAGATGTATGCGCATACTCAGGTCTGCCGAGTCAGGTGGCAAGAAGCAGGGCTCTCTTCAAATATGCGGTTTGGGGGTTCAGTCAATTTCTGCACTGTGCCGCGAAGCCACCGGAAAGGAGGTGTTTCGGCAGCATGTTATTTCTTTGAGCTGCACATGGTGTCAGCTCCCTAAAGCATTGCTGTGGTCAGACGTTGTCTTTTCTTGAGTCAACCTGAACCTCCCGAGGACGGAGATGTGTGCACCATCACGGAGTACTTTCATCCGAGCACAGTCTTCGTGTCAGGCACAGATCAGGCCGGCAATCGGCGGCATCATGCCAGCTGTGACAAGTTCGGCGATGTCCGGCATGTCTGCAACGCGGTGTATCTGGTTTGACACGTCTAAACTTGCTTCTGGTGCCCACCGCTGCCCGCAGGCCATCCGCAGCTTCGAGCAGCGTGCTAAAGAAAGCTCCGGTGAGTGTACCGTTAGAACCTGAGAAAGAGTGCCACAGAGATCGGGGGGGCAGCCATTGCGAGGGATCATGCGCATCAGCGTTGAACCGATCGGATTTGCGGGTGTGTCAGGTAGAGCATTGTGGCGACACCGCGCGTTACTGCTCATTGATGCAGACGGCACAGGCATTGCAAACTCCCTTTCGTAAGTCTTGCAGATGCACAATTTCAGTTGCAGAAGCACCACCCCGTGCATGGAAGGACAAGTTCAATGCATCGTTGGAATTACAATTGCCAGCGATGAAGTCGCCTGGAACTGCAGTGCCTGGCTCGGCAGTATCAATGCGAACGCAAACCGTTTACTCTCACGTAGCCTTCATCCCGCGGTGCTCAGATCTGCTGACACTGCTGCAGAGGTTTGGATGTCAACAGCGAAAGCGCCCTTTCGACCGGGCGCAGATCCCAAGATGATCGTGGCCGAGTTGAAGAGGTGGCTTTTAAAAATTGAAAGAAACCAAGATTCGTGGGAAGCTTCTTCCCGATGCCGCAAATCGTTTGAGTGTGTGTGTTTTTTGACGGCCCCAAACGCTCAATGCCAGGAAGAACTCCTGAATAATGTTTTTTTCCGACTTTTTGCATCCAGTTGTGGAGATCCTGTGATGCAGAGCGTTCAATGGAGGGGTGAGATCACGACGGGGATTGACTCTTGGCGTCCGCCAGGATTCTGACAAGCCCCATCCTGCGGTACCAATGCATTGGTGCCGCCCTCAATGATGGCGTCCGTGAGCTACCCGGCTGCACGCAAACGAAAGCTAACGAGAGCTGAAAAGACAAAAGACCACGGAGCAATACAGTGAATGCGGCAGGCAAACCCAGGTCCGAAAATCCGTGCCATCTGAGGTGCTATACGTTCATCGACAAGACAAAGAAAATTGTGAAACTGCAGGAACATCACCTGGAATGCAACCCGCAGCACTGAGCAAGTGCGGCCTTGTCAGTTGCAGTCGTTGAGTTGTAGTCTGCAGGGTGATGGTAGGCCGTCCCCCAGGTTTGACTTTAAGATCGGGCTTGAAGGCGGAAGTCCCGCTGATTCCGAATGGCTTGTCCGAACTCAGGTTATCGATGCGACGACGTGAAGCTAGAGTTGTGAAGCAGGACTCCACCGCTCGAAATATAGATCCCTAAGCCCTACATCCCCTAAACCCTAAAGTCCAAATTTTGGATGAGCCCGGGATTATCGGTCAGTTCTCATGCTTAGTCGATCCGGCCCTGTTGTTTGGCACAAGGTTTTCCCGTGTATGTTTGGTGTAGGCGTTAACGAAGTTGTTATTGTCTTGGCCAGCTCTCCAAAAGAAAGAACAGCCGCAGGTCGAGCGTCGGAGCGACTTGGCTTACGAGGTTGAAGAGCAATAGCTGGCGCCAAGCACATATTGATTCACTCGCAATTCGAAACATACAGAGATACTGTATCCATGGCACAAGGCATGGCTGCAGACAGGGTTGAAGTGCTGGACGGCCGAGGTTGTAAGGTATCGGGCTTCGGAGCTTCTACGATTCAACCCAACGTGTTTGTGCCGGACAGTCGCAGGCCGAAAACGACTCAAGTAGCCAGTGCAAGCGGCCATCTTCCCCAAACCTAAACCCAAATGCCAAACCCCAAGCCTTGCAAGACGATACTATCGACTTACAGACCCTCTACCTTCTGCCTGATCCTTCCATTCGCAGCTAAGGAAACACCACAGACCGCTGCTGCAACATGTTTTACTCAGAAGAAGCCGAGCCAGGGTGGCGAATATGTGGTGCAGTGCCCACACCTGGCTTGCACTGACAGCAGTGGCGGCTCCTGCGAACAATGCTCCGACGTTCGCGTCGCCGATAGGTCTGTGACTTGAGCTTTGCTCGTACACTCTCGCACATTGTTCGTTGGAGACCTCAGCTTGCAATTTATGCCAGTTTGTCGCTGCTGGTAGACAGCGCCCCCCTTGCACAAACGATCATCGTTTCCAGGATCGTTTGTCTATTACTGGATTTCTCCGCCTCTGCTTGGGCTTTCGAACTGTGCATGAAGCTGCAGAATTTGTCGGTTGTGCAATGTTGTACAGCTCCAAGAGAGGATGCCTCTGAAATCCCATGTCTAGGATCTTATTGCAAAAATGCACTGAATTCGTGCCTACGGGCCGACAGCCATCGATCTTTGGGCGGAAGCAAGCCAAATTCTTGTCCGAAGCCTGTACCACTGTACCAATGCATCGTCCCTACAAGATCTGCATCTTGAGCCCGGTGCACGCTGAATTGAACTGCTCGCATACCTTCTGTTCAGCTCTGATTGTTGGATACTTATCAAGGAGAGCTCCATGGCAGTGACAAGATATGAACCCTTAAGGGCTCCAAAGGTTGAACTACCTCTTCGGAGGCTTCGGTTCAACAACTCTGGGAGGAATCAGGGTGTCTCCTCACCTGCACTTTGGGTTTTGGCAGATTTAGACCCTACTTCCCAGATAGAAGGTGTTCTCAACGCCCTGCTTGGACTAGCATTACAGTTTTCATACGCCGGCTGTAGGACTCTTCACGTCGCTTCAACGCCGAATGAGGAGCAGTGCTGGAAATCCTCCCAGCTGCCGGAGCGGCTGTCCGGCCCGCAGTGTAGTACACCGCTGAGTTCCCAAGGGCGACGCATCGAAGCAGAGCCCAAGTTCCGCCATGTTTTCATCATCTTGGCCAGTATGCCGGAGAAAGGGCGCAATGAGCAGCCAGGACCAAAAACATGGCGCTCTAGACCTCTTGCCTGGTGTGCCGTCGGCGGCGATTTCTCGAGATCGCTGCCCTGTCTTCCGGCACACCGGCAGTTTCTGAAAGAACATTGCAAGCTTTGAAAATCAAGAGCCACTGGCTTTGATCATCAGAACTTAATACTCCAGCGACAAGGGCTAGCAAAAGGAACCGGAGCCGTGGGGTCGCAGGGTGGCTGCAGGAAGGTTTTACTTAGAAGTTTACATAAGAAGGTCATGCAGTCGATGGTATCTCGACACCGGCTTTTAAGGATTTAGGGCAATGGACACGGACGGTGTGAGGCTTAGACAATGCACCTGTGTGGCAGAGCAGATGAAACTGCGACTGACTATAATGCCACGGGGCTATAGGGTTGGCTTTGCAGTCTTCCGTTGCTGTGTATCGGCGTATCCGACTTTGGTTCTCAAGCCGAGCATTGGATTTGCACTGATGTTTTGCTGATCAGCCCGCAACGACGAACTTGGGAGTTTTGAGGGATTTTGGACGCTTGGTGCTTGGGATTCTCGATCTCGAGTTGATAAGGATGACGCGGGTGTGCTGCTCGAGCTTCATTCCACAAACTGCACTTGTTGCAAGTCAGCAGTTGCAACGGACAAATGCTAATGCCTGAACCCGTCCTGGACCTAACAATCAGATCCTAGGCCAAAAGCTCTGAATATAGGAATCTAGGCTTTTTGCGAGCCTTACAAAATCCAGTCCGCTATCCGAGGCACCAGTTGACCCCAAATCTTAAAACCATCAACCTTCACGACTCGTACCTACAGCCTTAGTGCTTAAACAGACTAACCTAACCCAGCAGGCCGAAGCTCTTAAACCCCCACCCCTGATTTTTGAATAAGCCTTGGGCGCTTAAATCTCATCGATGCCTAGTGCCTCGATCCTACCACTGCGCTAGCCGCGTAGAGTCCTGAAAGGAGCCGTTAAAGGATCCATCTTATCCCAAAGCCGCCCCATGGCGCTGTCGGCTCTTGTGGCCTTGATCTGGCTCGGGACTTCCGTCGGACAGGAGGGCGGGGTCCCCGACCATGCAGTCTCTGTTCGATTTACAGTAGAAGCCAGAAAGTTGGAATATCATTATCATAATCCCTTTAATTAAGGTAAATTATAGGGGATCCTACCATAATTTACTAACCATTGATATCGGAGGAGCTAAGGAGCCAGGGATGATGAAAATCCCTAGAAAATAAGGAGCTAAAGAGCCAAGGGAACCCCAAAACCACTGCTTAGTTTAAGTTATACGGCCTCCGGGATGATGTTTTCGGTCTTTCCGCATCTCTGGAACTGAAGTCTCGGAGAAAACAATCTGTTCATCGCCCTGAGTCAAAGCCGAAGCTATTTGCGACTCAGAAGCTCCAAAAACCTGAGGTCCTAAGCTTGAATCCCCAATCCCCCTGTATGTACTACAGCAGACGTGGCAACAGATCCTGGCTTCCTTATGCGCCCTGAAACGCGCCCTGTTGGAGGAGGTCCTGACGCCTTTGGGCCCAGTTCGGGGCAGGGCCACCCGACAGAAGAAGCCACGCCGAGGGTTTCTTTTCGTTGGTGCCTATGTGGGTTCCTGTAAGGGTTAGGGATAAGGGTCTAGGGTTTACTGTAGGCTTTTACGACTAAGCCTTGGCTTTGCCCCGGTGTTCGGATTCAGTGAAACCGAAGACTGCAAGGCTTGAGCTGCTCTGAAGCCCTTCATCCGAGGATTATGGCGACTTCTTGGCGTTCAAAGGCCTGCCCTTCGCAGCAGCTTGCCTGCTCCAGGGGATCATCGCAATGTGCGGGCCTGCAGGGTAGCTGGTTGAGCATCCGATGTTTACTCGCCCCATCACAGGGGTAGGAGTGTTGCATTCTCTCCCCTATCATGTTTGCTTTCCATAATTACTCTATAGTACCCTAAAATTGTATTGTTATATTGAGTATAATATACTTGTTCAATCATCCTTGTTCTTTCAAGGAGCCACCCGCACGTTTCCGCGCTCCGCAGCCGAAGCGGCCGTGGCCGAGCAATGCCCCTCGAACTGAGCAGGGGTCATCAGAAGGTATGGTATAACATATTAGAGCATATAGTATAAGTTTCATTGACTAGATCTTGGAATGTAGTACTCTGTTCGTATAAAGCATAAAGATAATAACAGAAGTTGAAGTTGTGGAGGGTGTGTTTTGTTCTCGGGCCTCAGTCTCAATGACTCCCGGTTAGGAGATGAAAAGGCTGTGATTTTGGGGATAGTTCTGGACCTTCTCCCACAGCCCCTACCTCCTCAACTCCCACATCAGCTCTCTTGGGTGTCTGCCACCAAATGACAACGCTGAGAACTCCAAGCGCCCGCACAGGTTCTCAACCCTTTGGAGTTTAGGGTCCTGAAGTCCTGAAGGCTTTATGCTTTTAGGGTTTAGGGTTAGGTCCCTTGGGCCACGTTGCAAGGAAACGCTGGATGCATCCCGCCACACGGCCTGTTGAGGTTACGCCTTCTCGTGGGGTTAAGTCAAGGTCTGTGTGTTCTGCATTCTGGCTTGGGGTTTGTGATTTGTTCTTGGAAAGGTGATTGGAGCTCGGCTCGGGAGCACGAACAGAAGCATGCAAGATCATAAACATTAGCCGGCCGGTGTGCCTGGCCTGCAGCTCCTGAAATAGATTGATTTGGCACAAACTACCGAGTGCATGATGCCATCCTCCATTTCCTGAGATAAGACTCCCTGCACTATGCCAGGTGGGACCGTACTCTTAGAAGAACCAAGGTGTCGATGCTCAGGCTTCAGAACCCTACGGGGCTCAAGAAGCTTTGAAGCCAAAAGCCGCAGCGGCCAAGGATTTCGGGATGCCTGCATCCACGGCGGCGCGCACAGGGACACGGATCCGACAGAATCGTTCGGCGTCGCTGGGCTACAAGAGTCGCTTAGATTAGGGTGTGGCGTTTTCAAAAAGACCGAGGGGGTTCAGGGATTCGGGAGTTTGCGCAACGGGATTGGGGCTCAGTTACGGCTTCTGGTCCAAGATGTCCAAGCTCGGACCAAGGCTCCAAGGTTGCGATGCATGGGGCTTGCAGGAAATTGCATGTAAGCACACTTTGACGGTTCAAGCAAAGCAGGCCGCAACCTCCACGATCATTCGACTCGAGTTCGGACCGAGCCGTGAAGAAGAAGGCTGAAATTCGGAACTCCAAAGCCAAAGCCACGAACCTCCAAGGAGAGCGAGGACTGCCTCTACGCGAATGTCTGGGCCCCCAAGGCCACAGCCTAAAGGGGTTTAGGCTTAGGGGCCAAGAGGTTGCTTGGTTTATGTCACCGACGACCCAGAAAAGGTTTGGTGGTGGTTTCAGGGATCATAGGGAGCCAGAGCAACAGACTTGGTGTTCTCGAGGTTCAGCGGTTGAGAATTCGCAACTACCTCGACTTCTTTCCTTCGGTCGTACATGTGCACGCTTACATTCGCGAGTAGGCTGAAGGCACGAGGTAAGCCTATAGGAGGCTGGTTGTAACAAAGACGCTCCAGCTAGGCATGCGAGCAGAGCCCGCAATTTTGGCAGCCATACTCAGAACGCACTGATCGTAGAAAGTACTGTTCGTAGGAAGCAGAAAACTACGAACCATCGTAGCCTCTGAAACTGGAGCCAGGCAAAAAGCGCCGGACTCCTTCCAGTGGTGGTTTGGATCCATGGAGGCATCACGGGTTTGGTGGGCACGGTTTGGTTTGAAATGTTCATTGCTCAGAGAGCCGGGAAGTGTTTGATTCAGTGGTGGGGAGTTCATATGAGTAGGGCAGAGCCAGCAAGCGTCGCATGGACTAGAGCTGATGAAAGTGCAGCTGAAGCTAAAGATGTTGGTGCAAGCTTTGCATTTATTCTGAGACCAGAAACCATGAACCCTGCATGAAAAAGCGGGGGGTCCAAACCCGTCGAACTGACAACCCAAATCCTCACCCCGGGTACCAACCCACTCGAGCAAGCTGCTTGAAAGGTGGCTTTATGGAGCGGAGTGGCTCTTATCCCAGCTTCTGGGGCGATGGGCGCCACGGCATCACACCCTACCCTACCCTCCCTACCCTCCCACCCCACCCCATTCCTGGTGTCCAGAGCTCCCAAGGGTGCTGTAAGAGCTTGGTGCCAAAAAGCTGCCAAGCTTCAGATGACAGGCTGTCCCAGGGCGTAGGCCTGAGTATGTTTCAGCAAAGGCTTAGATTCCGGAGCCTTGTGGTACTCATTGGACACCGAAGGCCAAAGAATTCCAAGCTTCAGACGTCAAGCCCTTGTTGCGTGTTTCAGTTCAAGCGTATGAGGTTTTTGCAGTGGCATGTAGAGAATTAGAGGCTGCAACCTGTGTGCTCAGGTTCGTGACAGACCCCGAGGCTCCGGCGATCTTTGTGACTTTCAACTATCGCCGCTTTGCACGGAATCTTATCCTTGTGACGAGTACGCAGTGCAATGCTCTCAACCCGGACGTGGGGCTCAGATGTGTTGCGATTGGCGTCAGTTGTTCGGCATTGTCGTTTCAGCTATTCGGGCACTACTACCAGGGGCAGAGCACAGCACCGTCATTGTTCTCAAGGTGTCGGATTCCGGCGATCCTCGGTTTTCATTAAGCTTCCTACCGTCTGAGGCATCCACCATGAACGCCAGACCCTCCTGTAAGCCTTTCAGCAACCCTCAGACCTTACAGGAACCCACATCCTAACCCCCCAGGTTATGGGAGGGGGTTTTTCATGGTACTGGCCTTAGGGCTCAGAGTTCAAGGAACCCAGCCCTAAACCCTAAACCCTACAGCCCCAAACTAGTCCCTAAGCCCTAAACCCATCAAGGAACCCCCACTGAGTCGGGTGAGGCCTGGGTATCTTCGGCTTCTTCTCCTGGGAGGGCGCCCAAGCCAACCTTGGTTTCCGAGATCAGCAGCTCCTGCTCCGCTGCCCGGCCCTAGCGTTCCTTTAGGGGGGTCCTTAAGGGCTCCTGGTTCCTTTAAAGGGTCCCTTAAGACCTCCTTTGTAGGGTTTAATTAGGGTCTTGGGCTCAGTGCTTGTAGACTTGAGGTATACCAGCCTGCAATGCAGAAGCTGTTTTCTCAACCAGTGCACGATGAGCTCCAAAACCGCCCTCGCGCATGGAAGCTGCTGGCGCGAAAGTCGCAGACTCTGATTCCTGAAGTGTCGGCAAGCTCCGAAAGGGTTCTTCCATATAGGATATCCCTCAGCCATCAAACTCCAAACAGCGGATCTCCCAATGCTTCTCGCTACGCCCTTAATAAGAATCCGTACACTGTGGACCCACAGAGGCTGCTAAGAAGGCTAAACTCTGCAAAATCCGAGCTGAAACACTGTAGCCTCCCAAGGTTGGGTGCAGGAGAACATCCAAGCCTTTGGCGGGGACGCTGTGGACAGAACTAGGGGTTCAGGGAATTGGGTTTAGGGGTTTAAGTTTGGGGGTTCAGGGATTGGAGATTGCTGGGCAAGAAAGAAGTGATGACAACCCTTCATGATCTCAAGGTTCAAGAGGCTCAACCGCACTCTCTCCTGGCAAGCAGATCTGTGGTGATCACGTGGAGTCAGCTCGTCTGCGTCCCTCCAAGGATCCCAGCCGAGTGTTGCTGATGGGGCAGTCTGCGGGCGCAATGCCCCTCGGACTCGATTTGGGGATTTCTTAGAGCTAGGGATCCAAGGTTAATTAGGCATCGCTATAATGAGAATCCTACTGTAGTGGGCCATGTCTTCTGAGTCTCCAACTTGGCTGTAAGTGGATAACACGCTCCTTGGAGGCAGGTTCCCATTTCAGGCGCTCATAAGTTTAGCACCTTCGGATGCGCATAGTCTGAACTTACACCTGCATCGTGGCGTGGCAAAGCCTGGGCTCATAAAGGCTAGGCCAAGTTGCACACTGAAGGCTCTTTCAGAGGTTTTGAGCCGAATCAGTCCTTTCAACAGGTAGCTACACGTTATGTACTCTGAGCTCTGATTCTTCGTTTGAAGTCCTGGAACCTGGTTCAACCGACACTTTCAAGCATCTCAGACAAGGTCGGTTCTGTGTCACATCGCAGCTCCTGGTTCTGCGGGCCTTTTCCACAAGGCAAGGCTGCCCCCCGTCAGTTGCTAGGAGGATCATGGGACTTATAGTAAAAACAGTTACAAGGAATGTATCAAATAGGTTATACCTACTTATATAATCCCAATTCGAGCTATGCCGTTCGTATGCTGGCTTATGCCCGATGCCTTTGGCTTGCCCCCACATTCCTTCGAGTTACGGTCGGTCTGCCATGCCTCCGGGTGTGCCATATCTCCGAAAGCAAGACGAAAACTGTCGCCATGATGAAATCGGCTCTTTTCGGTCTTGGCAGCAGCCCTCGAATGGAGTTTTCGTGGACAGGCCGACATACCAAATGCCGGCAAGCATATCATGAAGTCCCAGCGACCTCTTCAAGCCCATCAGCCACAGGAAAACCGAAAGTCTGAATCCTGATATGTTCAGCACACAGGCTGTGAAGTGAAAGTCAGAAAAGGCTCATTCCGACTCTCCACCTGCCCTCCAAGCCTTAACCCCTAAATCCCGGATCCCTAAACCCTTAACCCCCAAACACATTCATTCCCCTGCATGTCCCCTCAAGGCCATGGCGAATTCGCCAGTGGGACTTTACTATCGCAGCAGCTGGGCTTCGGGCATTCGATGGCTTTGGGGGTTTATGAGCTCATGGGTCTTGGGGCTTATAGGTTTAAGGTTTACGGCTCTGGGGTTTGTGGCTTTAGGGCTTAAGGGATTCGTGGGTTGAGGTGCCTTTGTTTCGCGGCCGAGCCTCGCAACACCTGAAGCCCTGAATCTTACATCTCCTTTCTAGAGCTCCTTGCATCCGAGCAACCAAGGCAGGCCCGAAAACGACGAGTTCGCCGGGAGCTTACCGAGAGGGTGTTCGAAGATGGACTGCCAGACCAGCTACTTCCTTTGCTTACTGGCGGCTGCAGTTAGATTCTCCCAGTGCTGGTGTATCGGAGCTTGGGTCGCTCAAACCGCAAGCCACAAGCGCGCTTTCAGCATATATCCGAGGCTCAGGCAAACCCGCATATCTAGGGGTCTCCTGCAGTCCTTGAGGTTCGATCGGTGGCCAGCGCGGTCCTTTGCTTTGGAGCCAACGCCGGGCGCTCAGCGGAAGGCTGCAAGCTAAAACCCGAAAACCAAAGCCCTAAAACCTCAAAAAGTTGTCATGTTCGAATTGAACTTAATAATCAGGTTTTCGGGATCATAATCTACAGTTAGCCACATGATGGGCCTAAGTCCCTTGAGCCCACTCCAGCAGCATGGTTCTTAAAAGGTGTTTTTGCTCGAAAACTAAAACAATGGCTAGAACGCGCTGTTGAGTTGCACTGGGTGCCCCAAGAAGACTTTCGAAAACCCCAGAAAACCCCATAGCCAGTAGTTAGGGAATCCACCGCAACTCCGATTTGGCTGCCAAACATAGTTACAGTTACAGGCAGTAATTTTACGAGCTCGCTCTTCCTGAACTCAGGGCTTGGATTTACCAGGCTTTGCTTGTTTGGCTTTGGGTTTTATGCGAACATCGGAAATTTGTCGGGTTGAACAGACCCATTGTATTTTTAGTAACGTACTATAACAAAACCCGTGTAAATACCGCAAAGCGAAAACCTATCCTCCTGTGTTAAGACAAAGCTGAGGTCACTTCCTGTTTGCTGCGAAGACCGGCCTTCGCCCTCCGCGACACAGACATCGCGCTGCTTGCTTTTGCTTTTGAGTTCAGGGAATTAGGGTACGGTTTAGGCTAGGCTTTAGAATGCTAGAGTTTAGGGGTTTCGGTTGCGGGTTCAACATAGGGGGTCTAAACTTCAATCATATTCGCTTGAGTTCCACATCATCTTCATAAATTCCCTCGGGTGCTCCAACACCTTGGTATAATGTAGCACCACAAAACCCTAAACTAATCATCAAGGTCACTTTTTGGCTGCTGCGTTCGAAGCTTTATCCTGCTCAGGATGTTGCGTACAATCGTCTCTGACAGCGCTTGAGATTGTAGAAAATTTAGTTTGGCTTGTGATGCCGGGTTTTGAGAAACTGGTTTTAGGCTGCATTTTCACATGGAGTTTCGAGCTTAAGGTTAGAAGTTGGGATTTGGCCATCGACATTCAGGGTGTGTTACTCATACCAGCAGAATCGACATTACAGCGACAAGGCAGAGTATCAGAGGCAATGCCGCAATGCCTGATGTGTCTGCGGCATGTCAGTTACTTTGAGGTAGTCCTGCACATAGACTCTGTCTAGGATCCCAGGGCTTGAGTAGTTGCCGAAATTAGGTCCCGGCAGGGTCCCCGAAAGAGGATGTAACGCTGTCAGTGGCGATTCACCTTGATAAAGAAATCCAACCGAATGTCCCTTCAGGGCTACACCCTCAATCTGAACCCCTTTGACTTGTTAACTTTAAAGTTTAATATTTGACCCCAGCCATGAAAGTATCAAGTCCCAACACCTGATCTTCTGCCAAAGGCCCGAATACCTGCGGCACCTGACAGCACCTTGGACGGAGAGTGCCAACATGCTGGCATGGAGACTTGGCTTTTCTCGGGTTGTCGTGTTAGTAGGTAGCAACTACCGATGCTAAAAACTGCTTCTCCAGATCTGCTTCAACTGCTGCTCCTCCTGGTGTCGTTGCTGCTGTGAGATGGAGACTTCGGACAGTGGCCGCAGCATCTGCTGTGTGACAATTGGCCCTGGGCATAAGACCGGAGTTCTGAAGAACTGTACTATAGCGGCCTCAACAATTACCAATACTATTTTGGGGCTCCTTATTAAAACCATAGTATAATCTACCCCAAACCCTATTCTAATTATTAAGGCCCCGAAATTTCAATCGCCTGACGGACGGAGGCGGCTCTGCCTCGAGTGTGTGCGTTTGGCCCTCCTTTGTCCAGCACATGCCATGAAAGGCTGCCTGAACCTCTAAACTGTGAAGGCAGATCTCACTGTGAAGGCAGATCTCATTTCTGTACCAAGACCCTTGACCTCAAAACCCCTGAGCCCAAAACCATCCCAAAGCCCTCAGCAGAAGGACAGAAAGCCGCACCGAACAAGCACCGTCAAAGAGTTCTTATACATCCCCCGATACAACCCTGCTAGAACCCTTGGATTTTGAAATCTTCAGGAGGCCTTCAGAACGACCTTAGCCTGGCCACCCGAGGATGCCCATCCTCGATGCGGAGACCTTGCCTTTGAACCCGCTGGATGCGATGCAGCGGGGGAAGTACAACAAGGCCAACTTCTTTCAGCTCCAAACTCGAAGCACGGGCCCATCTATACGATAATTATGACAAGGAACCCCCAAAATAGTATTCGCATCTTTTTTGGGCCCCTGTAGTGTGCCGTAAAAATGGGCATCACCCTCGAATGGTCCGAAGGTGCCCACGATTCTGAGCTCGGTGACCAACGAGACCTTGGCCTTCGTTCCCACGGAGCTGATGAGGTAATCAAAAGACAGGGGACCCTAATACAGTACCCTAGATAATAGGATCCTCATTAGAAGGACCCCAAATTAAGGTAATCCGGACGTCTAGGGCTTACCTTAACCCTAAATGACCTGCCTTTTTAGGGTTCCTTATTATGACTTCCTTATAGAAGTCCTTGAAAAGGTAGGCTATTCAGGGTTAAGGTAGGGTTTAAGATTTTGATAGGGTTTGGGTTTTGCATGCAGAGTTGGAGGATTTGCGCCTCATATTCGAGAGCTTGGCTTGGAGTGAGCTGGAATACGTATGGAGTCTTGGGCATCCTGAAGTTGTACCAATATTTCCGTGGATCGGGCTGTGAATTGCAGGGTACGTCTAGAATGTGTGCTATGCAGCTTGTGACAACAATACAGCAAACTTGAGCAAGGCTTGGCTTTGCATGATTGCTCGCCCAAGCAACCATGGGACACTGCAAACTTGGACTCTAATGTAGGAGCCTAAACAATTGCCTGTCCTAATTGGGGGTTCCTATACTTATAACTATAGTATAGTGGGCCCGCGAGGCTTGGCAACAATTGGCCATCTTACCACGAGACGCTGCGGATCGTCTTCCGCGAGCGTGCAGACAAGGTGCTGGCATCACCGGATTGGACATAATTAGCAAGCATGTAACCTTTGAATGCGCATTAACTTGCGTACCAGTTTCAGTTGTACGTCGTTGCAGAGTGCATGCTGCGCAGTTTGGTGGGAAGGTGGCTCCCAAGTATTACGAACTGAGATGAGAACCGTTTAACCCCGAAATGTGACAGCCCCAAGAGAGGCCCTCACAAACGGTCTGCATGCAAAACGTGTGCGGACCACCTGCACACAAACACACACACACACACACACACACACCAGACACACACACACACGCGCATACCACTGAAATCTTCATATACAGAGACAGGTCTTGATGATTGCCTTCTGTTGCAAAGACCAGGCCCCTAAACGTCTTCTTCTTTGAACTGAACCTCCTTAGCTCCTTAAGCAAACCCCAAACAACCAAGCCATTGAAATAACCCTTTACAGTAAACGGCCAAGGTGGCGGCGCACTACGCTGCTTCACCAGACAGTGCGGCCCTGCCCCCGGCCCGGCGCGCTGCAGTGGTGACCACCGCCCCTGGGAACAAATGGAAGGCGGCAGGATTGAGGGTTTAGGTTTTCTAGAAGGGTGTCGGGTTTGAGGGTTTGGGGTTTCAGGGTTTCGTCTGCAAGGGCTTTTGTAGGATCTGAGATTTTTACAGTTGTGACAGGGCTATGGAGTCTCTTCCAACTTGAAAGTATTTCCCTACTAGGAACTAATTGGATTCTTGCGCCTCCGCCTACCGCCACATCCCCTTTATTCTAGACCCTCATCCGAAGAATTCAGCCACTACTGTAGGTCGGAGCAACCATCCATCTGTGGCACTCTTTCTAAACCGCGAAACACTCTGCACATTTTACAAAATCCAACAGAACCCAGGATGCACTGATGACCTGCTACGTCCGCTACGCCGCGCGGGCGCTAGCGGCTCAGGGCGAAACGTACCTGTGGCTCAGCTGGATGCAGGGTGTTAGAGGGTTCCACACGGATCTTACATGGGTTCTACAAAAGCCTCATACCAGTATCAGGGTTCTGGGGTGGGCCAGAGCCTGGAAGGTCTTTTGGACTTTGTGGTTTGGGGCTTAGGGGTCGGGGTCCAGGTATATCGTTATCGCAACGCATCGCGGCTTCGCAGATGGATTGGATGCTGGTGAGGTTCAGCGGATGTTTGTCCAACTTCAGCATAAGTCTTACTCCTTCCGGCAACGGTGCGGCTTCGCAAAGCATCAACATCTAAGCTAGAAAGCTCTGGTGCTTCGGGTAACTCAGTAACTCCCAACACCGTAAAGCCGGCTCTTATGTGACGACGCGAGCAACGAGAGCGTTAGGAGCCGAAAGATGGGTGATGGGTGATTTCCCACTGCTTTGGGTGCCTGGATGATTAGAGGCATTCTTCGAGAGAGCAAAGACTGGAGCTGCGGAGAATTAGCCAGGAGTTCAGAACAAAGACGAAGTCCCTGCAGCTTGGGGGCTTAGGGCCGAAACATGCCTAGACTTAAGCCCTCCCAAGAAAACACAGCACTCAGGTCTACATTCATGTTGCTGCCCCACAGCAGCCAGATGCATTTGAACTCGCCCTCCGGCGCTGCAGGTTTTGTTTATTTTGGTTTTGCAACTAGGGTTCAGGGTTTGGGGTTTAGAGGATTTAGGCTTTAGGGTTGAGGGTTTGGGTTTTAAAGTTTACAAAGGATTTCTGTCCTTTCGCCGGATGCTTGAAGGTTGGCGAGTGGGATTCGGATTGCGCTTAGCAATTTCGGCTGGCACCCCTGGTCGAAGGGCGTTTCTAAAGCAACTCACGGGATCTGGTTCTGAAGTCCTTCAGTAAAGCAGCCTCAGTTAGTTTGCAGTATTTCTCTAAAGGGTCCATCATAGCAGAATCCTTCAATACACACGCCTCCGAAAATAGTCTGAATTGTGTTAGGCCCCCGAATGAGGTCCCACTTATGTGGAATTGGCAAGTCGAAACGCAATACTGGCAGACCCGAGTTCCTGAAGCTCTTGTTGCCTCCGCCTGAAACCGGACACTTTAAAATTTCGAGATTCACATAAGCGTTTCGGGCTAGATATGGCTGAGCTTGAGCAGTAGCGGCAACACCGGTAAAGGCAACATCAGCGGCAGAAAAAAGAGTTGAACCCTAAGCCCTAAACGCTCTCACGAGGCTCTGCGTCGAGGGGCCGCCAGCAGGAGCCTCGTGTCACGCGGCCTCCTGGTCGCCTTTGGCAAGGTCTCTGTTGCCAGCCCTGAGACTTCGAAAGAAAACTTGCCTTGCCGGGTCGTGTTTACGGTCAACGAGGAAACCCTGAACCCGAGACCCAAGAGGGAAGGTTTTGAAGCCTCGGGGCGGGGGGAGTTGTGAATGTGAGGGTGGGCTGGAGGTTTGGTTCGACCAAAAATTGTCGGCACACATTCCCACGAAACCGCAAGACATCAAGCCCTAATTTGCTGCCTCTTCTCCGGCCATTCTTGTCTTAGGTGTTGCATGATGTTGCTTCACGCTGCATCGAAGGCCGACGTACTCTACCAGATCCCAACTTCGCCACGGATGACCCAGCGCGACTCCACTGCATGTAGTGCGTTGCTGGAGGTCTTTCCTCAGAAACATCGTCGCTCCGTCTATCTTCCCAGCGGTGGTAGTAGATGTAGTAACGCGGTTGCCATCGCTCTTGCAGTAGCACTAGCAGTGCCAAAAGGAGCCGTAGGAGTAGGAGTAGGACCGAGTAGGAGTAGTAGAAGCAGGAGTAGGAGTAGGACTACGAACAGGAGCAGGAGTAGGGGCAGCAGCAGCAGTAGTCGTCATCGTAGTAGCGACAGCAGCAGCAGCAGCAGTAGCAGTTGCAGTAGTGTCGTTGTCGCTGTATTGTGGTTGCCGTTGTGGTCCAAGCTTGACTCGCCCACGGCTTCATGGGGGATGGTTACGGTTATTGAATGTGAGACATTTTAGCACCAAGTGTCAAGGCACCAAGCTGTTCTATGCCACCGACGCGGAGTCGAGGCTGGCAAGCCTCTTGGGCAGAAGAAGCCGTCAAATCAGTCGAGGAGATTTCGTAAGCAGTAGGCCCGAGTTTCAGAGTATCAGGATTCAGAGAAGTCACAACGGGCACGAAGCCATGACAAGTCAAGGGCTATCCATGAATCACGTTCAGCTCCGAGGTCATTCCAATGATAGTGTTTGAGATGAGTAGCTTCTGGAAGCCAGTTTCTTGGCTGTAGTGCCACTTCCTGCTGCTTGTTAAGGGTTTTGGGTTTAGGGCCATGGGCTCCATAGTTGCCCACGGCGCATTGAGTGGACAAGGACGCTACACGCGCGCGATCATCCAGTTCGCGTCGGGAACGCAGTCGGACTTCGTGCGGTACAATGCCACCGAGGCCCTGATCCCGAAGCACTCTATTCTTAGATCCCAATGCCTAACCTTTAAACTTTTTGGGCTCTTATAGTTTAGTAGGAATCGGAAAGTTTAACCTTGTATTTCTGTGGCTTATTGGAGTAGTACGTATTGCTGATTGGTTTTGGGTCTAAGGCCAGAAGGCTCCATCATAAACAGTCGATGCCGAGAGTCAAGCGCACAAATTGCATGGGGCAATAGGCCCGGAAGCCCCGACCCCTAACCTTGTTCGATATCAATCATCCGGCACTTGGGAACTCTCAAAAGACTCGAAGACTACCTAACACATGTTGACTTAAAACTCACGTTTTGCAAGAATGCAGAGCCGAAGGGTGCCTGGCTTCTTGAGTTCAGACCATGTCGTTCAGTCCTCTAGCTGGACATTTCCGCTCGACCCGGAAATTGCCACAGATCTGGAAGCCTCCAAATGAGGGTTGCTCGCCATACGGCTATGGAGAAGTAGACCTCGAGTAGGACAGCCTAAGCCTAAGCGCAATTACATCATCCCTTCGCCCTCTCGAAGCTCTTAACGGAAGCAAGTCTCCAGCTGCACACAGGATGTAAGCAGTCGATGGAGCATCACTGGTAACTCAACGCTGCAGAGATACCACGATGCTTGGCATCAGCCTTGTTCTCTAAGCTTGGCGTTCCGGTGGGTCATTATTACTTAATATGAGTAATCAAGGTGTCACACAAGGGATTAGTCTCTAATTAAGATTGCAAGTTTGTAAACCGTAAAGACTTAAAAGGAATTCTACTTTGGAACTCCTCGGGTGCAGGCCCACGCTGGAAGTTTTTTAGTTTGCATGAGGCTCCCAGTTCCCGCCAGCCAGCAATGAAACCTAAGCCCTTTTAAATTTTCTCGCTTAGTTTTTAGCATTGAGGTTCATATCCTAGACACTGGATTCACTCGATCCGAACCTGAGGATCTTCATTGCAACTTCTGGGAAGATGTGGGTTATGCTGCGGACGTTTGGAGAGGCGACAATGGCACCTCGTACATTCCGCAGCTCGTCGTTTAAGCTCACCAAAAAAAAGCACCATCGATCAGTCGCCAAAGGCTTGGAGGTCGGCAGCCGCTCTTGTGAGTCGAATATTTATTGTTTATTCTTAACTTGTCCGATGCTGCGGAAGAGGCGATATAATGAGCTTATATTTCAGGCCCGCGAAGACATTTCATCTCGCTCACCTGCAGAAATATAAGCAGAAAACCCAATTGCTGTATGAAGAGAGCAAAACGCATGGTTGATCAATATGGGGGAATTATAGAGCAGACAAAAAATACATTAATGCTTACTACTGATATCTGACATATAAATATGTGCCAATGAAAATACTTGGTTCTAGTACAGATGGAAGTATTAATAATATATTCGTTCTCCAATTGGTATGTTCTCATTAACAAAACTATTTTTTAAGATGTCATATTCGTTTACAATCTTTAGAGTTCTTTCTATGTGATAAGAACTTGGGATATGAAATATTTCTATATTAGAAAAGAAATTGCAATATTAATTTTCTATTGAAAGAAAATATAATCGAAGCTAGGTCGAACTAGCGAAAAATTTGATATCAAGAATAGTTATCTATGAAGGAAACTTTTTAGTTATATTATTGAATATGATAAAGTAGTGAATTCGATCGAATCTTCGATATTTGGATCTATGAGAAAGATAATTTTCTATTTTGAGATATGAGATTCTATTAATGAATTATCAATTTGGAATTGGGAATATGTTTTATAGTCTTCTCG
>CAJNDT010002668.1:623213-648140 GCA_905221615.1 Symbiodinium sp. CCMP2592 | reverse complement strand
TCTCGTCACCAGCTGGGTTGCTTTTCGAGCGGCCACTCTGGCTGTAGAGGTGACAGAAGCTGCCGCAATCACAAGCAATCCAGGCCATCCCACCAGGGCGGACACGTGCCACCATTCTTGTGGCACGTGTCGCACCTAAGTTGGTCAGAGCATCGTTTAAGGGGTTCTCCAGGATGTCGTACTTCTCGGCTTTCAAGTCTCGCAAATGCATAGCAGTATAGATGTTACCCACACCAGAAAAGATCTCGCATCCATCCAGTTCCGGTTGCACTCCATCTGCTATGCGCAGCATGTCCTCGAAGGTGAGCCCAGCACTGTGAATGTCTCTGCTCCATATGAGTGCCTGGCGCCGCATGTGATCCATCCCAAGAAGGATTGTAGGAGCTGGCTTGGGTGCTCAGAGGTTTCTGGGTCGCTGTGCTGTCTGGAGGGTCTTGTCTTAGAAAGGTCTCATGTTATCTGCAGATAGAATGTTGACTTCTCGACGATAATTGGAGCCTCTGAACATCCGGGTACACACATGTGGCATGCAACCATGCGGACAATAATACTTGGACACCATGATAAAGATGCACCCTGGCAGCTGACCCCATGTTGCCCGTTCAAAGTCTTGGATTGGCAAGGTAAGTCAGGTCTAAGACTTGCCTTGTGGGTACATGTGTGTTAGCACACATGCACAAGTCAGGATCTTGGCCTCCGGCAGTCCTCCCGATGGAAAACAAATAAAGCCAATATGTGCAAGACACGACGAAACATGAATCTGAGAGAGTACTATGAAGCATATTGTTGCCTGAACCAAAACCACAGGCATGGTATGGCTTACAACCTAGAATGAATGTCTCTCCTTCTTCCTTGATGGACTGCACAAAGCTTCGGATCACCCCTACCGATTTCTCGACTGTGTGGCCGAGCCGATGGCTTTATGATGTACAGCATTCAACCCATTATTTGCATGGAAACAAGCACACACCACTCAGACTCAGCCGAAGTGCCTGGAGAAATCTACACAAATGATGCTAAAGCATGCCGTATACACATGCTGGCCGACTTGTCCAAAAATGCCAGTCGGATGTGTCAGACTGGCTCTGTCGCTGCCACACTCGCTCACACATCATTCCGAAACTTCCTCAGAAATGCATTGTGGGCATCGTCGAAGCTGAAACCCTCCGAGTTGATCTTCGCCTGCATGAAGAGCAGATAGACCTCCTGCATCTTCGGCCCCTTGATCCCTGCCTTCTTAACATCCTGGAAGCACTCCCGGATCGACAAGAAAAGGTCACGGCCCTGTTCGTTCATGGGCGGGCGCCGTCCAGCGAATGTCAGGGCTTCCCCTCTCTTGGCACGGGGCTTCTTGTCTTTGCCCCGATTTTTTCCTTCAGGTGTTGCTTCTTTGGCTTCAGGAAACAGCACCCGCTTAGTCGCAACGATCTTTGACTCTGTCTTGTCAGCCTTCTTCTTGCTCTTGGTGGCCGATTTGGCTTTGGCCTTGCTCTTGGGGTTCGCCTTCATGGGTGTGGCCTTTGGGGAGCTCTTCGGTGTCTTGCTGTGAGGGCTCGGGCTCGCCTTCATGGGTGTGGCCTTTGGGGAGCTCTTCGGTGTCTTGCTCTGAGGGCTCGGGTTCGCCTTCATGGGTGTGGCCTTTGGGGAGCTCTTCAGTGTCTTGCTCTGAGGGCTCGGGCTCGCCTTCATGGGTGTGGCATTGGCTGTTGGGGTCCTCTTCGGCGTCTTGCTTTTGGGGCCTGCGGGGCTTTTGCTCTTCGGGGTCTTGCTCTTGGGAGTCTTGATCACCGCTTTGCCTGCAGGACTTCCTTTCTTCGGGGTCAGAGACTTTGTGATCTTGGGAGTCTTCATCTCCGGCTTGACGTCAAAACCCTTCGTCTTCACAGGGCTCCGGAACATCGGCTCATCCAAGCTAAGCACACATGTGTGTGCACTTTGCTCAGTATCTTCAATGGCAGAAGATCCCACCCACAAAGCAGCCATTTGACGCTTGGAAGCACACAACACCACAGCAGCTCGAATCACAGATGGCTTTGCAAGAACAGGGATCTGACATGTTCATGAATCAGACTCGGCATTCTTGCTAATACTGCAGCACAACAGTGAAGCCAGCCATCCTGCATGCATCCGTTCGGTTCCGTTTCAATGCACGGGCTTCAGGCAGTAGTATGGCCATGCAGCATGGCGCGGAACATCTCATCTGGGCAACTCTTCACTGATGGAAGCAAAATGTCGGCACTGGCAGCCTGTTGTTGCAAAGACTTCCGGTCACCCATAGAAATTACCCAAGCAATTTTCTGAATCAGAACCCTGCTGCAACCAATGCCCGACCGGCCAATCAGTGAACCTGTTGTTGCCTGCTGTACCGGGCTGGCTTTCCTTCTGCTTGTGAAGTAGGCAACAATTGAACTGCAAGTGTCTGAGAGAGTTACTCTTCATGCAAACGGTCAGCCAGACAATGTCCAATGTCTACGAGAGGGGCAACCTGTACAACTTGCCAGCCTCTACTTTCATGTCATGTGTCAGGAAAATCTTAGGCTTCTGGGGAAATATTCCCTTGGAGCTGTCGGTCAAATTATACTTGAGCCTGTGAACAAGCTTCAAGTGTTGGCCCAGATCGGTCCCACTGAAAGACAGCAGACTGCCACCGTTGTTGGCCGATGGGGTTTGGTTTGCTGGCAAAGGCTTCTTCTCAAAGCAGCACTCCTTTGTCATGTTGATCTTGTAGCTGTCCTAGCATAGCGGGGCATTGCATGAAAGACACACTGAGGCATTGAACCCTGAATCCCCACCTCAGCGACGGTGATTTCATGACATGCCATACTTGGCTGGACGATGGCATGCTGCTCCAAGAACTTGAGGAAGCTCTTGATGGTGGTGAGGCCCTCTTCGAATGCCGGCACGTTGCCCAGCTCATGGAAATGGAATGCTTTCATGTCCGGGGAGTCAAACTTGTACTCCATGAGCCATGCGTTGTTGGCCTCCTGCCTCTTCTTCAAGACATCGTCCTTGATGTACTCACCCCAAAGCAGCAGCAAGGGCTTTTTGCAGCTGATGATGGTGCTTTTCTTGGCCAACAACCACAGCTGCTTCTTGGCATCGATGAGCAAATCCATGTCAGCTGCACTGATCTCCACCAGGGGCTTCTCCAACTGAGCCTTGGTTTCGGCGGCTGGGGCCAGGCCCAGCAATGCCTCCATTGGGTCGGATTCATCTGCCAGTGGAGCCATGCGCTTCTGGCCCTTGAATGGCACACCCGAGACATTGAACTCCTTGTCGTGCGCCGCCACCACTGCATCAAACTGAATCTTGCATGCATTGAAGCGGCCATCCGGCGAGTCTAGCCAAGCCTGCCGAAATGGCAGGGCAGCCTTCTGCCCTTCGCATTCAACCAGAGGCATGGTCATGACAAAGTCTTCCTCATTGTACTGCGGCGACTTCATGGCTGTGTAGATCTTGGGCGTGTAGCCGGGCAGAGTGAGGATCTTGTCATCCACCATCTTCTGCATGTAGTTCATGGTTCCCGAAATCAGCCACTGCTGCATCCCTCGGCGGTGGTCAGTCCCACTATCGTCTTTGGCCCAAACAATGCTGGCTAACTTACCCTGAGGCAACACAGACTTGGGCTGCGTGTTGAAGTGAAGCAGTGCCTTCGTGAGTGACAAATCATAGGGCAGTATGTCTACTCTACATAGACAGCCGGCTTTGCCAATGCTGATGTGGGCATCCCATGCCAGAGTCGTGGCAGGAGTTTGTGCCAAAGCTGCTGCCCTGACATACTCTGCTTGAGTCGCTGCGACTTCGACAAGCCGGATCCGGAGTGCAACATGGACGGCTCGGGAACAATGTACTCGCTGGTGCTCAACAGGGGCACATCGGCAACCGTTGTCCGTACCCAGAGTGCCGAGGATGAGAATCCTGAAACAAGCTGCCCGGATTCCTCGACATCCGAAACGACCATGAAGAACTCATGAAACCCTCGGCGTCGGGAGGGGTTCGGGATGGAGGATTCGGCAAAAGTGAGAGTGCCCCGGCGAACGGACATGTGGAGCTCATCTGTGCGCAATTGGGTCTCGGCCGTGGCCACAGCCTCGTTCAGCTTCTTTTCCGAGTAAGCGGACCCCCACTCTGCACAATTGGGTGCAAACACAAGGCCACAAGTGAACTTTGGGTTGCCATTCACAAACTCGGACACAGCAGTGCCAATCTGGACAATGTACTTACTGAAGGCCGAGCCCAGCTTCGTGAGGTCACAGACCATGACTTGGAACAGGTCTGGTGCCACAGAGAACTTGTGCACAGCTGACTGCACAGTGGTACTCAGGAACCCGGGATTGTCAAGAAAGTACACAGGAGTTGAACCATCCACCAGCTCCTTCGTGGCCTTTTCCAAGTCATCCTTCTCCCGGAGCAGGAAAGTTGTTCGGTCCGCACTGTTCTTCGTAGTCCATTGTTTCATGGCATCCAAGTACTCCCGCCACAAGTGCTCTTCCTGGGCGAGCCGTGCTGTAACCGCCTTCAGGCGAGCTTGCTCAAGTTCCGACTCTGCCGCGGCCGCCACCACTTGCAGTGACTGCACATTGGTGTTCGTACCCATGAGCAGACTAATGAACCGGAAGTCCTTTGCCACGATCTTTGCATCACATGTTCTGCATTTCTCCGTCATTTCTCGGTCGAATTGCCCACGCAGAAACTGTGTCTCAGCCTTTGCGAAGACAGTGGGGCCCAACATCTTTTCGAAGTCAGTGGCAAAGTGACACCACAGGCAGCACATGTCATACCCGATCTGTGGGTTCGGATCACGAAGTTTTGGCGCTCGGAAGGCAAGGTTGATGGACTTCTTGGCAGTGTTCATTGCTTCCTTGAGGGATCGCAGGAAGATTGCAATTTGCCTCATGAGGAATGTGAGGTTCTTCAGTGCACTGCAAGTGAGTATCAACTTCCATTCTGACCCGATGGACATGTCTGCCGGCAATGCCCTGTCCGTCCACTTCACAAGTGTCCTCAGTGGGATGGCACTCTCCGTTGCCTTGAAGGCGTCCCAATGCTGGCTCAGCACCGAGAGGTAGCGCTTGTCTTGCAAAGGGAGTAACTTGAGCATTTGTCGCTCGGCGTCAGAGATTCTACCCGAATCCACAGAGGATCGCCGATTGAAGTCAGCGATCTTGGAATCGATCACTGCCGAATAGACGAGGCCTTGCTTGGCAACACTGAGCGAGAAGCTGTGGAAGAGCTGGATGATATCAGGTCGTGTTGATTCTGCTACAACCATCTTGCTGAGAATGCTCCTTTGCAGCAAGTCTTCGTCCGACGAGTACGATTCGAACGTGCGCTTGATGTAGAGGCACGACTTGATCAAGGGCACAAACTCGACGAATTCAGCATCCGACAAGCCTGCCTGTTCGATGAGTGCCAGGACACACTTCGTGGCCACACTCCTTGTCATGCCGACGGCATGAGAAACAGTGAACTTCTCAATCGGGTCCCCAACCACACATGTGCTTGGAAAATACACACTGAGAGGATACTTGGCACTTTGGAAAACTCCATCCAGGAAATTACGAACAGTCTCCAGAATGTTGATGGCCTTTGGCTTTCCACGGAGAGCGGATGCCTCCCCAAAGCCGAGGAACCACGTAGGCAGAAGCAGGTCCAGGACTTCTCCCGGAGCAATGCCAGGAGGGTACACATCTTGATGAGCAGGAGGACGCCAGCCACCGGACCCAGCCAAGACATTCTGCACACGAAGTTGCTGCTCCTCCAGCATGCTCGCCATGTCTGGGATAGATGCCAGCCAATCCATTGGATGCAAGCAAGTGTTTGCATCCTCGATGTCGGCTACAGCGAAGAGCTTCTTCATGACATGTTCCACCTTGCTTCTTGTAGCTGTGGACACCATGGTCCTTGGAATCTCTAGCATTAACCCAGTAAATCGACCAGAACTTTGCCGTTGCATTTACATTCCGAACTGTGTTTGTTACAGGCCCTGTAGCCAACATTGCTTGGTTCACGCGAGGACGGGCCAACAAACAAACGCCACAGCACTTGCTGCCGTATGTAAGTTGGGCCTCTATAACGTAGACTGACCTATGTTGGCCCTGGGGGGTGCAGGCAACTCAACGTTGCCCGCAAATGCTGGCAACGTGTTCTGTTGGATTTGTGTGGTCTGACACCTGCTGCCCCTGATGATCCTCAAGCTTTGGTGGCTACGGGGGGTGTAGCCACCAAAGTTCTAGTGTCATTACCTGGCCTGGGCTGCCGCTAATGCAATTCGAGACCTTTGGTGGCTACACCCCCCAAAGCCACCAAAGGTCCAGACTCATTATCTGGCCCAGGCCCTGCTAATGACTCTGGGCCTTTGGTCGCTACGGGGGGTGTAGCCACCAAAGGTCCCGACTGCATTAAGACACCGAGCACAAATGACGTCATTTGCGGGCCGCGGGGCACCCTAATGACGTCATTAGGGCAGGCCCCCCCCCCTAATGACGTCATTAGTGGCCCGACCCCCCGCTAATGACGTCAGTAGCGGCCCGACCCCCCACTAATGACATCATTAGTGGCCCGACCCCCCACTAATGACATCATTAGTGGCCCGACCCCCCACTAATGACGTCATTAACGGCCCGACCCCCCGCTAATGACGTCATTAACGGCCCGACCCCCCGCTAATGACATCATTAACGGCCCGACCCCTCACTAATGACGTCATTACCGGCCCCACCCCTCACTAATGCCGTCATTACCGGCCCGACCGTCCCCCCTCCTGGCCCTGGCGGTGGGTTTGGAGAGTGCTGCTGGGTTTGGCTACAAAACTGCAGAATGTTCAGGCATGTAGCACAACATCTTCTTTGTGTTGGCTCCTCATGCTGCTGCCAGTCGGGCACTGGGTTTCGAGAGTGCTGCTGGGTTTAGGTACAAAACTGCAGAATGTTTTGGCATGTAGCACAATATCTTGTTTGCAATGGGTCGTGATGCTGCTGCCAGCCGGGCGGCGGGTTTCGAGAGTGCTGCTGGGTTTGGGTGTTCGCCTCTTGTGACGAACCGGGGAACATCGAATTATGATGTCCACACTCTCCAGTTTTAGTGCTCATCCATGAGGGTCATGCTGGAGCCCTCCGGTCCGGATGGATCTCTGCATGTGGGTCTTTAGTGTGTTCGACAGATACATAGTATGCCTTTTTTTTTGGGGGGTAGCATCCGCTGCACATGATGAGCCTGTCACATGGCCAATTGGTTTCGAAAACTGTTTTGCTGCAAGACGGTGGGGGGATTCAATATTGACAACCTCAAGTCAGAACAACCCGCCCGGAGTGTAATGGTGCACAGCACCAAGCCTTTGTTGCAGAGGAAGGAGAATAATGAATGCAATGTGCTATCCCTTATGTCGGCACTGCAACAGGGAGTCTTGTTAACCAGATAGGACACCCCCAATTCCAAGCAAGTCCATTGTGAAGTCAATAATAGACTATCCCACAGCCCCAAGCCCAACTGAGGCCAATTGGTTCTAAGTGCCCAAATTCAAAGGCGGGAAGGGGCCGCTCCGGGGCTATTTACTTCATCTGGCAGAGAAACACTCCAGCACAAGCCTTTTTGTTCTTACGATTCATGTGAAAAAGGCAGCCCGGAGACCCAAAGCCAACAGAAATGCAGAACACAACATAATAAAAAAGTGGCTCTCTCTCACTGTCTCTCTCTCTCTCTCTCTCTCTCTCTCTTGCTCGTTTTCTGTCTCTCTCTCTCTCTCTCTCTCTCTGTCTGTCTGTCTCTCTCTCTCTCTCTCTCTCTCTCTCTCTCTCTCTCTCTCTCTCTCTCTCTATATGACTCTATATATATATATATATACACACATTGCCCATGCAGAGTGAGCCAAAGGGCCCCATTTTTCCAGTGGTTCTTTTCATTCATGCTTTGATTGAGGCCTTGCAAATGTCTCGGGTTTAGCTTGCTGCAGGAGAAGCCTAACACAGTGACAGTGGTAGTGACTCAAGAAAAGTAGAGTCAAGCTAAGTATGTCCTCAGGAGTGTTCTTTCAAGTAGTGGGGCCACACATGAGGGCATGACTTTCGTGTCCGGGCCATCAACTTTGAAACTGTGAGGTTTGCCAGACTTTTTGCTAGCTTTCGACAGAATTTGCCATACAACAACACTAAAACCTTGGACTACCTTGCCCACACCCCAGCTGCCCTGTTCAATAGTAATTTGATTGAAAATAATCTGGCCGTGCCCAAGAATCCGGAGAACCCACGAAACTGGAAGCAGTGTTATCTTTATCTTGCTCTGGTCAGAATTCAGAAGCCTTCAAATCTGGATAAGAACGATTGCTCTCGCATGTCTTTGTTGGAGAACATTCTCAATCGATATTATTGGGCTCCTGGATTAAATAAAAGCTCTGTAATACTTAACCCGCTCATCATGGCAGCAGCATGAGATCCGACACAAAGAATATATAATATATTACACTGCATGCCTGAACATTCTGCAGTTTTATGGCTGGGAGGATGGTCTGTTCCAGGAAACCAGTTCAAAACCAAATGGACCTACTCCCCGCACCGATCCTTCTTCCCATTTCCATCCCCCACAAAACAATGCTACTGTTTTCTGGGCTGGTGTTGGATTGTGTGTGTGTGTGTGTAGCATTTCTTCGTGCCGAATGCCGACCCCCTGCCCCCAAAACCTTTTTCCGCCCCCGAGCCCCCCCCAAGGCACACGGGAGTGTCGTGAAAATGAATTGTTGGTCCTAGAAATCATGCTGCATTTTTTGGCATGGTTGTGGTGGGGTGGGTTCGGTCGAGAGATACACAGAACCGGACCATCAAGACCGGGTGTTGGCCGTTGAAGAGCCCTGTGTTGTGTTGCTACATGCCACCCTTCAGGAAGTGCTGCTTTTCAGAAAGAAGAAGTTCAGTGAAGACCATCCGAGCACCCCCATCCCCGAAGAATTTTCACCCTCTCCACCGCCCCTCCCCCTGAATTCCGCTGCAAGCACAAAGCAAATGCCCTAATCCTAACCCCCCGCCCCCACCCATGCAGGAGTGTCTCAGTCTCGTGTCCTGCAAAAATGGTCTGCCCTGGGAGTCATGGGCTATTTGCTGCCACTCTGGTGGGGTGCTAGCTTCGGTTCAGGGTGTCCAAGTCTTAGTAGAATGTTTGCTTGCTCATCCTGCCATGTCTGACAGACAAGATGAAGGGCTTGGCCTGAGGCTTTTGTGAGATTCACGATGTGGGAGCACTGAACATCATGTAGCCGAAGCTACACATCTAGGCAGAACTGATCATTGAGCCGAGGCTTACTTAGGTAAGTAAGTATCGTTGCTTTCCTTGCAGAAATTGGTACCAATGTCGGCAAGGAATCCTGTTCTTTCCAGAATCAAGCTGGGCCAAAGAGTACTGAACATCTTTAGCTAAGAATCATTGTTTTCCTTGCAGAAATTGGTACCAATTTCTGCAAGGAATCCTCTTCTTTCCAGAATGCAGCTGGGCCCTCACTCTGGCTCATCACACTAGTCGCAGGAGCACTTGGCACCAGTGTTGCTGATGCAATCCTATGTACATATTCGGTGCACTCCAGAGGACTTAGTTCCATACTCGGCGGCAGTCCACAGGACCTAGTTCGATGGCTTATCTCTGGCTGAATGCTAAAGACAGGTGTGCAGCCGCTTTCCGACCCTACTACCCTGCCTCTGTACTGAGAATGATGGTTTTACTTGCATTTCTCTGACATCTCAAGGCAATCGACTTGCATCGACTAGCAGATTCCGGACTTTGCACTGAGCGCTCTTGGAGGCCTACCCTAGAAGAACTTGGAGGGCTTTGGGGGGAGGGTATTCAAGGTCTCATAATGTCACGAGGCCCGGGCTTGACTGCACATGGGTGGAGTCAGCTGAGCAATAACGGCTTGTGCAGGCTTCCACTTCGGTTGCTGGCAAGTGAAGATTCTCCGGGGATGCCGTTAATGAACACAGATGCTTCTGGACTATGAAGGGGCAACGAGGCTCCTGCTCCAAGGAGCACCGACAATGTAAGAAGGAAACCGATGATGTTCACGCAAACTTGCCACTCCTACATGCCAAATCCATGCCAGTCAAGCAAACGATGTGCAGCTGCAGTCATGTCACAGCCAGAGTCACAATGGAGAACCTGCTTGATTGCCTGTGGCAGGGCGGCTTGGTGTCCGGGGTGGCTGTGTTGGGTGCTCAGAGGTTTCTGGGTCGCTGTGCTGTCTGGAGGGTCTTGTCTTAGAAAGGTCTGATGTTATCTGCAGATAGAATGTTGACTTCTGGGTCTGACTGTTGTATGTTGCATGGATGCCTGTCAGTTTAGGACAATGTGATATTGTCATAGTTGTAACAGCAGTTTGTTTTCAAGTTCTAATGTCTCGATTGGGGACAGCTGCTTGGGTTCCCTGTCCAGGCCGGCTATGTAAACGATGCTGACGACTCATCTGGAAACACATGTGCATGTGAGAACCTAGGACCTAGGAAAAAACACATATCACTGTGCAGCTTGTGCTAGATTTCTTCAGCCGGTGCAAGATGTAAGTGCCACAATCCGAATCCCATTGCAGCACAAGTGGGTTACCTCTCAATGTCAAGCGATCCGAATGTCGACAGAAGCCCCAGAGGTTTCAAACGCTTCAGCTGGGGAAGTAGACCCTGCATGAAACGTCGAAGATGCTAGGGGCTGATGCTGGGACTTCATGTATTATCTATACAGATCTGATGTCTTTGCTCTCGGCAAAGCCTGGCTGCTCGGTGGCCAGAAGACCTGCCACAGTGTGGATGCTGGCACATGTCGTGCAGGAGCACTCATGCAGAAAGACACACTGTTCAAGCATTCCCTCTTGGAAGTAGTGTCGACAGGTGTGACTAGTGAAGGTTGAGCCTCCAAACATAAATGTTCAACACACACCATGCCTTGTCTAGAGACGAAGTAAATTTAAAGAGCCCCCGAGTGCTTGACCCTGTCATGTACCATGAAGTCTCGATGATTTTGCATTGTAGGCTTTCACTGTCAACTGCGGATCGCTGGAAGGCCACACTAAGCAACAAACATACAGCACTGAGGAGCAATTCAGGATCAAGCATGGTGCTGCCCCCGCCTCGGCACACAGTCGTGGGACCTCGGGCAGTTGCTGGCTCTGTCTCACTCTTTCTCAGCAGTTGTTTGCATCCACTAAGACAAAGCCACACAGGAGCAGGCAGAAGGCATCAGATCAATGTTGGTCGGACAGGTGGAAGGCTCACTGCAATTTGAACTGTGGGGCACTCGCACTCCAAACTCTTTTTCGCTGCCGTCGCAATCATATGCCATGCCATGCCCATCTAGTTCAAATCACTCGAGTCGGAAGTGTGCTGATGTCCAATCTTCGGCATCGCTTTGCTTTGTGGTTTGCTTTTTGCACAGCAAGCAGCCACGAACTCCTCAGAATGCCAAGGCTGTGGATGGGCCCGCGGAATCTGTCCAAGGAGCGGTGACAGATCAATGAGTTTTGGGTTTGGGGGCGTCAGGTTTAGATTACAGGGTTCATGAAAGGCATGAGTTGGCCTCATTCTGCACACCAAGCCTACTGCCAAGACTCACCAGGCCGTCTGGCATACACAAGCCCTGAATTTAACACAAATTGTTCTTTTCACAGTTCCTGCCTGAGCTCGCCGACGCGGAGCCTCTGCGGGCTCTGGCACTGATCCAGTGCTAGCAGATGCAGCAGTCGGCTCCACATGCGGACTCGGATGGCTCGGCACCTGCAATGGAGTGCTCCCCAAAATGTGGTTCAGCATAAGCTAAGCCAAGCCTTTGCACCAATAATCAGCACCCTATACTATTTAAGGTGATGTCAGAAAAGCGGCAACAATTAGCCATTTCTGAAATCGTCTGGGCCTCGTCATTCGGGTGAGGATAGGATGGTGGAGGCAATGCCGGTGGCGGCGGTGGCGGCAATGGAGCCATCTGTGCCGCTCGTCTTGCTGATGGGCGTGTGGTCTCCTCCGTGATCTCCGTCACCCTTGGCCCCGCCCCGTAGTGTGGCTCATCGAAGACCTCCGTCACCGTTGGCCCCGCCCTGTAGTGTGGCAGTGGCTCATCGAAGACCTCTGTCACCGTCGGCCCCGGTCCGTAGTTGTACTGTGGCTCCTCGTCGAAGACCTCTGTCACTGTCGGCCCGGCTCCACCCCACCACACGGAGCCTGCTCCGCCCCAGCAGCCTTTACCTTCCCAGGACCTTGGGTCCCATTTTCCAGCTGCAGACTTTCCGCCCTTCCATGACAAGTCCAACTCGTGGTGCTCCGAGGGCTTTCCGGCTGCGGACTTTCCGCCACCCTTCCAGGACCAGTCCAAGTAGTGCTCTGATGGCTTTCCACCCGCGGACTTTCCGCCGCCCTTCCAGGACCAGTCCATCAACTCGTAGCTGTAATGCTCTGGCACACCCTTGGACTTTCCGCCCTTCCAAGACCCGTCAGACTCATATGCCCAAGCTGCAGTGTGCTCAGCCGGCTGCCTCCCCACCGGTAGGGGCCGTTGGCCTAGGCTCGCCTCTGTCACCACATGGCTGACACCCAAGAGGTTCCGCACCTGCAGGGACATGTCAGAAAGTGACCTTCTTCTATAGATTCTTCAGATGTTCAGCTTCCTTCTGGGGTCTGGGCTAAGAACCTCCATGTTACAAGAAGCCTGTGCCTGTCACCTAAATGATGCCCTTTTGTGCAGAGACCCCTTCCCGGCCTCTCTACGCAGATGCCAGTTGCTTGTGGACCCCAGAGCATCCCGATCCCGGGCCCTGGATCGGCTCCTGGTCCTGCTCCTGCTGTCGCCGCGCCTCCTTCGTCGCCTGTCACGCGACCGCGAACGACTTCTGTCTGTGGCAGCCCTGAGGAGAGCTTCCAGCACTCGGCGAGAAGACATGGCAGAGTTCGAGAACCGAGCTTAAAGTCTATGACTTGCTCTGTTTCTCTCAATCAAGTCCTTGTCAGTAATTACCACACTGCCAGTGCAGAGAGCTCCAGGGAGCTCTTTTGCCTATGCCACATGCAGCAGGGAATGTATGCGAACCATAACCGCAGCATGCACATCTCCAACACAAAGCTGCTTCCTGCAACGAGCTCTCTCTGACCCTGCAATGAACAACAGCTGCACATTGCTTCACAATGGGTTTTCCAGAGCTAAAGCAAGAACAACATAAAGTCATACAACATAAGAGGATGCGAAGAACATGATTTTGATACTAGCTCTGCCTAGACTTAGAGCAGCATAAGCCATCCCAACTTCTGCTCTCAGCCCCCGACTGAAGGACGGCCCAGCACAGCTGTGCCCAGAACAGCTCGAGCCCAGGCAGAAGGACAGTTGGAATGTAAGTGCTGCTAGTGTGAGATCACATAGTAGGTGTCTGAGAAAGAAGGCCTGACCGAGTGCAACACAATATGATATCACAAAATAACATGCCTATGCTGTTTTCCTTGGGACTTGTCCTGTGCCAGGACCACATTTCTCCATCACCTGGCAGTGCAACAACAAAGACGCTGCCCTCACCAATCCGAGGCTGCCGAACATAGTGAACTCACAGAGGTCAGCAGTTTGCTTGGTCTGCACGACAAATGTTTAGTGGCTAGATAATCAAACTCCTGCTATCAAGAGGCACCTGCTCTGGCAAAAGCTGCTCGGGCTGTCTGCCACCGACGAACCTCCCCTTGGGACCTCATGCAAGAAACATCTTTGCTGCATCCCGCAATCATCCTAGCTCAAGCTGTGCTGTAGCACTCGAAGATCCTTCAACATGCCATGTCCCAAAAAGAAGACTGTGCCGGCCAGTGCAGGGCCCAAGCAGAAGAAGACTCAGAAGGCTACAGTTGCACTGTACGCACGAACCAGCTCAAAGACCAATGCTGACAGCGATCTTGTGCTGAGAGAAGATTGCTTGCTAGGGCCCTTCGGTTGTTGTCTCTTTTCCTCGTCTTCTGAAGTTTGCTGCGGTTCCAAGAAGCTGCCCTCTTCTTAATAGTGCGAGAGTATTATTGGCTTTCACATCTGGCCATGTCTGACACAAGTAGAAGGGCTTCACCTCAGACTTCTGTCGGATGAGCGACAGAAGCATGCTGAAAATCATGCAGCCGAAGCTAATCATCTAGGCGGACCTGATCATGAGCCCAAGCTAAGAATCTGAAACCGAGTATCGCTGTTATCTTTGCAGAAATTGGTACCAATTTCTGCCAACAAAAACAACCTCATCAGTCTAGAATGAAACCAAGCTGTGACATCGGCTCCTGACACTAGGCCCGGGATTTGAGAAGAACTTGGTACCAAGTACTGCTCAAATCCTACCTCATTGCTCCTGTTCACCTGAAGTAGTACTAACTAGGGAATTATTGTCCGATTCATGAAATAAAACCCGACACCCAGATGCCCCGATGAAACCCACGATGAAACCCACCACCCAAAAGCCGGCAGCACCACAAACTCACACAGTAATCCGAAGTCCTGAGCTTTCAAGGACAGTGCACCTCGCCAGTTCCAGGCAGCCAGAGCAGCTCTCGTCAAAGCAGGAATGTCCTGCAAAGGCATGGCACAGGTGCAGGAATGTATCAGTGGGGCTGCCCCTCTGACCTCCCGGAAGAAGCTCTTGAAGCTACTTACAACAGCCTCAGAAGTCTACTGCGAGAGTGCAAGAGCCATCGCCAGGAACATGTCATGTAATACAAGCGTTCTATTGGTGCTTGGGTTCGTATTTTCGGAACTAACTGTCCGTGCACCTCTGTTGAACCCTGTCAAGCTAGACTTAGAGGAGTTCGGAGATCGGGGAGCAGATCCACGACATGGCAGAGAAGAAGGGTGTGAAAATCGTGTGCCAGGACTTGCCCGGGTTGTTCATACACAACGCAAGCCCCATGGAGAAGTTCACCCGGAAGCTTGTGCTCTCACTTTTTGAGCTGGAACGAGACATCCTTGTCAATCGCCTTTACTCGGGACTCTGTGCGAAGCGTGCCACCAGCAGCAGACTCAATCAATGCGGGTCACCCAAGGCCAATGGACGCAAGTCCATCCTGGAGAAACTCAAACCCAGCAAGAAAGTGGTGGCTCGCCTGAAGTCCCTTCTCAAGCAGCGCGAGAAAGGCAGCTATGGGTGGCGTCCTCTGGCCGTGAAGTTCGCAGCTGCATTGGGCTTCAAGAGGAAGAAGACCTTGAGTGTCCAAACCGTGAGGCGCATGTCGAAGGAACTCAGCCACATGTAGTGCTAACATGCTTGCCCCCAGGCCCCTGTCCTGGCAAAAGCCCCGAAGCATTTAAGGAGGATGCTAGCATGTTCTTAAATGTTAGAAGGCTAAGGCCCTCTGCCAGGGCTCGGGTGGAAAGGGCAAGTTCAACTTCTCAGGTTTGTATGCTTTCTGGCATGTGCACATCGTCTAATTTACTCCCAGTATGTTCGAAGCACGACAGTCATGGCCGCAAATAAAGGCTATGACATGTTGCTGCAGGCCAGACTCGCAGCAGCTAATGTACCCAGACAGGCACTGGAAGTGCAGAAAGAACCGGGCTCTTGTTGCCTTGCCTTGTCTAGTGTTTCGGCTACAGAAAGAAAAGCAGCTCAACTTTCGGCCGACCACAGCTGATAAGAACCACCCTCAACCGTGGGGCTCACACCATGGCTCGATGCTCACGTCTGACGGAGAAGTTAAGCACAAATGTGTGACAGGTGTCAGGGAAGGTAATCTGCATGTGCTGGGTGTGCTGTGAATGCATTAGTTGCTTTGTTGGTTTGTTTTGGGGCTATGCATGTGCAGCCAGAATATTAGCTAAGCCTGTCCTTCACAGGGTGGGGTGGACTGCGATGTGGGCAGGGGATTTCAACATAATTAACAGGGGGTCGTAAACCTAAGTTTTCGAACCGCCACCCCTGATTTCGAGACACCCAGCCATTTTTCGAGACACCCTTGAGCTGTTGGCAGTACTACAGCCACCCTCCCTTCCCTTCCACTGCAGAGGAGTTGCCGCAAATCATGCACATCGAAGAAGGCCTGCCGGCATCAAAGGTGGGTAGGGCTGTCATCAAACATTTGACTTATCTGGCACTGTGACAGTGCAGCTAAGCTTTCTGGCGCTGTGATAGCGCATGGTGCATGCTATTCTCTTTAGGAAAGACATCAGGCGCTGTGAGAGCGCACACACATGAAGATGCAGCGACTAAGACTATCGAAGCTCCAGAAAAAAGACACTGATTCAACCCGCAGGCCAGCCTTGAAAGAAAGCCGAAGATCGGGATGCTCAGGCCTCAGAGTGCATAGTTTTCTGAAGATGCATCACTGAAGTGGATTCTGTTGGGCACTAGCAACAACATGCAAGCACTGTGCTGCACAGCAAAGGCCCAAGACTTAAGAAGGTTTGTGAGTTCATGAAATACAGAGATCATGGCAGCTTCATCGAGCGGTGGGGTTCTTATTATGTCCTTGTCATCGATGCATATATAAAATATGCTCAACTGTAACTACTTTACCTTTGATGCAGAAATTTGAATCCATCACAGTTGCACAGGAACAAGTAGCATCACCGAAAAGCCATGTCCGGATCCGGGTGGGCCGGGTCGTCGAGCTGGAATGATGGCACATGGTGGCACTGGGATGATGATGAGGAGGAGGAGACGGGACAGGGAAAGTCCGGTTCCCAACGTGGTGGAAAGGGGACCACACAGATGAAAGGACGGCAGGGAGGGATGGCTCTGCGGGCCAGGTTTGAGGATGGAACACAGGAGAGGACACGCTCCCAGGCTGATCGTGAGGCGATCAGGGCTCCACTGAAGAAAGAGATCAAGGAGCTCAAAGCACAGCTGGCGACGGTTCAGAGTGAAGCGGACCACACGGCCCGCGAGCTGGCCAGGAACCAGGCAGGGCCGGGCAGGGAAATGCCATCATTCGCGGTTCCCAGAACAAACCTTTTCTTGGGCAGGGCATGAACGCCGACTTGAAGCACAGGGCCGAGATGGCTGAGGCCACTAGTTTGTGTTGGCGTTTTGCAAGTGAAACTTGTGTCCAATGCCTTGTTTCTTTCCAGGGCCGAGTGCGCAAAGTGAATCTGGACCTCATCACTGCCAAGTCCACAGAGGAGGCCTTTACTGCCCGGTTTCCACACAGTTTGAAGCTGATTCAGTTTGTGGTTTCTTGCCAGGTCCACTTGAAGTCGAACGACGACCTTAAGAAGCAGCTTCAGGCATGGTAGCCATGCACAATCACAGGCCATTCATCCTGCAAGCCCTTTTCTGAGGATTGCCAAAAGAAGGTCACAAGCCTGGAGGCGGAGTGCCAGCAGAAGGACACAATGGTCACAAGCCTACAGGCGAAGTGGATGAGCACAGAGTTACATCAGATTTCATTGTGCACTCAGACCATTTTCCAAAACAGCGGCAGGCCGACTTAAAGCAGCTGCAAGAAGTGAAGGCACTGCGAGTTCAATTCAGTCGACGTATAGGGCCATCCGGGAATCTGCCCCAGGAATCCAGAGACCTCCAGAACGAGGAGGAGCTCCGTGGAGCCAAGGCAATCAGTCTGGGCAACACAGTATATTGTGCATGGGTCGGCACAGCACACAATCTATCATGCATTGCAGAAGTGACAGGCCTTGCTGGACAAGAAGGAGTCGGAACTTCGCGAAGTCCAGGCAACGGGGTCAATGCAGTCTTGTTTTCACAGCTACTGCAATGTGCTGCTAGGAGGAAAAGGCGAAGTGGAAGTACAGAGCACACGAAATCAAGAGTGCAAGAAAGGCCGAACATCACCACCGGCATCACAACATCATGACTTCATTTGCTATGTCAGGAAACGGCTCGCATGGTTCAGGAGGACATGATGATCAGAATGGTCAAGAAGGCCTGGTGAGCGACATCACTGGGGCTCCCACCCTCCCGAGTGCATCCGCCAGGAAGAGATGATCCAGATCCTGCAAAGCAAGAACGACACAGCTGAGGCTGCACACCCATCAGCAAGCTTGCAGAATCACAGATGGTTTCGTCTCGAGTGCAATGCAAGGATCGCATCAAGGAGCTGGGTGTCCAGTCTGACGAGACAAAGGCATCAACCCCTTTTTTCTTGTGCCAGAACTATAAACTCCCGCCCCGGTCTTTCACTCACAGGCCCTGCTGCTGGATCTCTACGACTGCTACGAGGCTCTCGAGGCAAAGCTCGTCGATGCTAAGGAAGGATCTTGTTTACCAACTCCAATTTACCTTCCAACCCTCTTGAATTGCAGGCAAAGTTGAAGGCACGGGATGGGGCTCGGCTATCCCCGACATCACCGGTGCCCGACTCAATTTGATATCTCTCCCAATCCTACTTCTTTGAAGCCACCCGCTCACCAGGCTCGGGCCTTGAAGGAATCGGGATCGGAAGACTCTGACACCGAAGTTGCCGCAGCCTCAAATCAACATTATTGAGCTGGATATTACTATGCCGGAAGATCTTACTGTCCCTCCTATAGGTTTCTCGACAAAGTGACTCAGAAGACAGCTCTGTTGCAAAGGCAAGAGACTCAGAAGCACAGACAAAGCTGAAGTTGGTGAAACATATTAACCCTATTACAACTGTCAAGGCCACGGCAAAGCGGCCGCGAACCACAGGCAGGAACCTTTGCAGCCACGAAGGATGAGTGCATGCACCAACCATGTCTGAATCTATAGAGGTCACGATGATGCGACGTCTGCGAATGACATGGGTCACTGGACTGGAGACAGTAGACACAGACTGTGTCGAACTGGTCCTAGCTGTTCACAACTCTTCCTCAGGTGACGACGACTCCTCGAACGCAAGGGGCTCATTTAATTTCACACATGACGAATCAAATCATGAATCACTTGAAAGTTCAAGTTCTCTTGCAACTGTCAAGGCCCGAAGAAAGCGACAGTGACAGGTCAGTCGATCACAGGGCGCTGGAGGTATCAAAAGGCAGCTGCACACTGCATTGCACCATGTCGTGTCAAGTGGGCACTCTCACATCATTGGCTGACAGTTGCCAAGGCCCTGGCACATCATCTCGGACACATCGCGGGCGCCTAAAGCAGTGCCCTCAACGAAGTCCTGGATAACAGTTAGTAGGCTGCCATGCATAGTCATCACGACATTTAATTAAAACCCATTCTAATTCGCAACCTCCCTGACTCAGTTGCTAAGAGATGTGTTGCATAATTTGTCGATGTGTGGTCAATGATATGAGCTTCAACTCCACATGACTGCTCAGCCTAAAGGCATCTTGCGGCAGGTCTGGAACAATGCTCGGCAGCTACGAAGTGGCAGGCAGTGCACTCAGAAAATCACCGGCTTCCACTCCTCCCCCCCCCCCCCCTTCCTTCCTTGTTCGACCCCCATCCCCCCCATCCCCCCCATCCCATCCCCCCCCCCCCATTCCCCCCATCGCCCCCACTCTCTCCCTCCCTCACTCCCTCCCATTCCCTCCCCTGATGTGCTGTGACAGCTGCTTCTGCTGCTGCGCTATCACAGCGCCTTCTTCTGCGCTGTCACAGCGCCTTCTTCTGCGCTATCGCAGCGCCTGTGGATTGTATGTGTGCGCTGTCCCAGCGCCTGTGACTCGTTGCACTATCACAGTGCCTGTGTGCACTGTCCCAGTGCCTCTACTGTCCCAGCACTCCCGGCCTCTTCCTGCTAGGATCTCGTCGCCGAGCTTGCCTGCAAGGCCCTGAAAGGATGCCTGTGGTAGACTTAAATTGTTCTGCTAGGGTCTAGGCTAGGGTTTCTAGTTTCAACAAGTTTAGGGCAATTTAAGGCTTTTTGGGTGGTTTCAGATGGGAAGTTGATGTGGCACCGGGAAGATTTACGAATAGTGGGTTGAGGTCCATTAATGATGGTAACCATGATCATGACAAGATTCAGCTGACAGCCCTTTGATATGAGCAAATCTGTGGGGATGGCCAAAATGCACTGAGAATCCAGCTGTTCGCCTACACCCACCCATGTGCCAGGTGTGTGTGCATGCATGTAGTATGTGCATCAATATATATATATATATATATATTAGCTTGTCAGCATGTTCTTTCACAGGCCCAAAAAACTCTGGACATCAGGCTCTTGGTTTCTTTCAACCACCTCTGAAATTTGCCAACGATTCTTCCAAAAGACAGTGGCAGTAATGACCAGAAGCAGGCCGAACCTAAGATTTACGATTTCCCATTCTTACTTGGTACCAAGTAAGAATGTAAAATCTTATGCGCACATATCTGAGGACTACATAACCATCCAGATTTGGAGCTTCGAAGTTGCCTGTCACACTTTGCTGCCAAGTAAAATTGTAAAGCCGTGTGTGAAAGCAATGAGAGAGATAGACTGGAAATGAAGGTTTTGAGCTTCTCGGTGGTGTTCCACTCTTACTGGGTACCAAGTAAGAGTGTACAATCTTCATTTTTGTAGAGGACTACATGATCAAGTACCGAAAAAAACAAACTATCACTTGCTATTGGCCAAACTATCGGTTGTAATGACTGTTCCTTATCTGAGACATGGCAACGTGTGAGCAGCGTGCGGACTTAGTCAGCAGAGAGCTGTTCAGCGATTCAAAAAGGCCACGCTCAGCGACATAGCAAGGTGACAGTGGGTCGGCACCCAGCCCAAAGCAATGAGTGCAGCCAGAACCAAGACTCCGGCCGCCATTGCAGACCCGTCGGACAACGGATGTCCCTCATGACTTGCTTTTTGCGAGTCGTGCACACCAAAGTCCAAGACCGCAGTCCAAGGCGAGATGCAGCGTTAGGGCAAGGATCCGTATGATTTTCACTTCAAGTCACTCTTCGAGCTCAAGCCCCTTTCAAGCCTCCTTGAGACTTCTCAAAGCCTTAAAAATCTTCCGCCAGCGCCCACCGATTCCATTTGAAGGCTATTGCAAGAGCGTGCCGGGAGTCTTCATCGCGGAACCCTCCACGGACGCCCAAAACGGGCTGTCGGTGTTCACGGCGCGCCATGTCCACTTTGCATGTTGCTTCTGCGCGTCCTGCTTCCTTTCATATTGTTCAATTTTTTCACTGTCTCTCCCAAGTCCCTTCAAAGCTCCAATGCCCTTGAAAGCCCACCGTTGACTCAGACCATGGACTTGGCGCGCTGACACTCTGCACATGATCCGTCGGGCATCCGTTGGCATGGCACCTGACTCGTGCCCGAGCATTCGCTTAATTTGGAGACCACAGGCCTGGATGCAGGTTTGCGGCGTTCGGATCTTGCCTTCATCATGATGTACATCCGCTTGAAGTGTAGGTGAGCAAGTGAGATCAAGAGCCAACACCGGCAAGAATTTTGTCATGTCTGATTTCACATTATCATGTGCACAGCAAAGACGTTTGGCACAAAGCACACTGACGGGTCTTCGACCCAGCCCGCGCTCGAGTGCTTCAAAGTTTCGAATTTTGGACTGGGACTTCACTTGTGTGAAAGCACGTGTTGCAGCGTTTTTTTTTTTTGCTTTTCCTTCAAAAAAAGTTTTCCCGAGTACGGTTTTCGAGTGTTGTGTTCCAGCATGATTATAAGAATGAGAGGCAGAAAAATGAAGCAAGATGCTAGCGTAGCGCTGTACGCCAGATTTCGCTGCTCTTGAAAAATATTGCAGCGTTTGGGCCCCAGACAGGGTTTGGGGTTGATTTTTGGGGTCCATTTGAATAGAAAATCTGCCGTCATGATTGCGCGGAAAAACAAGATTTCTTGTCCGGCGTACTGTTCGGGTAAACGTATAAAAGACAGCCTACGTATCGTAGACATGTTTGTCATTGGGTTGGAGAACTTCATCGATTGCCAAAATTGTCTTTGGATGGTGTCGTAAAACAAATGCATGCTTCCACTTCCACTGTTCACAAAAGATCTTTCTTGCACTGTTTCTGCATCTCCATTTGTGGTGCAGCCATGTTTGCCACCTCAACGCGGGTCTGCGCTCATCCACTTTGTCGGCCTGCTGAAGATGTGCTCTTCCACTAGCAGCCGTTGCTTCACAGCGGGGCTATATTGTTTCTTTTTCATTTTCCATGCAGCTATTGCGCATTCTGTGTCCTGGTGAAATTACGGACTGCAAGGGAAGCCAAACAAGAGCCAAGCAGATCACCCGGTTCGAATGCGGCAGTTTATTGCGCGACGACGACGACGCGACCGCTGGGTATACAATCCAGCGACGAGCAACCACGAACAGCCACGAGCACCAGCCACGAGCACCAGCGACGAGCAACCAGGCCGCAAGCGAGGTCTTCGCAGCGCTCCTCTTGGCTCGCCGGGACGGGTGACCTGCAGAGGCAGCAGGGTGTTTGCGCCCTTTGCGGAGCTTCCATCAAGGCCGGTGCTTTTGCAGGATCCGGTGGCGCATTGCGTCGCTGGCAAGACGCACATGGCGAAAACAGATCGTGACGCAGCTCTCCGAGGTTCTGCCAGGAAATGTCATCGAAGCGGGAACCGCGTTGCGCGCTTGAAGCTGCTAGCTTTCCCTGAGCATCCCATATTGATTACAATCAATATCTTGATTTTGATGGTTCGCGAAATCAATATGTCATATTGATTCTTTGACCATCCATGATCAATATGTAAAAATCAATATACAGATCAATCTACAAATCAATATGCACATCAATATACAAATCAATATGCGAATCAATATAGTTAAAAATATATTGATATGTTTTGAGAACCACGTGCTGCGAAAACGTCCAGTACAGTCAGCTGCCTACCGAGCTATAAGCCGCTAAGCCAGCAGATCTTTTCCAAGAGTCTGCCAATGTGTGTAAGAGTCGCATCAGTCTTCCCAGATGCTCTGGCTTGTGAGAAGGAATCGCTCACTGCGGATCAAAAGGTGAAGCAACACTCGATACTTGTTCGCAACTTTAAGCGACAGCCTCGAGCTCGCGACACCCATGCTTATCGAGTGGGCCAGGCGGCTCAGTTGTCCGACGAAGTCCTCGGATTTGAAGCACCACTGCATTCTGGGGTTGAGGAATTTGGAATTCCAGAGCAGATGAATGAAAGTGTGGTGCTTCGCCACGACTGCAAAGGAATTCCGCCCTTTTTCCAAGGACCAGTCATGCAGCCACGAATAATCATCCAAGAAACCTTTTCCAAGGTTCAGAGACCGGGAAAACTCCTGGTCTGTGAGCACTGGCCCTGCCTCGTCCCACAAAGCCACCAGCTTTTCCAAGCAGTTGGCTGCAGAGATCATTTTCTGCTCGTGAGGCTTTTCCAAGCTAAACATTCTCTTGAGGACTGGCACAAGGCAAGGCAACAAATGCTTCGCCTCTCCTCCTTTGCAATCCAGATCTGCACTCCTTTTCCAAGGATTTTTGGGATCGCACAGCATGCTGAGCTTCAAGTTTGTCAGCCTGCAGGCAACTTGCTTCTCGGAGTACTCTGCTTGCACTTGCGAGAAGATGAGTGCCAGCCTTTCCCAAGGCTTCTTCTTGGCAACCACACCGGGCCCCTCATAGTAGCAAGCATAATGCAAAATGCCGCCTATGAGGTGACCGTACAAGCCCTTGGTGAAGAGAATGTGCAAGGGGTCGCCCCTCACGTTGGCTGCTGTGACCCCGGGCAGCTGAAAAAGCGCATGGTTGGATACAGGGTGACCTGCATGCTCTGCAGGTGTCCAAACTCGAAAGGTTTGCTTTTCCAAGCTAATCTGCTTGTAGTGTTTTTCCAAACAGCAGCCTTTCCAGTTCTCTGCATCACATTCCCAGCACGGGAAGTGGGAGGCCCAATGGCCAAGCTTCAAATGGTTGGCGAAGAAGTCGTGATCCCCTATGATGGCCCAGATATAGGCTTTCCAGCCATCTGGGTGCAGGGGTTTTCCCCTGTTTTCGTACAACGGGCTGCCTTTTTCCAAGGGCAGCCCGTTGTAATCTGTTTCTGGGTGGAAGCCTTTCCCAAGGCTTTCAAAGCTCCACTTGAGCACCTTCCCAATGGGCTCCCATGTTCCTTGAGCGGCGCAGCTTTTGGGAAACGATGCCAGGTACAGGTTCGTTTCCAGGGAGCTCAAGCCACAACCCAAAGCCCCGAAGGAGAAAGTGAGCAGACTGTCTCTACTTTGAAATTCCACCCCATCGCCATGTAAAAACAAAGGCACTGTCTTCTCCCTCCAATCCTTTTCCAAGGTCATGGGATGGGCATTTAGCTTGCTATCCCCGCTTTTTTCCACCTGCTTCCAAAACTTTCCCAAGCTGTCGCAGTTAAAGGTTTTCTTGAAGAACTCGGGGTAGTTGGCGCCCAAGTTCGCAAAGACCAGGTGTGGCAGGAAGACCTGTGCCTCCTCATCCTTTTCCACGGATAGTTTCTCGGGGTCCTTTTCCAAGGATGCCTCGTCCTTTCCCAAGCAGGCTTTGTTGTCAAGGCATCGTATTGAAACTTTGCAGGCTTCGTCCAGGCCAACATTCCTTACAAACCTTCGCATCAGCTGCTTGTGAATGTTGCCTGGCTGCTCGCCCCAGTTGCCTGCCTGAGCAATCTCCAAAAGGTCTGGGTGCTTTGCACCGTCCACCACCGCCAAGGAAGCAAGCTCCCGAATCATGGTCGCACTGAGCTTCCCGTGAGCCCACAATGCGAGGAGCTTGGCGGCCAAGCTGGAGGTTACTTCGTCCTTTTCCAAGGCTTCTTTGGCGAACTCCGGCAATTCATCGTTATTCTTTCTTTGAGCTTTTCCAAGCTCCTGGTCCATCTTCCAGCCTCTCAAACGTTTGGTCATGGCTTTCCTCGGTTTTTCCGAGCCTATAGATACATGTAGCTGGCGGCTTCTATCCCAAACTGCACAGGCGACTGCTGCAGCAGCTGTTTCTTTGAACCTAAAGGTCTGCAGACGTGCAGTTTCAATGCATGCTTTCGAACAAAACATGCACACAGACATACCCTGGAGAAAAGAGTCCTACAAGGCTGCAAAGGTTTTTTTTCGGCGGCGGTGCTTGTCGCTTCAGAGTCCGGCCTAAGGGTGCTTCTTGCC